>CALYLW010000731.1:0-224489 GCA_944989445.1 Ampullaceana balthica | reverse complement strand
TCATCGGTGGATGGGTTTCATAAATAATATTTTTACTCTAAGTAGCCCTACAGGTCTCCATGCTAGACATGGCTCTACAGGCGATCGCTTCTGCATATAATCAGAACTTTAACAATTCACGTTATCCTTGTATTCACAGACTTAATGTTGAAAATATGTGGATAGGAAGAAATTTTTCTATTTTTTTAAATTAAATTTTAAATTTTGTTAGTTTGTTAACTAGTTTTAAATTTGTTCTCAAATGAGTAAGTATACTTCCTCCCCCACCACCCCCACCCCCTCTGTCTATGACAATGTCATTCAAAACCCAGAAAAAGCCTCGCAATATTTATTTATAAGATAAGACGAAGAATTTTCCAATAACACTTTAACAGGAACAACACCAATTTTGTCTTGAGTGCGCTTATGTCACTGACATGGTAGATTACCTGGTAAAAAGTATGAATTTATTTTCAGAAAAGAAGAAAATCGAGACAAAACTTAAAAGGCGTTCATAAATATAGACAATGGGCGTTGTGATACAGTGTGTTATAAATACTGATGATATCAATAGACTGATACAGTGGCTATGTCCTGGTCAGCGGCGTCACAAGGGGGTGCGGACCGCACCGGATGACACCATCACAAGGGGTTACACAAAAAGTGTAAAATTATGTACGTTCAGGTTATTTAGCACTGGCTGACTCGGAGGAGGTCTATGGGGTCAGTCGTGAGGGGGTGACACCATGAGCTATCGCACTGGGTGACACCAACCCTAGTGACGCCTCTGGTCCTGGTTATGCGTATGTCGGTCATACCAGAAGCTTGGAGGGATGGGGTGTCGTGGCCTGTGTTATAACATAGGCGGACTCATTGTGCGTGGACGGGAGTTCAAACTATGAGTTCGATTAATGATCTCCCATACGTCAATAGCGAATAATTTCGATTTTGCTTTTGTATACTTTTTTTTTACTAGACAATGTGGCAAAAGGAAGACAATTAAAATTAAATATAAAAATTTAGCTGAGGAATTATTTTTCTTAGTTTTATCTTCATTGAAATATAAATATAAAATGAATTAAAGATTAATTCTTCTACTTCTCACCCCTTATTTGAGATGCTCATTTTTGCTTAATTAACCTTGTTTATTATACAATACGCCTTTGTTAACGAAGATCCGTTTCTAGGAATAACACTTCGTGTGAAGTGTGTGGGGTTCCTGCTGTGAACACTAGCTACATTAACTCAATGTTTATATTTGAGAATAATTTGAGATCATAAAAACATGCTTTGTTGCTTGTTAAGTTTTTTTTTAAACTATAACTCTTATATACGCCTTTGTTTGTTGTGGTAGGTGCTTAGCCGAAGCACCTGTTTATTGTCGTGCCTAATTTTTGAGCCTAATTTCTATAGATGTATTCTTACAATAAAATTCTGAAACTTTTTTCTAGTGATATTACTTTGTACTTGTAACAAACGATGAGTTTGGGCGCTATGCCCACATAACGAAACATGTACGGTACACTTTGTAGCCAGAAATAGCACGTTGATTATTACTTAAACTAAAATCAATTAAAAACACTCTGTTGACAAGGAGATAGTAAAGTGTAGATTTACATGTACATAATGGCTTGGAGGGAAAAAGCTGTGGGCCTATTTAATATCAGTCGAAACAGCAAGACAGCTCTAACACTAACAGATCATTTGAAATAATCACTGATTTGTGTCTTAGTTTAAAAATGATATTGCGTTATAATCTCGGACATTTAGGTTTGATAACAATTTCAATAGTCTGATTATGCTAAAAAAATACACCTATAAATATTTCAGATATGTTTTATTTAAAAATTTAAAAATATTTCTTTTGGTTTTGCCCTGACTTTTAAAACTGTTACCCGTTAAGAAATTAATTTTTCTTTCTAGAAAACCCACCTCCTGTATTTTTTTTTACCTAAGTCGGTATATAAGTGGATCTATCTGCTTCAAAGATTCCATCCAATGGTTGTACCTGGGCACACATTCACTCATGCTTGGCCTTTACACAAGAGACGAGATAACATCCCGTGCTTGACTCAACTCCATGGGGATTTCCCTGCCGTGTTGTTTACTTAAACTTGGTGTCCATTGCATCACAAATAACAGTAACAGTGTATGATACACTTTTGAGATTTTATTTTTAACCCTGTGTTGTTGAACTGCTAAGAAAATGGGATGTGATAAAGCTAAGGAGTAGCATTCAATACATAATTAACTCTAGTTCACAGTAACAGCCGTGTAGTCTCGGGTCTAGTTTTAAGTGTGGGCTAAAGGTTTAGTCCGGTTAACTCAGTTTCGGTTCATTTTTATATCAATCTTACAACAGATTCATTTATATAAGTCTATAGTGTATATGAAGTATATATGACTTCCTTTCTTAAATGAATATACTACAGTACATTTGATATCAATCGAATAAAGAATTACACAATGTTTTCAGGTAAAAATAAATTTAAAAAAATAATAAAATAAACGTAAGCCAACTTACTGGTATGTCTGTGACACTGATTTCAACACTGCTGACCTAGATTGTTAGATGTGCTTGAACGGCCTACCTGATCATTCTGTACACTAATGTTCAACACACTGACGCGGTCTATTGTCTGATTGAAATGCAGATAGGTGTTTCACTGAGAGATTACAAGGATTATCCATTGCCCCACACTGACACTACACACATGAACTTCACGTTCAAGATTCCCTGGACGACACATAACCGTAACGGACTTCAACACATTCACAATAACATGTATGTCGTTTGGACACATCCCCCCCCCCATGTCTATTTCAATGTGGTATATGAACAAGCTTTAAAACACGTCCCTTCACCAATAGCACTTAAAGTGAGCGCTCAGGGCATGTAAGACAAAGAGCATAGCAAATAGCAATATCACACACAATAACAAACCCGTTAGCGCTACTGAAAATTTAATTTTGCTTTGGTGCAAAGTATTATTTTATCTCGTGTTCTTAATGAAAATCACAACGCATCAAATATTCGTTTTTTTTAAAGTTGTTCTTCTTATGTGTTTTAGAATTGCTTTATGCATTAATTTTTTTTTAAATATTTTTTTTAGCTGTAGTGAAAATTCACCAATCGAAGTATTTGAAAAATTCCCTTAATTAGTCATAAAAGTTATACCTACTAAACAATTTCACGGTTATTTCTTCCAAATATGCGTCTACCTTTTAAATGTCTTATAACTCTCTTTTAATATAAATAATAATTTATAATTTATATAGCGCTGTATCCCAGTAAGGAACCGGGCTCACTTATAACTACAATAGCCTTGCTTTTTAGCAGTCTAAAAATTAAAAATCATTTAAATTTTATATGGGGATTTTTAATTATAAAACTTCAATGTATATCTATTAAGAAAGTTTTATTAATGCAGTGTGTTGAATACATTACTCAAATTTTCCTCAATCGTCTTCTTTTACTTTTCCGTAGCATGGCTCATAAACAACAAAAGAATTCTCTCATACACTTTGGTAATGAACATCACAATGTGTAATTTAGTGCTCAGTCGATGTGACCAATGCTGTCAGGTAATCCCCCAAACTATGCCGTTCCTTCGCCCTAATTCCTATAAGCATGAGAAACTCTCCTGTCTCTGAGTTATCATAAACTCCATTCACGTTTCAACAATCTCTCGCGGTGTCTTGTTTGTAATGATCTCCGATATTTTATGTTATCACAAGATCATTTCGACTGGATAGCGAAGTCAATAGTGCACTCGCCTCACTAGCTAAGGGGCGTGGGATCCAGCCCACGCTTAAGCCACAATAAAAATGTTGATGAATGATGAAATGTCCTCCGCTGACCTGGAGAGGAGATGGGCGCCCCAAGGTCTAATGGAAACATTAGATCCCCCTAATATCTGTGCACACTTAAAAGCTAACAACAAGGATCAAACAAAATAAAATATGCCCAATAGATAGTTCAATCATTCACCTGTGTATTCCAATACCCCTGTAAATCATGAGCATGTGTGAGCCTTCAAATAAAGAAAGGTAACTGAAACAACAGTCATCACTCGGTGTCATTTTGGAGAAACTGAATTAACTCCCCTCATTTCTCAGATCATCTCCGACTAATACGTCAGGGTAAAGACAGTTGTTTTTATCAAAGTTTCTTTCGTCATCAAATCAAGCAGAGATCAAATGGAATCTCTTAAGGTGGCTGGACGATTGAGAGAATTAAATAACTATCTCAGTATATATATATTTTTTTTGGCTCATCGCATGACTCATGCTGATAGAAAGCTTGCAAATAAACCGTTAACAACCAGCGAGATGGCGAATGACTTTTTTACTTGAATGTGTAAAATATCAAGTGAGTCTTAAAGGCATACAAACTTCATAAATTCGTTTTTTTTAATTAAAAAAATAAAAAATAAATAGCAATAAAAGTATTTCTAAGTTTGCTCTACCAAGCATATACTTTTAAGGCTATAATATTACATAGACGATTACATCTCATTGCTGGAATGAAGACGATATAGAAAGTAAGAAATTCTGAAAATGTTACATTATTTGATGCTTTCAGTTTGTAGTTATTTTTTTAAAATTAATGTAATAAATAATAATAATAATAATAAATAGTGTTCTCTGATTTATTCAGCACTGACAACTTTAAAATTTTATCTTCTAAATGAAAACAAAAAGATTCTATTGTTGCAATAATATAATGAAACTACGTGTTTGCTAAGTGCAATTCTTTAAAAATAGTGAAACATTAAACCGTTAAAAAATAAATCATTTTAATTAAAAAGGCATTCATTTAAACACATAACATTGGACAATAAATGACTTTTGCTTATGGTTATACTTTAAATATTAAGTCTTCTGAAGATATTCAGAAAATGACTTAAAAAAACAAAAATTGCAAAAATCAATGTTCTCTCCAATGTCATTGGTCCGTGTAGAAAATTAAATCACAAACTCGTGTGCAAAGTTGCACCACATCCATTTTTGTGTGCAAATGAGTATACTCTATAAACACGTATATTATATGATTCATTTTAAAATTCGCTGAGCGGTAATCTAAACTGCTGCGCGAAGTCGGTAGGATATCTGCATTGCTGCGCAGCCGCGCACCTTAAGGGGAATATTACTCAGTACAATCAAATTCACTGCGCGTGTTGTTCTTGGAGGTCTCTATTCAGCGGGTGTCTAGGGCTAGTTTTTAAACATCTTTTAATGTGTCGTATGTGCTAAAATAAATATGTCCATGCCACATTCAAGCTAAATTAAGCTGACATTCTATAATCATACGGACGTTACATGAGAAAATCAGTTCAAGCAATTTAAAGTAAATGAATTTTTATTGAACAAGTTTATCTTATCTTATCTGTTTACAGAAGCTCCTTCTCTACAGAAGATTATTGCGTCCTACGCTTATCTATGGTTTGTGTTTAGTCCTGCATTTTTATTAGAGATTTAAATGTTGATAAAGTGTTGGTTTTCCTGGATTCTTCAGGCAACCCATTCCACGCCCGAATTCCGGACGGGAAGAAGGAAAACTTGTATGTGTTTGTTCTTGCATACGGAATAAGAAAGGTGTTTTTATCCTTATGTCTATCTGAGGGTTGTATTAAGTTATCTTTGTGTTGTATTTCTAAATTAGAATTAATTGCTTTATGTATGATTACTACTTTGCTCTTGGTTCTTCTATCCTCTAGTGTTTCAAGGTTTAATGATTTAACTAATGGTGTTATTCTTGTCAGTTTCGAATATTCTCCAGTAATAAATCTGGCAGCTCTTTTTTGAATTTGTTCTAGTTTATCAATGTTTTCTTTGGTGGATGGGTCCCATACAGAAGATGCATATTCTAGTGCAGGTCTCACCAAAGTGAGGTAGCATTTTAGTTTTATATCTCTATTACATTTGTTAAAGTTCCTTTTTATAAAGCCTAATGTTTTGTTTGATTTTTTAATAACTTCATTGACATGGGGATTCCATGATAGTTTCTCATTTATTAAGACACCTAAGTATTTTGCATCTTTAGTTTGGGTCAGTTCTTTTCCATGAATGTAATATTTTGAATTTATTTGTTTCTTTTTCTTTGTTACTCTTAACAGTTGACACTTTTCTGGGTGGAAAGACATACTCCAGTTAGTTTCCCATTTTATCAATTCATCTAAGTCTTTTTGTAAAATTTTGCTGTCTTGTTCTGATGCTTAAAAATAACACATACGGCAACTAAGCAGGAGGCTCAGCTAAGCACAATGAAAAAAAGCAGATGAAGTGAACTGTCAGCTTAAATCTTCTGTGTCAAAAGATCTCAATGAAGTCAGTGCAGCTGAAAGCTCAGAACACAAAGTGATCACTTATAGTTTTATAACACATGTGTCTATCGTTAACATCTCCAGGTCAAGTGGACAAAAGAAAGAGAACTCAGAGCAATGTTGTTGTTATTTATATTAGATAATTTATAACTAAGTTGAAAATTTAAAATAAAAAAAAATATATATATATAATTGATTGTGAACGGCTTTGATGTTTATACACGTATGTTTCACTATAATATGTAAGACAGAAATAACGCAATTATTATAAAGCATGTGTTAACTAAGGGAGCGAACCCATCTCTTGAATTATTTGACAGCAGCGCGTTAGCCCTCGTTAAACTCCCATTATTAGGGGATGGCTCTATCTGCAGCAAATGACAAACTAAGGGATAAATATCAACGGAATGAATGGGCTCAACCGTTGCCTTGACCTTGAAAGCTGGTCCACTAGCGATGAAAATTGGTTTCATGGTGAGGAGCTCATTATCGTAGCCATGGTTACCTTTAAAGCCTGTTGCTGCCAGCTCTGCTGTCGCTGTGACATTCTGTCCACAAGTGTAAAAAGACAATAAGCATTTACAATAATTCTTATATAACGCGTTCAAATATGTTCTTTGTTAAGATCTAATATTATGTGTTACTTACATTTTCATTTTAAAAAATCAAATATATATTGAAAATTTTCATTTATTGCGTATCTTCAATAATTAATTTATATTTTGTAACGTCTCGTGAAATAACTCATGTGCTATAAATTTAACTAAACTAACTTGTATTCCCGGAAACTCCATTTAATGTATTTCGCATATCATGTTGCTAGCTCTGTGCAATGATATATCATTCCGGTAAACAAAATGGGGTTCTAATTTACTTACATTTTCAATAGCAACTTTTTATGCCTTCAAAAGTGAACTCAAAATAATAACAATAATAATATGGTAATAATAATAATAATAATGATAAAAGACAATTTTATGAAAAACTGCATGGAAATATTAGCTGTCATTGATCTTAATTTCCACAAAAATGTCGCTGAAACTGACGCAGAGTAAACTATATCATCAATATTTATTATTTAAATTAAAATCTAAACAGTATTGGCCATTTGTTGAAATTAACCTACGATGATGCAAGTCATAGGCACGCAAACCACTTTATGCACGCGAAATAGTTCAGCATGACAAATCATTGATACGAACATATTATGTTTCACCAAATAAGCCATCGCATAGTGACAATATACTTCTACTTCCATGAATGCTGTTTTGAAATAGGAAACATGGGCCCGAAAACTAATAAAGGTAAGCCAAACTTGTCCTTGTTCATCCCTGGTCGGCATAGGCAAACACAGTCAATGCCCAACTGTTATACCTACCATTGTCATAGTCCATCCCTCGTCGGCATAGGCAAACACAGGCAATGCCCTTCTGTTATTCTTCAGATGGAATCTCTCGGGAATGTCTTTTTGCAACATGACATGGATGTGTTCAACCTTTGACAACGCTGTAACAACGTCATCCTCTTTGCCCTTGTGGGGTAGCAGGTGAAAAGTGGATTCTTGATCTACCACTGCATCAAATAAAGATCTATTCACATACAGTGACAGATCAACTAACTGAAATATGGAACAGTTTTGACATAAAATATACACTAAGTATTTATCTATTCACATACTGGGACTGATTGACTAAGTGATATATGGACAGATAATATAAGTTATTAGCTATTCACATACAATAACAGATCGACTAACTGAAATATGGAGTCCTGACATACAATCCTAGATAATAAAAGGCTAAGTTCTGTCCCGTCATCTACAGCGATTTGTCTCTCAAACACACATGACTCCTACAGCCAATTATATCAAGTTTACGCGGACGTTCCAAACGAGTTATTTTTGGTGCAGTATTTCGTCCAAGACTTTATTTTGAGTTATGCGCGTTGGGATTTATAGCAAAATGCTCTGTTTTTACGAGTTATTTATTTTAACTATAATGAATAGTATTTTTGACGTGATGCACATGTATGCCGATCGAGACGGCTGTTGAAGGGGACTTACAACATGCCACCGAATGGTGGCGGATTGGACGGGCTTGGTTGCTGGTATACGAAGAGCTATTATCTATTTAGATTCCATTAAATCTCAAATGAAACTGAAATATAATATTGGTTTTGCTAACTAAATTTGTAATACACCTTGAAACAAAACTTGACAAGAACAAACTTAAGTAATTTATATGTTCTGTATATATGTAAAAAAATTAATTGAAAATATGATTGCTTTGCTGAAAGCCTACGTGTAAGGAAGATTAAAATCCAGAATTCATTAAAGAAAAGTTTTGTATGCATACAAAAATATTCTAAAACTTACTTAGTAATCCCCCAAAAATTTAGTTTTATAGTAATTTATAGGCTTGTTTTTTCACTGAAAAAAATGAACATTTGTATTAAGATCAAGTGTTCACTTTTGCAATTGTCACCTTGTTTTCCAAGTCTATAGCAGTCATTCCATGATCAGCAGTAACAATCAAATTAACCTTGTCCTAATGTGAGAGAAGGAACAGTTAGTGATTAATCAGATTTGAAACCTGAAGTGACTTAGTTTATTTGCTTTGCTTAAAACACACATAAAAACAAACAAAGAAAAGGGTTCTTTAAAAAAAAGATTCAAAAATACTTTACAATATTTCTTTTACAAAAAATATCTGATGGGAAAATGTAATAACTACTTCCATTTTGCTATTAATATGTGTAAATGTATAAGAAAATGCAATTTGTAATTAAATGCGTTTCTAAATATAAGTTAACGAGTCGTCATGAATCTAAGCTTTTAATTATGTAGCTGTTAAATGTTATCAATGTATAACAATGGGTGGCTTTACCTTGAGCCCCACGTCTTCAACCCTCCGTATCAGATAACCTAAGACCGTGTCCATTTCTTCAATCACCGGAATTAGCTTAGGGTCATCCGGCCCGTATTGGTGACCAGTGAGATCTGGCTCGTCGAAGTGTAGGACAGCTAGATCAAAGTTATCTTTTGTAATCCACTGGATGACCCTATCCACACGGTCTTGTGGCGACATTGTCTGGCTGTAAGGTATCCACTTGGTGGCTTGTAATCCACGGATGGATACACCGCTGCTGGGCCAGGAGCAAACACCTGAATGATATAGAATTAGAGAGTGGAAATTTTGACGTGATGCCATGGCTTATTGCAATCATTGCATAAAGTAATACTTTAAGAAAAAAAAATCACATTAAAAATCAACACAACAAAAAAAAACACCTTAAAAACTATCGAAAATCTAAAGGAACCTTGGCCTCTAATGAAGTATTTCTTGATGACAGGGTCACATTATGACATAAAGGTTATAAGGCTCAAGCGGAATAAGAAGTTAGAATATAACAAACAATTTTTTACTACTGACACATTGACGACGATAGATTGATCCAAAAGTAATATATACAAAAATTACATGTGTAATTCTAAGGACGGCTTAAGTATGATATTTTAATTCACATTTCTTAAACTGAAGCTTATCTGCTTTAAGACCGTGTTTGATCGATGTGATCCAGTAAATTGGAGCTTACCTTCCTTACGAGCCGAGGAGCAAAACAGGACGAGAATAGTTGAAATAAATAATTAAATATTTAAAAAATCTTTTTTTTTAAAAACACGCTTTTAACATAATCACTACTTTTAGTTATGTCTCATATATAAGGGATTTATAGTCAAAAACTTTGTTTTTACAGCTATTTTTTAAAACTTATAATAAAAACTCTTTAAAATTCACGTCTGAAGCCCACACATCTTTTTAAATCCCTTATATTAACTTCACCGGCGTCTCTCTCTCTCATCATCTCATGGGCTCGGCGGGCGGAAAAACAGAAGTCAAAAATGACCCACTTCCAATGATCCGACCGAACTGAAATTTGGCACACGGACCCGTCTTACCTAACAATGCATCGTATCAAAATTTCAGATCGATCGAACGTACCGTAATTAAATTAATGCATTTTTAGTTTATCCTTATATGAGGTATGTAATTTAAAATCACGATTTGTTATTGTTTTTTTGCCACGTGAAAGTTTGAGCATTGAGGCGACCCAACGAAACGACGGTGCGCTTTTGTTTACATTTTACGTGTCACTCTGAGCTCGGTCAAGCGAATCGGTGACCAGACTTTTCCCCTCCCACCCACCCCTCCCCCCCACCCCTCCCCCCTAGGGTTATGAAGCAAACTTGTGTTAAGACAGATTCAGTCTGTAAATGTTTGAAAATAATCAATACTGTTAGTTATGTCTCATATATAAGGGATTTATAGTCAAAAACTTTGTTTTTACGGGTTTTTTTTATTTACCTCTTTTTTTTTATACCAAACACCTCATAAGCGCCCGCCCAACGTTTTATACCACGGTGTTGTGTTCACGTGGTGAACTCATGGATGTCAACAAAGCAGACGGGTGCCGATGCTTATATATAGACTATAGATAAACTAAAAATGCAATAATTTCAATACGGTACATTCGATCGATCTGAAATTTTGATACAATGCATTGTCATCCAAGATCTATCTGTGGTAAAAATTTTAGATCTCTAGGACCATCCGAAGTGGTATAATTTTACGTTTTAAGTTTTGAAGGAAGGATGGATGGTAGGATGGATGGATACAACATACAAACATTGTGACTTAAATAAAAGCGTGTAAAAAGAGCAAATGGAAGGACAGGCGATACAACGCCACCCCATTACGTGTGGGGAATGAAAAAAAAGACTGCCAATCTAGGATTGGTCTGTCCAGCCACACAAAGAGCTGTAAATAAAAAGACAAAATTTATACAGATGGAAGAATGCCATACCTGCCTTAAGGCCGTGCTTGACCGCTGTGATCCAGATGGGTTCGCCCCCCTCCCACCACCTGGATTCCGTAGTTGCCATTGTAAAATAACTGGCAAAATCTGGGTCATACATTCCATTACCAACAATGCCGTGAGATTCTGGAAATAGGCCTGGGGATATTAGGGTAAAATTAGACAATAACTATGAAATTGAGTACAATTTTATAGTAATGCAGTTGTTTTATTTTCATATTCTAATTTCTTTTTCATGATTTTGTTTAAATGAAGAGGTCAACACTATATTAAAAGTACCTATTAAACAAAGATCTAGTTTGGATATTATAATGTCAAGTAGATCTGTATAACTTAAACAAACAAACAAAATAACAAAATAACAAAAAAATTAATAAATGAGAATTTAATTACCAATTGCTAGATATATCTAAAATAAAATAATTTCCCATTTTTATTGTGTGTTTACCTGTCTCCATGGTGTAATGGCAGGGAAAGGTGTTTGTGTGTTTACCTGTCGCCATGGTGTAATGGCAGGGAAATGTGTTAGTGTGTTTACCTGTCGCCATGGTGTAATGGCAGGGAATAGGTGTTTGTGACAAATGAGTTGTTCATGTACTGCATTGTCACACCCGATGAGATGAGTTTGTCAAAGTTGGGTGTCTCGGTTTTACTGAGGTAATCGTTCCTGAAGCCGTCCATGGACACTAGAACAACTTTTGTGTCTCTTGCCATTGCGCAGTAAAATATTGACAGCAAAACGGTGGATTTCCAGTAAAGCTCCATTGTGTTGGTAAAACTTTTAGCCAAACACTCTTGACTAACTGTCTATAATAGTTGATATAGCAAACAAGAAGATGACCCTAAAATGTAAGGTCTATTGTTTAACAAATATGATGGTTTGATATCCAGTATCAGTAAATATATTACACAATTATGTGATATCATTATAGTTAAGGAATATGTATCAGTATGCCATTGAAACTTGTAAATATTTAATTCTTTTTATGTTTGTTATATTGTTAATTATCAAAATATTTTATTTAACTCCAATTTTTGACCAACAAGCTGGAGAATTTCTATGGTCTGATGCCACGCTGATATTACTGCTTTACTAATGATATGGGAGACGCCTTATACCATGTAATATATTTTTAAAATTTTTTATTTAAAGTTTATGCTCTCATTATAATTAAGTTTTTTGAAAGAACTAAAGTTGTAGACACAAAAACCTCATCATGAGTTACTCTTCGTTCACTATCCACACACACATGACATCTTTGCTTGTCTCTCAGAACACTGAGATTCCTATATACGATAAACACGCACACACATATCTCTCTCTCCTATGACCTCTCACTTTACTACAAATATATATATATATATATCTTCACCTACCTTTCACTTCACTAACCTCTCACCTCACTAACCTCTCATTTTTCTAAACTCTCACTTCATTAAATTATCACTTCACTTAACTCTCACTTCACTAGCCTCTCACTTTGCTAAACTCTCACTTCATTAAATTATCACTTCATTAAACTCTCACTTCACTAAACTCTCACTTCACTAACCTCTCACTTTGCTAACTCTCACTTCATTAAATTATCACTTCACTAAACTTTCCCTTCACTAGCCTCTCACTTCACTAATAACCTCTCACTTTACTAATAACCTCTCACGTCACTAACCTCTCATTTCAATCATTTCTTATTATATATTATTATTTTTGTTCATTGTCCTTACCTTTTAATGTTTATCACTGCACTTTCAATTAACTACAAACACTAAATTAAAAAAAAATATTTTTTCTCAATGAACTTGGCTTAGAAATCGGAAGTTGGCAGTAATGCTTTCCACAATCACTCGGCAAGCGGCAAGGAACCTTGCAAACTTCACACGATAAGCTCTTCACAGGAAGTCTGTGAAACTTAACTCAAAATAGCCGGTACTTGGCTTACTAACGTCAATTCTGTTTGTGAGATAACCACGTATCTCGAATTAGGACTGGGAGAGAGATACACAAAATACACAATACGTTCTTGAGTGATGAAAAAAAAATTGGATAGAAATAATAATGGTATATTTATTTATATTAGTCGTTATAATAAATTCACACAAGGGAAAAAATATTACTTGAAAGATATCGAAACGCCAAAAATATTTGTAAATTATACTGTTCTGTCATTGTTACGATACTTTTTAAGCTACATTTGTAAATGCAGAATGACACAACAATTTATTTCTTACAAACTAGCAACAAAGCCCGTCCAAGGACAGGAATAAGTGTAGTGTGATCTGTGAAGTTCATGGTAGGACATCATAACATTACCCACCCCCGTCTGTCTTGCCCCCCCCACACGTGGTCTGTCCAGAGACTATATCCCCCACACCCGCGGTCTTTCCAGAGACCCTACTTGACACACACCGCGGTCTGTCCAGATACATGACCAGAAGAGTTCGCCGGTTTTTGCAGCAACGGAGCAAGAGCGATCACTGGTGGAAACTTAAGCGTAGCGATCACCAAGATGAGGACTCAACACTGTCTCACTCAGAGCTACCTGCATAGGGTTGACAGGTTAAAGGATAATTGCTGTCGATTACATGGCAACTCTGAGAAGACGACCAAGCATCTACTGATTAAATGCCCTGGGCTTGTCAGCGATTAGGATAGAGAAATCCAAATACCTGTGGAAAATATATTTTTTGGCGATTCCCGCTGTGATAAATTGAGCCGGTCTTAAACAGCGTAGAGCTCGACCACAAAAGAGAATGTCAAGTATTACAGTCTTTTGGTAAACAGTTGTAATAAATAGAGGAAAAAAATATTTTTATTAACCACGTTTTTATAAGTGTCCTAAAAAAGAAGAAAATAATTTTAAAACTAATAAGTTCAAGGACTTTTGTATATATGACTAAAACGTTGGGCGGGCGCTTATGAGGTTTTACATATGCAGTTCACTCTTTCTCTCACTTAAAGATATCTTTTTTGCCTTCTTAATTAATAAATTCTTTAATTTTTATACCAAACACCCGCCACACGTGTTTAGTCATATTATATGAAAGTACTTGAACTTATTAGTTTTTAAATTACTTTATTCTTTTTAGTCCACTTATAAAAACGTGATTTTTAAACAACTTTTTTTACCTCTATTTATTTTATTCTTTTAGTCCACTTATAAAAACGTGGTTTTTAAAAATATTTTTTTTACCTTTATTTTTTTTTATACCAAACACCTCATAAGCGCCCGCCCAACGTTTTAAAAACACGGTGATGTGGTCACGGGGTGAAATTATGGATGTCAACAAAAGCAGACGGTACAGATGCTTAAATATAGATAAACTAAAAAGTTCAATAATTTAATAACGGTACATTGGATCGATCTGAAATTTTGATACAAAGCATTGTCATCCAAGATCTATCTGTGGGAAAATTTTGTGATCTCTAGATCTATCAGAAGTGGTTTAATTTACGTTGGCAGATTTGAAAAATTGTGGACAGACAAACCAACAAACAGGAACGAAAGTGAGTTAATAAAAACGTGGTAAAATTGAGTTATATAACTTATCAACCGTTAATCCCTCCTGCCATTGTTACCTCCGCTGATCTGAATGGCACAGATATCCCTGAACATATCTCCAGTAATATTGACGACACTGAAAGTATTTTTCAGATCACAGACTACATCTACGATTTTTTCATGTCTTTTATAATATAGTTTAGGATTTAGGCATGTGTTGATTGTGATATCTGTTTGACTTCTGTTGAATGTAATATTGAAAGCATCCACACCTGTCATATCTTTAATTAAAGTATTATAATTAATTAATTTAATCTTTTCTATTTTGTATGAACTGCGTATTTTTCACACACAAACACTCACACACACACACACACACAAACACACTCAAAAACTGCAATTTATACTACAGATTTGACTCAAATATTTTATTTGTGTTACACATTTTTTTGGTAATTACTTTGACTTTATATAAATCTCGGAAATTTTTATTTAAGCAATGAGGTAATAATTTTTGGGTTTGTTGTTTCCAGCACATTTTCATTAACGTAACATATGTTAGCATTGACAGTGGTCAGATTCTATCTGGAATTCATCAGTTTGACATTACTGGTCTGTTAATTTAAAAAAAAATAATGGGATATTATTATAAGTGTTTTTTTAAATTATTATTTCGTTTTATTCGTTTCATTTGTGTACTATTTGTCCGTTGAGGAATGCTCTTTGCCGAAACGTTTGCTGTTGTGTTACGTCCTGTCAGGCCTACTAATACCCTGTTTTTATATTATATATTTACCTATTTAATAGCCTGATTGCAGTCTCATCCCCATTACTTCAGCCAGAACTAAGCTGCAGTTGTACCAGGCCTGTTTATTGGGCACACTTCATTATGGAAGCTGGTCTTGGACAGCTTACACCAGGCATTAAAGGAAGTAAAATAGCTTCATCATCAGATGCCTGCGCCGCATCCTAGACATCAAATGCAAAAAGATAGTCCCCAACACGGAGGTCCGTGGCTCAAACAATCATGAGCAGGATCCCAGCCATACTAAGCCAAAGACGCCTTTGCTAGATTGGGCACGTTAAGAGATTGCAAATTGGTCGCATACTCAAGGACGTGCTATAAGGCGAGCCAGGGACAGAGAATAGGTCGGTTGGTCGGCCACGTCTCAGATACACAGACATATGCAAAAGAGACATGAAAGCAGCCAACATTGACATCCAAAACTGTGAATACATTGCAGAGGATAGGTCCACATAGCGGGCAATTGTGAAGGAGGGATCACCGAGGAACAAATCAGGTCAGAAACAGCTGAACAAAGAGCGAGGAGGAAGGCAAGTTAACACTGCCCCTCCACATTTGTGTGTGTGACATGCAGAAGAGACTGCCACTCCAGGATTGGTCTTATCGGCAACACAAAGAGTTGCAAATGATACAGATAAGTATATATTCTCTTGCAGACGGAAAGATGCTATACATACAGATATATATGAATACTAGGGGCAAATACCCGGCTTTTCCCGGGTTTAACAACAGCAGCAACCACAACAAAAACAACAACAGCAACAAAACAACAAAAAGAAACAACAAAAACAAAACAACAACAAAAACAACAACAACAAAACAACAACAAACAACAACTACAACAACAACAGCAACAACAACAAAGCAACACCAACAAAACAACAACTACAACAACAACAGCAACAACAACAGCAACAACGACAAAAACAACAACAGAAACAGCAACAGCAACAAAAAACAAAAACAAAACAACAAAAACAAAACAACAACAAAAACAACAAAATCAACAACAAAACAACAACAAAACAACAACTACAACAATAACAGCAACAACAACAAAGCAACAACAACAAAACAACAACTACAACAACAACAGCAACAACAACAAAGCAGCAACAACATGAAGGACATTGTCGTCGCAGGGCAAGGGATGTGGACAACAACAACAACAGCAAAAACAACACAAAAGCAACAACAGCAACAACAACAGCAACAACAACAAAAACAACAACAGCAACAACAACAAAACAAAACAAAAACAAAACATCAACAACAAAACAACAACAAAACAACAACAAAACAACAACAAAACAACAACTACAACAACAACAGCAACAACAACAAAACAACAACAACAAAACAACAACTACAACAACAAAAGCAACAACAAAAGCAACAACAACATAGCAACAACAACAAAATAATTATTTTATGGCGATAATCGCCTTCTTGTTAATCTCGACACCAAAATGTTTATTATTTTGCGTCATTATTTTACGTCTTAATTTTCAATAATTTTTATTTTATATAGCTCATATAAGGGAAAAATTACATTTTGGGCCCCCGGGCCCCCAGTATCTTATATATATGGAACGAAACCTGTTTAATAACCTTTCCGGTATAATTTTGTGTACGTGTACCAAATTTCACGTTATTTTGGTTGTCTGGATATTGAGTTATTAGGGAACAGACAGACAACAAGACAGACAACAAATGCGTCTTATATGTATAAAGACTAGGGGCAAGTACCCGGCTTTCCCGGGTTTAACAACAACAGCAACAAAAACAACAACAAAAACAACAACAAAAACAACAACAAAACAACAAAAACAGAACAATAACAAAAACAACAAAATCAACAACAAAACAACAAAAACAAAACAACAACAAAAACAGCAAAAACAACAACAAAACAACTACAACAACAACAACAACAACCACAAGAACGGCGGTAAAAGTACCATTTTCCTCTATTCCACCCAACTCACGCCAGGAGATAATTCGTTAGACGTGATCGTCATGGGCGTGGTTGGCAAGAAGCTTGAGTCTGTCATACTGTCTATGTCAGCCAGTAAAAGTAAGAGTAATAGTAGGTAGTTAAATGCGAGTATAAGCAGGAGTATAAGTGAGATTAGACCTCAAAGTACCAAGACAGAAGAACCAATTAGAACCAGCCACCGGACAACCCAATCCGTTGTTGTGACTGACAGTTGACCTACAGGGTAACGCCAGATTGCAAGTGAAAGAGCAGAGTTGTGGCCTGGACCGAAGATCAAAGAAACCTGACCAGTCGAGAAGAATGATGGAGCCTAGATCTTACTAATGATCCTACATGTGGAAGAAAATCAGAAGCCCCGAGCCTAATTCTCTTTTTGGTCTTCCCGGAAGACCCTCTCAGCTATCTGGCCCCCAAAGGGACGTAAAAGCTGAGACAGAAGCGGTCGCTTCTGAAGCGGCCACCTGGGCATTTAGGACATAAAGTCGAAAATGCCTCCGACTAAATTTGCCTGACAAGGAGGGCTGGAATTTCCTTCTACGAACCTTTACCACTTTGGCGCCACCCCTGCAAAGCATACGAGTCTCCATAGTTAGGACCGCTGCAGAGCCGGGGATCATCAAAGACCTACCTAGGGTGCAACCCCCACTGGGAGGTTTCCTCAGAGCTGGCGTCCGCTGCGTTCTTCGCGGTACCTTTTGCTAATCCGTACTGGCGCTCCTGGCCCTAAACCGGCACCGCTAAATAGCGTTGCTAATAAACTGAGGGGGGTGAAACGGTTGCTTCGTATTTACCTGACCCTCAATCTAACTTTTATCTTACAAAACAAGTCGAGTGATCCGAGACGGTCGAAACATCGAGTTGTCCCATTAAGGAAAACCACTAAGGAAGCAGATTTAACAGTTGCCCATTTTATTTTAGATAACAGTATTTGTATTCAGTTGTTTAATATTGTGTTGTACTAGAAATTTTTGGATTTTATATTAATATATATAAATATATGTATATTTATTTCGTGTCATTAAATATCGTGTCTGTCGTGAAACAGGGGTGTTTTTTAAAGTGATTTATACATAGTATCTAACATAGGAAGAATTAGCCTTGTCGCAATATAATTTAACATCTGTTGGCATCTATATAATACATACCACTAAAGGGGGGGGGCTCGATTAGGACGCGCTCATAATACTTAACAAAGGCTATGGTTAACAGATTGTCAAACAGGAATCGTCTCAGTGATGAGCGCTTGCAGTCCCTAATGAAGGATCTTAATGACACAGTACAATACTCCAAATATATACTAGTTTGTATGAAAGGGAAAAGACTAAATATGCAGCTCTTTAAAACTGGCATAAGAGCGACAAAAATTGTGCCGATATTTTTGTATATAAAAACTTTGTTTTATTTAAATGTGTGTGTGTCGTGTGATATCGCAGTCCTATTCTATATAATGTATTACCTGTGATTTGAGTTTCTGTCCGCTGAGCGATCAAAGTTTAATTGCTTTGATTTAAAGCAAAAAAATTTAATGCATGTTTAAGAAAAATGTATAGCCAGGAACATGCTAAAATACAATGAAATGGTGCGTCTATAAACAGGATTGTTAAAGAGACATGAATTAAACCAGGAAGTAGTAAGCCTGAACGTAGACAGAATTAAACTGGAAATAAAACATACCCGTAAAAACAAAGTTTTTGACTATAAATCCCTTATATATAAGACATAACTAACAGTATTTTTTATTTTCAAACTCTTAACTCAACTTTGCTTCATAACCCTAGGGGGGGGGGAATGAGCTCAGCATGACACGTAAAATGTATACAAAAGCACGCGGGTACGTCGTAGGGTCGCTTCAACGCATCAACTCAAACTCTCACGTGGGGAAAAAAACAATAACAAACCGTGAATTTGAACTACATACCTCATATAAGGATAAACTAAAAATGCATTAATTTAATTACGGTACGATCGATCGATCTGAAATTTTGATACGATGCATTGTTAGGTGAGACGGGTCCTTGTGCCAAATTTCAGCTCGATCGGATCACGGGAAGTGGGTCATTTTTTACTTTTCTTTTTCCGCCCGCCCGCCCAAGACAGAGATGACGACAGACAGACAGAGACGGCCGCAAAGTTAATATAAAGGGATTTAATAAAACAAACCCGTAAAAACAAAGTTTTTGACTATAAATCTCTTATATATGAGACATAACTAACAGTATTGATTATTTTCAAACATTTACAGACTGAATCTGTCTTATCTCAAGTTTGCTTCATAACCCTGGGGGGGAGGGTGAGAGGGGAAAAGTCTGGTCACCGATTTGCTTGACCGAGCTCAGCGTGACACGTAAAATGTAAACAAAAGTGCCCCGGTGCTTTGATGGGTCGCCTCAACGCGTCAACTCAAACTTTCACGTGGGAAAAAAACAATAACAAACAGTGAATTTGAATTACATACCTCATATAAGGATAAACTAAAAATTGCATTAATTTAATTACGGTACGTTCGATCGATCTGAAATTTTGATACGATGCATTGTTAGGTCAGACGGGTCCGTGTGCCAAATTTCAGCTCGATCGGATCACGGTAAGTGGGTCATTTTTTACTTTTGTTTTTCCGCCCGCCCGCCCATGAGATGACGACAGACAGAGAGAGACGACGGTGAAGTTTATATATGGGATTTAATAAAACAAACCCGTAAAAACTAAGTTTTTGACTATAAATCCCTTATATATGAGACATAACTAACAGTATTTTCAAACTCTTAACTCAACTTTGCTTCATAACCCTAGGGGGGGGGACTGAGCTCAGCATGACACGTAAAATGTAAACAAAAGCACGCGGTACTTCGATGGGTTGCGTCAACTCAAACATTCACGTGGGAAAAAAACAATAACAAACCGTGAATTTTGAATTACATACCTCATATTAGGATAAACTAAAAATGCATTAATTTAATTACGGTACGATCGATCGATCTGAAATTTTAATACGATGCATTGTTAGGTGAGATGGGTCCGTGTGCCAAATTTCAGCTCGATCGGCGCACGGAAAGTGGGTCATTTTTTACTTTTGTTTTTTCCGCCCGCCCGCCCGCCCAAGACAGACAGAGAGAGATGACGAGACGGCGGTGAAGTTAATATAAGGGATTTAAAAAGAACAAATTCAATTTGAAGAGCTCAACTTACGATATTGGCACAACGGACCGAACCACCCACGCTTGCACTTTACATTGTCGATACATGAACCGTTGACGCCACACTTGTCCTCTGTACACCGACGTGTGTACTGACATTTCGATCCGAACCAACCAGTGGTGCAACCTGTCAACATGAAATACATTTCTTTAATCGACATTTTTTATATTTTTACAAAGGTTTTCCAACACCACTAAAAAGTTGCGTAGTCGCAGAATCAGAGACAATGGCATTTTAAAAAAAAATACATATTACATTTATACAGCCTAGTCGCACATGGCATAAATGACTTTTCTTCAAATAAAAATATAAAACTTACTGTTTTACTTTTACATCTGAATTGATAGAAATAAATTTGTTTAGTCTCCATAAAAACTAACAATATTTTAACAATGTTATTGTTAGTTGTTGTTCTTAAGTTTTAGAACACATATGTCCATAAATCTTGACTTTATATTTGTGAAAGGGAGGGGAAACAAGTACAAGTAAAATATTCGTTGCGATGGTCGGGGTGATTACAATGCAACTATTTACTTCTGGGCTGGGAGATCAGTTTCTGGACACATGTATGACATTCGCTGGACAGTTAAAACCTTATGGTAAAAAACTGTGTCAGTAAGGACAACGCACTAGACGATTTTTAGTCAGATTATAAACGAGGAACATTACGAAAATTCTGAGAAATTCTTTCTTTTTAATTATTTATTTTAAAAGACTAGTGCTGGGTCGGGAAACCATGGCTCGTGAGCCAGTTGTGGCTCTATTGATGGCTGCATCCTGCTCTCAGACAAATGTTCGATTATATAAAAATAAGTTTATTAAGACTCATTTGATCTACATATTAATTTAATTCATTTTAAAAAACAACATAACAATGTTATTAAAAAGAATTATGAGACATAATTACTGTAATTTTAGTGTTGAAATTACACAAAATGCACACATTTACTAGAATTTTTTGTTTTAAACATAACGTATGTCTCTCACTGAATTACTTTTCAAAATATGTGGTGTTAATGGCTCTCTCAGACAAAAAGTTTCCCTAACCCTGGACTAGTGGATTGTGTTAATATCATCATGATTGTTGCATTTGCCTTTTGGCTATTTTTCATTCATTGCAAATACAAGTCTAATGCTGAATATTTATTTTCTTATCTTATCTTAACGACGCTTCTTCTATACAGAAAATTATTTCGTCTTTTGCGTATCTATTCTTTAGGCATTGTATTGCATTTTTATTAGAGTTAGAGTTTTAAATGTTGAACAGTGTTTGATTTCCTGGTTTGATTAGTCAAACAATTCCACGTCCGAATTCCAGACGGGACGAACCATACTTTTTATGTGTTTGTTCCTGTACGCGGAATAAAACATTTTAAATCGCTATGTCTATCTGAAGGTTGTATTAGGTTATCTTTGTTGTGTATATCCAAGTTAGAAGAATTTGCATCATGTATTATTAGACTTTGCTCTTTGTTCTTCTAGTTTTCTTTGCTTATTGATTGAACTAAGGGTGTTACTCTTGTCAATTTTGAATATTCCAGAGTAATAAATCTTGCAGCTCTTTTTCGTTCTACATTATCTATGTTGTATTTGGTGTAGGGGTCCCGTATAGAATATTCATTTTCTTGTAAAGGTCTCGCTAATAAAGGTGGCGTTTTAGTTTTATATTCTTATTACAACTTGTTAAATATATTTATATATTCATTCATTTTTTATAGTGTTCCTGCAGAGTCTTTTTTGAGTACCCATTTTTTGTAAAACAGCTTTATGGTTATCCCATGATTCTGGCATTACATATTTGTGAAGATTCCATACTTAAAACAGTTTTAAGTAAAGAATATTATCTGAAACTCATATATGATAGATCTTAAAATGTAAATTTATTATTAACATTAAAATAATTTTTTGTTTATTATCTTGTCATGATAAGAAAATTATTAATGAAAAAAAACAGAACACCACTATACAATAAGAATGGATTCCAATTTTCTTTTCGGTGTTTTCCAAATGAAGAGTTACTGTAGTCTCGGCTAAAGAAGCAACATGTCTTTCTTTCTCCAACAGGTAAATATTTATTATTGATTATATTTATTAAATATATATGCATAGTTATAAAACAAAATTAGCTACTAATGTTTAAATTTCATTACATTATTGTGATAATCTAAGTTTAAATGCAACAAATTCATTATCATATTGAATTATTGATTTTAGAAAACTATTAACTTTGAAGGGTGTTTTTTTAAAAATATCACTCAAGATTGTTTTATTAATATTTTATATGTATCTGCAAAATTTTGCTGTGTATCTTATAAACATATTAAAATAACGTAATTTTATTTTAGAAAAGTCCAAATATTTTTTCCCAATGAATATTCTAACATTTTAAGAAATTATGCGAATTAATTGATTGTCATTGACAGAAAAAAATAATGTTCTCATTTTTCTAAATTTATTTACATCCAAAATAAGGGATTAAAACATCCTGACTTTGCGCGAACGTTTTTATCATGTCGAGAAACTTTTGTAAAACATGTTTGCTAGCTCTGTTTCGCTCTCTAATACTGGCGTTTGTATATTTTTAACACTTTTTTGAAGAATAAATATAATAATAATAATTTTCAAATGATTGTATATTTATTTGAAATGAATTTATGTGTATTTTTTTAAAATGTGTAAATTGTGTAAATAATATCGTAATTCTTTCTGGTTTGATTTTTACATTTCCTTTTGAAGGTCTTTTTCCCAAATAGGTGTGTATTCCACGTTTCAGCCTATGACAGCTAAACACTTTTTCCGAGGGTGCCTGTAGGTCGATAACCATAATAATGATATTCTTTTAAACGTTTTCCGTATTTATTTTAGTATTGGGAAAACGCAGAATAGCAATGAGGGGAATCGCCATGAGATAACTGTGATCATGATTTTCATGGCGCTAAGAGTGTTGATTTGAGATCACGCACCTGAAAACAAATTAGTTATAGAAGGAACTGAGTTCCAGAAGAATTTGCACAGCCCGAGTTTAACACGTCATAATCCCATGTTAATCGTTAATCCCAAAGTCGAGTCTATATTTGGACACAAAGGCTCAGCCTAATCAAGTTACTTCGTAATCCGATGCTGCTGTGTTAGAATTGAATAAAAGTTCAAAATTTCTTTAAGAAATGAAGCATTTTCTCAGGAGAGTTAATTATGCAAGGTGGATGTGATCACAACACAGTGAGAGTATGTCAGTAGAACCAAGGTAACATTGCAGCCAATTGTGCAGGGGCATACAACTCCTACTCTCGGCAGTAACAAAGCATAAAACTCCCACTCATTGCAGTCAGACATTTATTACCCTAAGTATGAATTTATGTAAGTGATCTAATTAAATGAATCCATTTGCGTTAATAAACGCATACATAAAATAAAGTCACATATAGACCAGGAATCATTATGAAGAAAATTGGAATAAATATTTTCCTTGAAAAAAAAGTCTGATGATTTTTAATGTTTAAGAATAAATTTCCGATTTTAATGATACGGCATTTTCAAAATGCTAAAATAAAAATGTAAAACGATGAATAGTTAAAAAAATGTTTATTAGTAAGGATAAGAAATATTTAGTAATAATTCAAATTCATGATTAATATAATAATTCTGAAAAAATGCACCATTTACATATTTTTAAACAAAAATATTTAATATAAAATCAAAGCAATTTTTTGTTAATAAATAGTAAATATGAGACAACTTTAAAACAGATATTATAATGTGAAATTATTTAAAGGAAATTTTTTCTCTGTTAAAATGTCTTTGGGGCTTTGATCAACACCTCACATACTAGAGCAAGGGTGGCCTAACCACGGCTCGCTGCCGCATGGGTCTCTTCTGTGTTCATATTGCAGCTCGCGTACAGTTTATGACAGATATGTTACAATGAATACTGGAAGATTTCCAAGCCAGTTTAATGACCCATATTGCTGCAATGCGGCTGTAAGCAATTTTGAAAAATTAAATGGCTCTCAGTTACTACAGATGAGGTCACCCATGTACTAGATTATAGTTTTGATTAACATATACCTAGTGGTTTTTCGGATTACGAACTTATCTCCATAATTCCAGTTCTAAGCCGAAATTGACGAAACACTTTTTTTGGGGTCAATTTTGTATATTCATATTTTCAATGTCATTTAGTTAGTTTTTCATTTATTTTAAAACAATTTATTTTACATTAATTTTTATTTATTCATTTATTTTGTGTTATTGGAAACCCTTTCAAATTAAAACTCTAGCATAAACTGTTCCAAAACATGATAAAACTCTGCACTCCATGCTGATAAAATACAGATACATCATTAGTTATCCGTTGACAACATCCTTCCTACACCCTTGGTAGTGTTGAAGCTGTGTTGAAGTTTGTGTACGAAGCTGTCGTCTCACTGTATCGCTGAAGAACAAGATACAAGGCTTGGTACTGCTCCTGTGGGTAAGGGAGACGCAATATAAACGGATTACTTGTTTAAATAAAATTCAAATTAATATCTTTTATATATTAAACACTTTTTTAATCAATAAAATGTTAAACTATCTACGACATTATAACAATCATATTTGACAACTGAATTTAGAAGTTAATGAAGGCATGGGGCAGTAAATGGGTTTATTTTTAAAAAAATAATATTTAAGCAGAGCCGTCTTTACACCATTTTGGGCCCCCGGGCAAAGAAATACTTTTGAGCCCCTCCCCCGCAGGAATACAAAAATAAATATACATAATATATATAAAAAAAACATATTCCCATGGGGCCCCTATGCTCGTGGGCCCCCGGGCAAATGCCCAATGGGCCTATGCGTTAAGACGGCCCTGTATTTAAGTAATCATAGTAAATATTTCGAATCACTTCAAATTAAACATAAGCGTAATAATAGTCCAAAATTTAAACATTCCTAGCAGTAATTTTTACTGTTGTTGAGTGAATCGCATTGCAAAACATTGGTATTGACTTCTGAAGTAGTTGTAACATTTAATATCATTCGAATATATTTGAATATTTTGTAGTCAATTTTAAAATTAAATATGTTATAAATGAAACATAAACGAACTGTCTTACAAGAGTGGGAATGACTTCTGGCCTAATGGACTTCACAGCCCCAACGACATTTGGAACTGTCAGACAAAGATCGTAATCCATTCTGTCCAGCAGTAATGTTAAAACACATGCGAGTCCACTGTATTGTGCCCCATTTCTAGTGTCAGACATATTTTTTTTTAAATTCATTAAAATGTAACATTTAAAAGGACACAATTATCAGGTTTACAAAAGTTAACTTTATGTAAAATTGTATACCCTTTCACAAATTATGGATACAATGGATATTGCAACCAATTTAAAGTGAATATTTGGATATAGTTTTAGGCACGATAAATTTGACCTACCGACACATAAAGATTACTCTTCCTTCATTTGATGAAATCATCTCTCTTATCTTTTTTAATATGGATAATATTGTCTTCGGGTTGAAGTCATTGAAATTGGTTTTGATGTGTGTGAAAAAGTAACTTCCAGAATCCTACAAGAAGACATACATGTTATTTTATCCTAACAGTATACATGTTTCTACTAAGTAGTCAGTTGTTTTATTTTACTGAAACATTTTTAGGCTAAAAAATTACATTAAATTCAAATACTAACCCCCCCCCCTCCCACAAGCCCGGCTAACTCTCATTCTCAATATTTAGAAATTTTAAAAGCGAACACAATTATGTTACTATACAGAGGCATATTTATGTATTTATTGTTAATTGTTAGGTGTATTGTTATAATTTTAAAATGTTCTAATTATTAAATGATGATTAGTTAAATATTTTTGTTATGATTGTGTTGCAATAAAAACGATAATAAAATAAAAAATATTTCAATTTTTGTGAAGAAATAACTTATTTATGGATAAAAAATGTTATTCGCTAAAACCTCCCATCGATTTCCTGCATTACATTTTTTCGTATTTATTCTTATTTAGTGTCTTGTAATCAAACTAAATTTATTGGGCCCATTCCCCTTTAAATGTATGTGATTCTGAATTGTAATTTGTTTATTCACATATTTTGTAACCAAGTATTATATTTCACATTATTCCTTAAAAACCAAATTTAAATACAAGTAAACTGACAATATACATGTTTAACTGGCTGAATTCTATTCGTTTTTATCTTCAGCACCATTTTAAAATGCAGTGTGAGCTCTCAACTCAAATTGTTCTTATACATTACGACATCACTTGATGTAATGAATGTTACATGCTTTATCTCATTAAGTAGAAGTGAAACAAGGAAATGATGACGATGATAGCTTTCTTATATAGAATAAACGCTCTTTGATATTCCGAAGCTCTCAAATAAATATGCATTCAAATGTTTCTTAAATCTGTCTTTATTGTCACACTCTTTCAAATATTTCAGAAAACTCTTCCAACTTTTTGTGGCACCGGTTTAGATTGCACACCAAGTGATTTAATCCTGTATCCATGTAATACGGGAACATTTCAGAGGGGACGAGTTTAGGAACAATGCCTCTTTAGAAATACAAGTTCCGATGTTAATTCCTTTAAGTACTGCGGCGCTGATCCGCTCATACAGCCAAAAGACAGTGATTACATATCGGATGCCATATGAAAACAAAACTTTATGATGATGTTTTACACTTTTTATATTGTTATCTAAAAAAATACATTATATTTGCATACAGAATGTTTATTTATTGTCATTGAAAGCTCATACTTTTAAACATTAGTTTATGCATAATTGTTTTTTCTACTTTGTTTAAAATTACCAAAAATCGTTTTTAGGTTGTAATAAAACAGTAGGACAACTTACTATACTCAGTTTTGAGCTTTTGGTTTTTGGTACTTTGATCTTGACCTCAATTTCTTCCCAGAAATCGCTTGAGTTTATTGGTTTGGTCTTGATTAAAAATGGTGAACAGTCAAGTGTATCGTCTCTTCTTGTTGGCAGGTGGGATGTCTGGGGAAATTTCCCCAAAATACACATATCATTTATTTATTAGTTTAACATCAGGGGCAGTCCATAAAGTATGTCACGCTCCAGAGGGGGGGGAGGGGGTGTAAGAAAGTTTGACAGTTTGTGACAGCGGGGGAAGGGGGTCTGGCCATGTGTGACGTCACGGTGTTTTATATTAAATTATAATTATTTTTTTAATAAAAAAAATTAATCGAAAGTGTGACGTACTTTAAGGAGGGGGGGTCAAAGATTTGTTACAGTTTGTGAAAGCGGGAGGGGGGGGGTAAAAATGGTCAAAAATAGCGTGTTGTACTTTATGGACATTTTTTTTTAATTTGATTATATTTAGGATTCGGTAGCAAAGAAATAAAAATACTTCTAGAGGACTAAGGAAACAATAATAATTAATTATATCTATATTCTCATGGATACTTGCTTTTTGTTCCTTTGACTCGTCCATCAAAATTATCACAGACACATCGTACAAGATGGCCAACGTCCAGAAATCAACTACAGCAGTAGACCAGGGAATGTGGGTTAAGATAAAATTCTCCTTCTTTGTAAAACTCTGTAATAAACATCAAATGTGTTACATCACGATTTGCACATTTATAAAATTGCAATAATTTCTATCTCTATGATGTCGGACAAAGAATTACTTACTGAAACAAAGACCGCATTGATGGTATCACCCGCAGAGCCATCTGGCAAACTGGTGAGTCTCACTAGATACCTGGCCCCTGTACAAAGAACAGCTTACGCATTTTATGAAAAGCAATGTTACATCTTTACTCTTTATTGATGAATAGTAACAAACTTTGAGTTCGTTTATGTAATAGTAATAGAGAGCTTAATAAACATTTTTTTCGCTGGTAATAAAAATAATAAAAATAAAAATAAAATAAAAAATGTAAAGTTCCAAAGACAAGAAAGCCCTTTGTACGTTGTGTAGAATATGCAGATTTCATGACTTTTCATATTCATTTAGTGTATTTATAACAGTTATATTGAATGTGAATATTGTATTTTTTGTCACTTAAATCAATTGCATTTAAATCCAACCGCCTTGATAGTAAATCGTTTAAAGTAAATCTTGCATACATTTGTTTCATCAGTTGATGAGATTAATAAAAATAATTAAATTAACATAACACGTTATAGAATAAAACTTAATGATGTAGTTTAAACATTCTTTGAACTCATAAACGAAGTAACTTATGCACACACGTGATTTGGCTACTGTAGATTTGTCATGAGGTTCTACACTGTTTGCAGCATTTTGATAGATGGTGTCATCGTCGTGGTTACCATCTGGCTCGTCTTTACAGGCGTCTTCACTCACTGTACAGACGTCCTGAAGAGGGGAAACAATCGGTTTATGGTCTTCATATCTAATAAGTACTAGCAGGTGTAATTTTTTTAATAAGCATTGCAGCCTCAAACCCCGAACGCATGTTACTGACTAGAAATCGGTTTTGTATGGCAGAGTTTCATGTCACAAAAATTTAGAGCCATGTTACTGATTAGAAGTTGGTCTTGGATTTCACAGTTAAATGTCATCGGGAACTAGAGCCTGCATGTATTTGGATTAACTTTTATAATATCTAATGACGTGAAAATAAGATATAACTATACATTAAGAATTAAAATTTCAATTTTATAGAAATAACAAATTGTTATTTTTGCCAAATCTTAATTAAAATGTAAGACAGTAAGAAACGCAATGTTAATTTCATTGGCTGCTATATAGAAGAATGTTTTTATGATCAAATGACTAGTAATAGAGTTAAAAATTGGAAGCGTAACAAACATGAAATTGTCAAACCATATGTATGTATAGGAAAATAGTTTAGCTGTTATTCAAACTTTACGTTCACCATGTTAACAATAATAAATCAAAGATTTCGATGTACGTTTTTAAGTCCAATTTATCTTCAGTGGCTTCACCTGAAACTGTTTTTCTAATAGTGTTCTCCCAGTGACGGACTTAGCCTGAAGTTTTTCTGTAATGCCCACAATATCTCCAGCTGTTATCGTTGTTCCCAGGAATGTGAGAGCGACAAGTGCAGCTCTGTGAAGGAATTCGTACTGCTCCTAGAATTGCAGATATAGTTTTTTACATTGAAACAATTATTATTGTTAACTAAGATAAAAAAAATATCACAGGAACATTTTTTTAAACCAAAGTATTTCTAAATTAAATTGTATTTCTTAAATTAAATATTAACATTATATTAAAAATTGTCTGTTTTATTTCAAGATAAACCAAATTAGAATTTTGGTTTACTACATTTAAGAATGTAAAGGACATGTTTCTGAGATGTGAGATACTTTTTTGCATATCTTAGTTATCACTTAGACTAGTTTGTGCTGCGGCGCCCCATTTTTTAAGTGTACATTCCTGAAATGTACGCAAAGTATGTATATAATATTTTTTTACAGTGCTAAATCACCACATGATTTTTAAAGTAATTTTAGAAAGTATCTGCATCATCACCACTCTAGCCTGTACTTACAGATGTCTGTATTGTCATCTCTCTAGCCCTGGTCTTACAGATGTCTGTATCATGATGACTCTAGCTAGTACTTACATATATATGTACCATCATAATTCTAGCTTGCACTTACAGATGTCTGTATCATCATCACTCTAGCTTGTCTTAGTTTGCTCACAGTCTGAAAGAAATCAACTCTTCCAATGTCCTGGGCTTCCTTCATGACGTGACGCAGTGCTATAAACGTTCCCGTTCGCCCGACTCCAGCGCTGATTGGAAAAACAAAGTTAGATAATATCTTAGCTTATCTTATCTGTTTCAGACGCTCCTTCTGTACAGAAGATTATTGCGTCCTAAGCTTATCTATGGTTTGTGTTTTGTCCTGCATACTTATAAGAGTTTTAAACGTTGATAAAGTGTTGGTTTTCCTGGTTTCTTCAGGCAACCCATTCCACACCCGAATTCCGGACGGGAAGAACAAAAATTTGTATGTGTTTGTTCTTGCATACGGAATAAGAAAGGTGTTTTTATCCTTATGTCTATCTGATGGTTGTATTACTTTATCATTGTGTTGTATTTCTAAATTAGAGTTAATTGCTTTATGTATAATTACTACTTTACTCTTGGTTCTTCTATCCTCTAGGTTTTCAAGGTTTAATGATATAACTAATGGTGTTATTCTAGTCAGTTTTGAATATTCTCCAGTAATTAATCAGGCAGCTCTTTTTTGGATTTGTTCTAGTTTATCAATGTTTTCTTTGGTGGATGGGCCCCATACAGAAGATGCGTATTCTAGTACAGGTCTCACCAAAATGAGGTAGCATAAAATGTTTACGTTACAAGAATGCCAATAAATGTGAAACAAATTCCAAATGTTCATTTTTAAAGAAAATTCAGTCTCAGAAAATAAAGAGGATACACTATTACAAAATTTTTGTCATTTTTCTAAAAATCGTTAATATATATAATACTTTGGTATTTATTTTTCGTACATAAAAAAGGAATAACTTAATATCATTTAATAAATTAAGTATTTCAAATACAAATCATGCTGCATGCACTGCTGCATGTTTAAACTGTAAGCATTATTACAATCATATCTTAATGGCAGTTATCCCAAGTCTCGCACCTGCAATGAACAACTATAGGCTTCAGCGTCGGCTCCATGAAAACTCGCTCTTCGAAGTCAACCAAACTCCATGGAGTGGCAGGAACGCCCTTGTCTGGCCACGAAGTGAAGTGGAAATGGTGTATGTACTGTGTAGGATGACCTTCCTACCAACCGACACGAAGAATAATTTTATGTTTTAATCTTTTCAAATCTATAGTAAACAGAAAATCTTCGTTAATTCGATGTAATCGCCTCGCTATTTTTCTTATTTTTTTAATCTTCTAATGAAAATGAACTATTAATATTGTTTTAATCAGAGTATAAACCAATATTTATGTCTTTAATTCTTAGTAACAAATTTACCTTAATAAGTTCCAGCCTGCGTATAACGTAATCAGCAAATATTTTGGTCGTTGTTAATCTTATCATAATACTCCCAAACACTTTGTCATCATCATCTGGCCAGTAACGTTCACATTTGATCTGTTCATCATTCAAAGTTGTTTTGGTAATTGGTATACACATTTTGCATCGATTTAATTGTGAGATAAAGCAAACATGTTATATATATATACATAAACAAATAATGAAATTCGTAAATAACTATGTTTGCGAAATGAATCCTCCTTTAAAAAACAACAAACAAAAAAAACATAATTTTATTTAAATGTATATTATGTATTTCAATGAATGGACAGGTAAAATGTATGAGTCCCCTACCTTGCCGTCTTCAATGAGATTTGTTAACATGACGACTTTCTCAACTTTCTGTTCCCATAGCATACGAACAAAGTCATTCAAAATAATAGTGTTGGGTCCTAGCATTGGAAAGTGGATTTTGAAAAAAGAATTGCTTTATAGCGTTTAAATGAGAAGCAGAAAGATAAACATCAAAAATAGAAAATAATTCTATAACTATAAACCTGTGATTGAACTTTCGTTATTATGTTTCAACTTAAACTTTAAAGTAATTTTTTCAACAGTTATTGCTAGTAAATTCATCTACTTTAAAATGAAAATATATTGAAAGTTACAATGCAATAATACCTTGTGAAGCGATCAGTTTCTCTTCATTTTTATAACCCTATGATCAAATAGTTAAAAATGAATGGACGGTAAATTGAAGTTTAATACATACAATACATTTTAAAATACAAAACATTTTATTTCAAAATTAAAGAAAAAAAGCAATGGTGTTTTTTTTATATTTTTAAATAATCTTGGCTAGTATTAGGATTTTAAAAAATGTTATTAGCTGTTATGTAGTTGATTAAAGACTGTAATGATAAATAAAATAATGACGTAATACCTCGATGTAAGACGCGTTGATGTAATCTCCTTCATCTTTTACTGTATTGATTTCTAGGTGTACACGTGAATGGTCGTCTAACGCACATAAGGACATTAAAAATAACATGTTAACAGGGATGAAATATAAACAAGTTAACAGGGATGAAATATATACAACAAGTTAACAGGGATGAAATATAAACAACAAGTTAACAGGGATGAAATATAAACAAGTTAACAGGGATGAAATATAAACAACAAGTTAACCGAGTTTTATAATAACCAATAATCAGACAAAATTCCACAAATGTTGCAATATACATTGTAAACCAAAAAGCTATCAGTGGTTTGAATTTAAAACAATACGATGGAACAGACCCACGAGTTAAGAGAGTTACAAAAACAACAGAAAAGAAACTTAAACGTTTCGGAATTATAAATAAAATTAACCTAAATTATGTGAAACATATCCAAATAACAAAGTTTGTTAACAAATTGTCAAATGTTTTATGTAAAATTGTATAATTAAAAAAATGCAATTTCCCAAATTGTAGTGTCACAAAAAGGCACATATGTATATCGTATTTATATGATAGTTTTGCTGAACATCTTTGACTGCTTCAGTACATATAGAGACATATTTTATTTAATACACAGTTGAGTGAACATTTTAAAATATTTATCGCAACAACAAAAAATGTGTATGAATTGAATCTGTATCCAAGTTTATGTTTATCTATGTTTATCTTATGGCTAAACATTAGCAACCTCAAAAGATATGCTGCTGGATTTTATACATCTTTTCTTATCTTATCTTATCTATACAGACGCTCCTTCTATGCAGAAGATAGTTGCGTCCACAGACCATGACAGATGATCTGTTGGCAAGTGATGCAGTGTTCACAGGCCACGGGTTTGTGGGTTCCACGCATTTCTCAGCCGCCTAACTACATGTAGTGTTAGGTACCCATTCGGAGCGGGGTGACTCAGGGACGCCCTAGGCCCCGGGAACAAACCCTTGCCTTCACACGGATTCGAACCCGTGACCATCGGTACGACAGTCCAGTGCGCTGCCACTCGACCACCGCGTCCACACACCGCGTCTTTTAACTACACACTTTTTTTCTCCCGAGTGTTTAAAAATAAATACTTGGTTTTGCTCGTTCTTGGTATTCTTGGTATTATACGCTGCCGTTATATGTTATACAATATTTGTAAGTGAGCTCAACTATATCGCAGCTATTCTTTTGCATGACCTCAAGACATTAGGTTTTATCTTACATGTACAAATATCTTTATATCTGTTTTTCTGTCTATTTTCCGGACTCTGACCAACTGTCATTGAAACGTCTTGGGGTTGTGGAATATTCTGAAAGAGATGAAGCTGTGTGTAGTTTACCCGAAAGTAGAAATGATTGTATCGCAAAACAGTTTACAGATTTTTACACACTTTGTTTTCTAAGCGTAACGAGTAGATGTCCCCGGACATCCTTAAAAATGCACAAATTTCATCAGTTGCCCTCGGAATACTTAAATTTCTACAAATATCCCCAGATGCCGTCAGATATCCTTAAATTTCTACAAATATCCCTAGATGACGTCAGACATACTTAAATTTCTACAAATATCCCTAGATGCCGTCAGACATCCTTAATTTTTTTACAAAATTATCCCTAGATGTTTCCTAATGAATACTCGTGGAAGGTTGAACTGTTCACCTTAAATTGTTCCAAGAAATAATTCGTGTCATGTGATCTCAAGAACTGCTGCAGATCTTTGACTTCTATCGACATATCACGTGGTGGCGTCACGTGATTAACATACGTCAGAGAGTTCTCAGAAACACATTTACTGATAGATGACTCACTGTGCTCAGCTTTTGTTACATGTTGACGATTGTAGAAAACGAAAGAAAATAAAAATTGGTTTACTTTTATATCGATCATTCACAAGAAAAAGATTATAAATTTTCCCTTTAAATACTTTTTGTACAAGGCGAAGGCAAAGAAAAAAATAATCATCATTTAATTGAAAACATGGTAGTATATTGAACATATGAATATAATATAATTTTACATTGTTATTCCCATTTTTTTACATGAAAGAAATACTTTAGTTCAAAATAACATTGCATCTTTAAATGAACATGAAATAGAAACATACTTAGTACCGTTTAGAGTAAAAATAATAATTTGCATAAATAAAAGTAATCAACTTTTACTAAGAAAGAGAGATAATTAATATGCTACTATGAAGCGATGAGAAAAATCATAGTGACTACCTGACAGGGATCTACTTAAGCTGTTCTTTTTCATCTTCTTCCCATGTGAGGTGTGCAGAAATTTGTCATTTTTTTCCAATATCTTCTTATCGCCTTTTTTGGCCCTTCTACATTTTAAAAAATATATTGAGACGGATATCAATTATGTTTTTCTTATCAGTAAAAAAATACGTTTATCACAGCTTAAATTGCTACTTAAGTCTAAAAATTAAATCCACATAATACATGAAGAATAAATAATTCTTCTTAGTAACACATATATTAGACTTAACATTCATTTCCTACATACGGTATCATTTAGACATGGATTGTTCTCATTAGTTTATTTAAGCATTAGTATTTGAAAAGTACATGGGGTTGTTATGATTTTACTTACTATTTTTTAATGTATTATTTTAGCTATTACATTTTTAAATTTTTAATATTTATCAATGTTTCGCTGAAAAATTTCAGCTTTTATTTTTCTTTACTAATGTAACTGTAAAGTGTTGTGTTAAATTTACGTCGTTTAACTTATCGGTGAAATAAAAGAAAATATGTATAGGATACAATTACTGCGCTTTAAAAACATATAAGACGTTTTAATATATCATATAGAATAGGACTGCGATACTGATGAAGGCATTAGCCACAACGTCTATTTTAGTTTTAGTTTAAAATAAAGCTCAATTTTATTGTTTCCATTGCACAAATTGTTTTGTGTATTTTGTACTTTAAGACGTTTTAAATTCGATTACAATGTGTAACCTAATGACGCGTTACGCCATGTATTCTAAACGAGTTATTACCTTTTCCAAAAGATGTAAACAATTGTGAAGATAACCATTAAGCATATAACTAGTGCGACAACCAGGGAAATCGCCAACGCCTGTGATGCCTCTAGAACTGGAATTGACAAAAAATAATATTGAATAATTCTGAGAAGCAATCCTTTTTTCAAACAAAGAATACACCAAGAAACAATAAAATCCACATTTAGCAACATCAAGTCTGTCACAATTAGGGCTGTCAATATTGTTGAAAAATGCTGCCCGGGTACCCGTACAAATTTCGAACGTGTACCCGGGTTACCCGATCGAAATATGGCATAATTGTCCCCGTCATGACCGCTATACAATGCTACCTAGCCACCTTCCATGCACCTCATTTCACACAGTAGCTAAACGGCCGACGTCTTAGAGGCCGTACATAAATGTCATCGAGCGATTTAGGACGATTTTTACCCCCCCCCCATCCCTCCGTCACAGGTTGTCACAAAACTTGAGAGCCCCCTCCAATATGATGTCACAAAGCTTCCCCCCCCCCAGCAGTACTTCCTTTTTGAAAATGAGCATGTGTCAAATAGCTTTATTGTCATTTAATTTTGTATTTAATGTGAAGTTGAACTCTAAAAATCGCTACACCCTTAAGTCCATATGAAACGTCATTAAATAATTTGTAAACAATCAAATATTTCAGTGGAACTTTTATTTAAAGTTGCGCGTTTTGATGTGACGTCACATTTATTCTTAAACACATCACCCCCCCCCTCGTCACAAATGTGTGACCCCCTCCTCTCCCTAGGTGCGTAACGTCATTTATGGACGGGACCCTTATCCATCTTACACTGTTAGTAACTAATTTATTGACTTTAAAAACTTACAAATGTTGGTGTATTATTAAAATCAGTTTTTTGGGCAAGGCACACGCTGTAATGAACACACGAAACAATCGAATGGAGGGAGGAGGGGGGGGGGTAGATAAACAACATCGACAATCGTAAGCCCAATGTCGGCGTATTTCAAATATCAAAGTAAGTGTCAAAGCAGGGGTGTTTTTATTAACAAAATCAAACACGGCCTCTTTCATCTCTATGCCGACGTCTTACCCATCTTACACTGTTAGTAACTATTTCATTTATTAACCTTAAAAACTGACAACCTTGTACGCATTATTAACATCAGTTTTTCTAGGTCAACACGTGTTAACGAACACAAGAAACAAGCGAATGGAAAGGGTGCGGTTATAGTATAGGAGTGGATGGGAGGGAGATGGGGTAGATAATTGGTATCAATCGGTAGCCCAATGTCGGCATATTTCAAAGCAATGTTAGTGTCAAAGCAGGGGTGTTTTTATTAACAACAACAAACACGGCCTCTTTTCATCTCTATACAGTCCATCCTTATTTTTGGCAGAGGAGTTTTGTTTCTTTATTTATATGATTCATTCAAAGAACCAAAATCTTCTTGTGTTTGCGATTTGTTTCATTTTCAGAGAAAAAAGATGTATCAAAATACATTGTGGTTTGTCGAGACCGTATTGTATTTCCCGTTGACAGATAGTTCTCCTTAGATGTATTTCACAGCATTTATTTGAAAAAAAAATTTCATTTGATAAATTGTTTCGCGAGCCGTAAATTAAACACAAAAAGCCGCATGCGAGCCGAAGTTTGGTTAATATAGACATTGAAGCCACATTTTCACGGGTACCCGGGCGGAATTTTACTACCCGGGTAATCTCACGGCAACGGGTACCCGGGTCCCGGGTACCCGTTGACAGGCCTAGTCACACTCGAAAAGAAATATTAGTAGTGACCATGTCTAGCTGTTGATCAGATGAATGAGTGCTTGCTTTCTTAAATGATTTTAGCTAGATCGTGACCAAACAATTATTACGTTTCATACAACCAAATAAAAAAGTGAATAATTTTAATATTTTGAGACGACTTGATAGGTATTGTAATCATATCTTTGACTATCATTCTATTTCTTTGCCTCTTGTATTTTTTTTTCAAACTCTTAATACAATTAATCATAAAAAAATATTTGTTTTTATATAAATGTAAGTGTCGGCAAACTCAACTACGAAAGCAATATTTCTTTTCTAATGTTGTGAAAAAATAATGATAATAAAATAATAGTACCAAAATAAAGTGAAATATAAATTTTAAAAATATCATTAAAACATTATTAATTTTTTTTTAAATGGTAGAAACATTCCTTTTTTTCTTGAAATTTTTCCCATTAAAATATAATATTTTAAAAAAATTTGGTTTTCTATTTTCATCAGAAAGATTTCTTTGGGAAACACCAAATAATTTCAATGCACAATTTAAATAACCATTTTTATCATTTTATGTGACTTATTATAGTTGCATTGTTAAAATCAGAAATAAGTATTTAAATACAACCACATAAAAAAAAATAAAATTCAAATAAACTTGAAAACATTTTTATTTTGCTAAGAACAATAATATATTTTTAACTTTCTAGATCAAATGTAAAATAAAATCTATGAAATTATGTATTTTTTTTAGCTAAAAGAAATTCGACAGCAATTTTAATTAAATCGTATGCTAATGACTGGTCTACAAATTAAAATCTCCCGTGTTAGATTTAATTAAATAAACACCATGTCTTTATGCCTAGCATATGATCTGAGTAACATAAGTCAAAACATATCAAGTTACCATTCCATTATTAATACTAAAACTGTTCTTTCGCATTACTATACTTAGAATCAATCATACGAGTATTACCTTGTGAGCAGTCATGTCCATGATACCCTGGAATACAGCCAAGCCGACATGAACCAGTGCCACCATGACACGTTTCATTTAGACATTGAGAGTTACAGGACTGTAAACAGTCAACACCCCATTTATTGAAGGGGCATTCTGAAAGAAAAGGGAGTTAATGACATTTATTCGTCGGTTTGCAATATATGTTGATGAAACAGATACATTTTAATAATCAACGGTTAATTTTATGAGAACTTATGGTATTTAGACTTGAAGTTTGATTTTTTTTCTCAATATTGCAGACTTTCCTTCTATTGCAGAAGACTCTTACGTCCTATATTATGATAAGAACGCACAAACTATGGCGGTCTGTTGGCAATAGACGCAGCGTTCAAAGGTCAGGCCTATGGAGGGATTATATAACCAAATGCCAAGCCGACTATTTTTTTCTTAACCATTGTCAGAAAGTTGTGCTTTTATTGTACCAAATGCAATCCAGCATTATAAATAGTTTTTTTAATGAAGTGAAATGTCTTAAATAATAACGATGGTTTTTACCGAACCAAATAAAAGAGGTGAATAATATTTTATCTACAATGATTAAGTATTCAGACATGTGGTTAGAAGCATTTAGGTCGCAGAAAACTGATTACGCATGCACCTCTTGCTTTTGCGCGCACATTAGCACTAAAAATAAAACCAAGCGTCACTTAGCGGATGTCCATAAAGTACGTCACGCTATTTTGGACCATTTTTAACTCCCCCTGTCGCAAACTGTCACAAATCTCGGACACCGGACACCCCCCCCCCTAAAGTACGTCACACTTTCGAACACAATTTTTAATTAACAATATTTAATTAATAAAATAATTAAAATTTAATATAAAACACCGTGACGTCACACATTGCCGGAACCCCCCCTCCCCCCTGTCACAAAGTGCCACACTTTCTTACATCCCCTCCCCCCCTCTGGAGCATGACGTACTTTATGGACGGCCTCTTTGATCTCTTCAGCCGTGGGTTTGTCTTTCACCCTCATTGTTTGTGGGGCTCCATATACCAGTAGTAGGGGATTAAGATGACGTGGTATGGGTTTTATAGAGTGGCATCATAATTAGGAAATGATCAGCTTAAATTAGTGCTTTATAGACACTGATCTTAATATTTAAGAAGGAATTTTGTTTAAAGTGATGTATATTATTGCCAATGTTCCCTCTAAGGTTAAGGTTCGTTGATCCGTGTGCAAAGTGAAAAAATTCGTGTGCAAAGTTGCTCAGCATCCATTTTTTGCATTATTTTACAAAATTTACTGCTGCATGGCGCCAGCAACCGCGCAGCTTAAAGGTAACATTGTACTGCTAGGGATTTTTGTATAAGAAAGAAAAATTTCATAGTTAGGAATCAATAATATCACGAAAAAGTTAAATTTAACCTCATCTGATTTTCAATAAATGATTCCTAAAAAAGTGTATTTTATTAATGTTTAAGTAGGTTATTATTACCATCGCTGCAAGCTTCCCCGTAAAATCCAGAGGCACAGCCCGAGACACAGCTCCCAGTGGCAATAAAACACTTCTCCTCTTTGTCTTTACAATTACACGATCTGTTACATTCAAGTCCAAATGCATTGCCAGAACACGAGGAATCTATGAAAGAATATTTATGCAATATTAACAATATACAAGAGGAAAATAATAATATTACAATGAATTTTGTGTGAATTCTAATAAATACCAACACATTATTTTAGTAGATGCTCATTTAGGTTCGATTTAGCAATCGAAGATTCATATTTCAAAAACTTGAGGTGTCTGAATCGTAGCATTTTGTCCATGTCTTTCAATAATTATTAATTAAACATAGGTATTCTTTATGAACCATACATGTTTTTTCTTGCATATGTTATACGGTTTCATATTTATAAAAGTTTCAAAGGTAAACTTTAAAATTCAAAAAGATACATTTACGGTCTCGAGCTCCTGTTTGAAAGATTCTATAGATGCCCTGGAATTTTTGTCTTATAGATTATTTACTTGGATTTCAACCGTCGACTGCTCCTTCGTGAAACTGAGCTTGTTGACACTCTTGACTGTTTTCAATGTTTCTTTCGTAACAAAAGTTTCATGCCATGAGCTTCTTGCAGGTTCACCCAACATTGTTTTTGATATGACCATCATTCCTGCAAGTTGATCCCATGGTCAGAACCTCACCCCGGGTATAAAAAATTAGGCCATCTGTGCTATGGTGCGCACACTACCGTCTATTATAAACGATTGCCAGGCGTACGCTTTTGACCCCTGGTCATGTTTCAAAAGAGAGAACGATATTTTTCTAGACCGAAACAAGAGTAACAATGCTCTACTGAAGACTTTCTTTTCTCCCTTCGTCTCCGAAAATAGGATTTGTAGCGCTGATCTCGTTCCATCTACATACCACTCTTTGGTGGAATAAAGTCCATGTCTTGACAATTTTAGCTACTTTTTTGCGTGTTTTGGAAGATTGTCAGAGTTTAGTCCTCTTTGGTCAAGTAGTATTTGTAAGAGTTGACGAAGCGCGATGAGTCCAGCTGGTGGCTTGGGTACCACTTTATATACGTGTAAAAAAATTTAAATACGTAAAGAAATAAAGGATTAGGAGTGTTTTAGCTTGTGAGTACCGCGCTAATCAGTATATTCGTCAGTACTGAGCCAACCTTCGTGAGTGGCCACCATTTGATAGGCGAACACACACTTGAAACTCATATTTATAGGTGCATTGAAGACCATCACATTGGCACTGGTCAAACATAAACCCGGAAGCTTTGAAGTATGGCACTAAAGTAGTAGTGGGTCGAAGTAGGGAGAACTATAGTAAATCCTTTGTAAAGGTAAATTTTTATGTAAGGCGCCTCAGAACATTTTCTTTGGTGTCCTGATAACCCACCATTAGTGGTGGACAGTCCCGTGTGTATCGTTTTGAGACAGTTTCTCTCTGGGAGTAAGGGAGTAATGGTTATTAGAATTTTCCTGGGCATAAATAGCCGTCTTAAAACCAGGGCTTGGACGGCGTTTTACTGGTTGAATTTTTAGTAGATGACGAGTTAAAGTCCCATGGTCAGACAATGTTGTATGGCGTTACCATGCAGATTGAGTAAGCCGAAAGAGTAATCTCAAGCTTTACAGATTATGCACGTTTTTGACAGATGACTTAACAGGTATTTATATTCCTTTATGAAAAGAGTATTTTCCTTGCATACGTTTCAATAGATTGTTTTTTTTTAAAACAGTGGTGAAATAAGTTAGACAAAATCATGACAATTTTTTTCTCCATAGCTTAAGTAAACAGGACAGTTTCAGTCGTTAAATTAAAATACATTTATACAAGTATATTATAATATAAACACCCACAATTATCACTCATGCCCTAACGCTAAGGGACATCATTCTGTTTTTTTAAAAATTGAAAATATAGACTTAAAAATCATAATCATTTTGGTTTCCAGATTAATATTAGCAGTTAAAAAATCTTGTGGTGATTAGCACTGTAAAAAGATATTATATGACGGCATTGTTTTAGCTCATTTTTTAATTTTGGAAAAGGGAAGGATGTAAAAAGAGGAATTGAGGATTGTTAATTATAAAATACTTTGTGTACATTTCATGAATATTTCGTATTTACCATACAAGGCTAAGTTACTTAGGCTTTTGACCAAAAAAAAGGGGGCGCCGTAGGCGCCCTAAAGCCCCTATTATAAAAAGCTTTGTGTACATTTCAGGAAGTTTAATATTACATATTTATCATACAAGGACAAGTTAGTTGGGCTTTTGAAAAAGGTGGGCGAAGTAGGGGCCCAAAAAAAAATTGGTCGTTGTTTCGATTCCTTAAATCTGCTTTTTTTTGCATTTTTGCCCGTTGATTTCTTTTTTCTTATTAATAATTGCAATTCTATTGTTATATATTTTTTTTAATCCTTAAAAATGCTTTTCTATGAGTTTAGAATTATTAGAATTGCAAAATTTAATTTAAATAAGTAAAATGTAAAAAAATCTTTTTTTTATAAAGGACACGCTTTTATTTACAAACATTTACAGACTGAAACGCGCTGATCTCCCCTGCCCATGATGTAAACACGGGAATTCGGTAAACCAGGGCTGGAGTGAAACCAGTGAGGCGTGGAGGTCAACTCTAGCTGACGACTATACATTCTAAATATTGATAAATAGAGATAAACTAAAAATTGATTAATTTAATTACGGTACATTCGATCGATCTGAAATTTTGATACAATGCATTGTCATCCAAGATCTATCTGTGGTAAAATTTTGAGATCTCTAGGACTATCAGAAGTGGTTTAATTTTACGTTTCAAGATTTGAAGGAAGGATACAACATACAAACATTGCGACTTAAATAAAAGCGTTTAAAAATCAAATCAACCGGCAAAAAGTTTTAACTTTGAGCGAAAATGAAACGGGCGCCAAAGGCTCCGTAAAACAAACCAGTTATTATATAAGCTTAATTTTATTTCCATCTAAAAAAAACAATATAGTATTATTAAATAGATGTATTGATTCAATAACGTGCAATTTAATTATATAACTTCAAATGTTTATTTTCAATTTTAAAGTAAATGTTCAAGTATTGACTTTATTTAACAGCATTCTAGATAGATTTTTAAAAAAAAACGAGTCTAACGTATTTTCTCCAAATTCCAAATAATATTTTTTTTTAAATACGAAATTTAAAATTTTGAAAAGCTTTTGCTACCGACAGACTATTTATAACGGAATTAGAACTTAATTTATATTTACAAAAAGTTAAATACCAAATCACAAACCTCCAAAAGCCTCGACTTCACATAGAGTAAGAAAGTTATCAGTCTTATATCCGGCAAAGACTTCGATGTAGGTAATTGGTTCATCTGGTGGTACAGTTGTTATTGAATAATTAGCTTGTGGTTGATCAGGTCCCGTATAGTTGAATACCACCTTCCTGTCAGACGTGGAGCTCTGCAGTCGAAACTTTCTCAGTCGTATTTCAAAGTCTTTTCCTGTAAATGAAAAATTGTCAAATAAAGTAGTGTTAACACAATACAATTTAAGCTATATTTAATATTTATTTAATCATCAGTAACTGGTGTGAACTTTTCTCTAAGATTTATTAAATACAAATTAATATTACCTATTTTAAATTTGATCATTTTAATTTAACCCCTCCCTTTTCTCCCACTTTCAAAAATTGGAAATGTACATTTCCTTTGTGTCACATATTTTAAATTCACAAAAATTACTGATCCTTTAGTACTTAAAGGGGTGAAATTCCTCAACTAGTTTGTCCTGAAATAAAAATTTTTCTTTCCTGTTAGCTTTATAGGTTCACCGTCATGTAATTATATGTAATATGATTTTTTCAAGTTTTTTTTAAAAATACAGTATACCAAAATCAGTATCAGCAAGTTTTTTAGAAAATAAGATACGTAAACAAATTATTATTTTTTATCGACCAAAATAATTTTTTAAAATATAAATATAGAAAAAATAATGCTTGATTATAATTGTAACAATCAATGTATGTATGTATAATCATTTTATAAGATTGGGGCATCATTAACAAATTGATTAAATTATAAATAATTTGTTTTAGAAAGTAAATTTACCATAAAAAAATGTCAATGGGTTTTCAAAATCACTCTGAACTTTTTTGTCCTAGGCATCAATACCTCTTTCTATCTTGTATATTTCAAAGCATTACTAGGAATTTCTTTATTCTTGGAATCAATTTTCTTTGCTTTCTTTTATGTTTTGTTTATCTTTTATCATAGTTTATCAAAATCACGACGGTGAATGATGTAAAACATATTTCAATTTAAACTCTTAATTCATTCTACACGACGCTGTACATTATCAGTCAATACTAAATACAGTACAACTCCACATGGCAACATGCTTCAGCTTTGAGAAAAACGTTCATACAATTTAAAGAGCTACTATTTACGTCTACTAATCGTGTTAATTAATAAGTTCTGGAAATTTAGTCTACTTCGCCTTTTTCTCTATTTATTAAGGACCCATAATCAAAGTTATGCTCAGTAAATATAGTTCCATAAATGGTCAGGTTAATAATATAAAATATGTAAAGACTAGTGTATTACCCGTCAAAAATGTCGGAAGCTTTCAAAACCAATAGATTTCAGCTGAAATCTATTGATTTTGAAAAAAATACACTTCAGAATAAAAAGTAATGTAATACAGAACTTTCATTTATTTTCTTTATTTTTATTTTATTCATTTATTTACATATTGAACAATGTTATGCGGAACGACCGAAAACAGTTATTTTTGGTGCAGTAATTTGGTGCGCTGCTTTCTAAAATTAGTAGCGTCACAGACAGGACGGGACAGACCTGACATACATTACAAATTATGTATGTCTATGTTGATGATACTTTGACGGGAAGCGCAACAGGGATGTTATTGACTAGAAGTTGGAGAACTGAAGGCAATAAATATATATCGATTGTGACCTCAATTGATTCTTACATGAAACGCCTGCATACAACTCACATAGCCAGGATTAACACTATCACTGTGACTATGGCTACTAATCGTGATTATCTCTTGACTACTGTTAGTTAACCACGTCACTTTTTATATTTTTGTGTGGTCCACGACCAATTCGCTGCTCAATATAGGTATTAAGAATGTTTAGGAATTGCCAATACATAAAAATATAATGTGAAGTTAATACTTTAAAGTGTTGCTAATCTGGGGTATCAGTCTATGACTATGTATGGGATGGCGGATTAAGGGGGGGGGCTGAACGGGCTAAATCCAGGGGCCCCCGATGATTTAGGTGCCCCCAAATTTAGTATATTTTATAATAAAGGTGGACAAATGTTTTCATGAATTCCTGAAAATATCAAAAATTAAATAAATTAATAAAATCTTATCTATATATCTAATGGCTATTCGGACCCGATAGTCTTAGTAATCTAAATACCTGATGTTATAGGCTCAATAAGAGAGAATATTAAAGAATATTGGTTATATTTTTTTTAATTTACATTTTTTTCCAGCTTCTGTGGTCTTGTGGAAGAAAGTCGGCCTGCTGTGCAAGCGGTAACGCAATCGATTCGCGGCATGGGAATAATAATTTATTTTCATTTGTCTTATTTTTTTAAAAATTGTCTTTTTAGACTCAATTTTAGGATACCGGCAATCAGTTATTTCTTCGTATTCGGTTTTTTCATGAATAATCTCTTTGGCTGAGAAGGCCGATCCCGTAGTACATACACAGTATGAGAAAGGAACCAATGAACTATTTAGTTACAAGTTACAGTCTTATATTAGCTGCTAGCAATCATTTTATTTAAAGGGGCGCTTGCTGTATAAGGCCCCAGTTTGAATTGCAGCCAGGGGCCCCGTGCAGTCTTAATCCGCCCCTGGTATCAGCGATAGGAGTTTTGGGGTGCAGAAGGCAATTTTATGCGTGAATTGTTGTCTCCTCAACTGATCCTCATGAAAACGTGTTCCAGTCATTAAGCGTCATTGACAGACACGAGAAGCTCCTGTATTGATTTCGCTATTTTTAAAATTTATTATTTAAATTCTTTTTTAAAATTAAAAGTTACAAATATTTTATCAGCTGAAATTAAATGGCACCCCGTTTCATAATGTCAACTTAAAGGACTTAAATTTTGTGAATTGAGTTAACACATAAGACACATTTTAGTAAACTAAAATGTATAACTAAAAACTGTTTCTTTTCAAATGTAAAGCCTTATTTTCGACAAATATTTAACTTATTAAGTACAGTAAAAAAAATATTGTCTGAAAGTAAAACATAGAAATACAGTAAAATAATTTCAACTAAAGTCTGCATTTTTTCGTAACACCGGAAAACGTTACATGTTGTTACTTAATTATACTGGTTTTACAGTAAATATCAATGAATAGCAATAAATTTGCAAAATATTATTTGAATAAGATCTATAAAAATTAAGTCAAACAGAATATCCGGATATTTAATTACTATCTTCATGAAACTGTTTTAGCTCTATACACAATGCTCTATCGGTAATGTAACTGCAATAAAATGACAAAGTCATGTGTGTGTAAATACTTCATTCCACTGATTAAACCCAATGAGGCATGACTTATATTTCAGATTTAATATTTCCCTTCACTAATCTCCCAATTTAGTTCTGATTTTTTTTTATATCGAATTTTTGAAAAAAATGTTTAATTTGTTTATACACTAAAAAAAAATCAAGACAGAAATAAGACATATTTCCAAAGGAAATTTTAAAACTCTAACCAAAATCCCGCTATGAGATTATGTTCCCTTTAATTTGTTAAATCCAGGACTTGTGTAAAATGTCCACTGGCGGCATGAGTAAATGTTTTCCATGATTTACCTCTTGTATGTTAAATGAATCACTCAGTACGTTTTCCTAGTGGAACAGGACTGCCGCATAAAGGTTAAGTCCCCTTATGATTGATATGTTTCTGCTACTTAATCAGAAACATAACATATGAGACCATGTTGATATTTAAGCTAGTTTCTTGTTAAAAAATACTATATTTTAAATAAAAAATCCATAAAATGCATGTTGACTTCTATGAATGATATTTGTCGACCTCTTCGATATCTAGGTTAATTATCAATTTATTCGTCGTCTAGAGAATGGGTCTCCAAACTTTTCTGCTGAAGGGCCGCATTAACTGTCAAACAGAAGTTTTGGGGCCGACTAATAACCCCCAACTACTAAGTTTTGTGGTAAACTACAGGTAAAAATAGAATCTTTTTTGGAGATTAAAAGGTCTCAAGGGGCCGGATCAGAGGGCCTCTCGGGCCGCATATGACCCGCGGGCCGTAGTTTGGAGACCTCTGGTCTAGAGCGAAACTATCTAAAGAAGTTTTTCAATCAAAATGAGTCTATGTCAAAGTTTGGGACCACTTTAAATAGTATGTGTTCAGTTTTCTGTTTCTAGTAGAGTATTGAGTCATATAGCCGGAAATAAAGCCGATGCAACTCTATTTAGAGGAACTCGGGTTAATGCACTTTAATTGTTAAATGTGTGAAGTGAACATAAAGCAGGATTTACCAGCTCATTTTCTTCTCAATTTTACATGACAGATCATAAAAATGCTAGTATCAACATAAATACTTAACAATGTTATAATAAAAAATGTGGTTTTACGAATTTATTTTAAAAGATATATAAACTAAATATACATTTTTTTAACAAACACCGAAACGCGTGTTAATTAAACCTGAAAAAATTATTTGCATCTTAAAATCCAGATCGGATGTTTGGACTCAAACCCAAATCGATTAGAAAAGCAAACACATTTTTTTTTAAAGCAATATTTTTTACAAATATACCTTTTATGTGTCTGCCCCTGAAGGCCCACCCCAATTAGAAAAAGACATTTCAATTCAATTCCTTACTGTTATAAAGAATGTAACTGTGCACAACTTGTGGATGAGTCAACGTTAGATTCCAATTTAGGATTTTATCCTCTGCAGCAGTGTGGGTGCACGTTTTCTCTGAGAATGAGCCGTTGTTACCATCCACTGCGTTACTAGCTTGAGTGTAGTTTAATCCATACTTTGTATCGGAGTAATTACTCGACTGCTGGGCAAATTGATGCAAGGCAACATTTCGTCCTGAAGTGCAACACATTAATCTACGTTAATGTATTAGGTAGAATTATTATAGGGATTTTTAAAATGATCATAAAAGAATACTGCATATTTAAAAATAATTTGATAAGTGTAATTAAATGCGTTGTGAAACAATTTATTACAGTCCTAAGGAGAACAATTGTAAAAGTTGTTATAAAAAATTATTAAGCGTTGATCCCCCCTCCCAATTTTACCTCCGCTGATCTGGATAGCGCAGATATTGCTGACAATATCTCCAGTAATATTGACAACCCTGAAGGTATCTTTCAGATCACAGACTACATCTATAAACTTTTTATCTCTTTGCAAATACGTTTTCGTATTGGCACATTTTGTGTTCGTTGTATCATTTTGATTTCTTTTGAATGTAATAATATTCGTAGCATCGAAAGCTGTGATAGCTGTAATTAAAATATAGCAAGTTATGAGTTTAACATTTAAAGAAATAATGTGCTCTGTCACAATAAAAAATTATTATACATTAAAAGTTTATTTTAAAATTGCATATGTCTTTATCTATATTTTTACAATCATGGACATAAGATTTTGAAAATAATTATTGTAATAATCTGAAACTTATGGCAAATAAAGGGGGTGTGATGATTGGGCTAAAGCCAGGAGCCCCTAATGATTTAAGGGCCCCAAACTTATTACATTGCCTAATAAAGGTGGCTGGACCGGGCCCCAGGTGCAATTGCCGCCAGGGGCCCCGTGCAATCTTGATCTGCCCATGTCTGACACTTTATTCTGAGTTAGGCATGTGGTGGAATAAATTTTTTTAATGAAAAATTTGTTGGAAAATAAATATTTTTCAAGATATTACCCTGGCAAAACGAAGAAAAAATATGTCTTTTATTTCTAAATTCACATTATATGTCAGGTCTGCCTACACTGCAGGACAACCTCTAAACAGGGGCTTAATGACTGTTAATGTATAGATTGATTATAGCAGACAATTTGGTAATAGACTAAAGAAATGCTTTTCAAAACATTCTAAAAATATTATTTTTTGTAAAAAAGGCAAAACAAAAAAAAATCGGAAAAAATTCAACCAATTTGTAGTTTGTCTTGAATAAATGCTTTATATTAAGTAAACTGCATCAATGCAAATGGGCCAACAGCATAAAAGATTTGTCGAGAAACACACAAATTAATTAATTTATGCGTCAGAATCGGTCTCTTCCGCCGTCTGCCGACCTTATCTATCTATATAATTCGCCAGAATCTAGAGAGCAAGCAAAACGACACAGTCTATAATAATATAGGTACTAGTGTGCCCACCGGCACCGCGCCGCACTAAGCGCACTTCACTTAGACGTATTATAAAGAAGGAAAGGAAGTTGTTCGTTCGTCCGTCGATACGACGAGGACCACTCTAGTCATCCGAGGGTTTTCTGTGCGTGCGCAGATGGCTGATTAGGCCGATCCTTGCACGAAAGGTTCGGGAACAGAAGGGACAGGGGGCGAGTGCGACATCTCCTGGAGGGTTGACAGCATGGGCCTTTCGGGCTTGCCTCTTCTTTTCTGCAGCGGTAATCCGGTTTGCCTCACATGACCTGGCACCTTCGTGGATGGAAGAGCGCCAGGTGGATCGGTCCATTGCAGCTCGTTCCCACGTGTCTGGATTTATGGCAAACGCTTTCATTGAGGCTTTCAGTGTGTCTTTGAAGCGTTTCTTTTGCCCACCGTGGGACCGCTGGCCATACTGGAGCTCACCATAGAAGATTCTCTTTGGCAGTCTCTCGTCTGGCATTCGGACAACGTGCCCTGCCCAGCGAAGCTGGGACTGCATCAGGAGGGTGAAGATGCTGGGGAGACCTGCCTTGGTCAGTACCACTGTGTCTGGAATTTTGTTCTGCCACTTTATGCCGAGAATCTTCCTGAGGCTTGTTATATGAAAGTGGTTCAGCTTTCTTGCATGGCGCTGATAAACAGTCCAAGTTTCACAAGCATAAAGCAGTGTGGGGAGCACCACTGCCCTGTACACTTTCAGCTTGGTCTGGATGGTAATGCCTCTTCTGTTCCAGACATTAGGGTACAACCTGCCAAAAGTGGAGCTGGCTCTGGCAATTCTGACGTTCACTTCGTCATCGATGGTGACATTTTGAGACAGTGTGCTGCCTAGGTATGTGAACCGGTGCACTGTATTGAGTCTCTGGCCGTTGACAGTGATGTTGGGCTCTACGTAGGGTCTTCCAGGCGCAGGCTGATGGAGGACCTCAGTCTTCTTGGTGTTGATTGACAGACCAAAGTTTGTGCAGGCACTGGAGAACAGGTTTACACTGCGTTGCATGTCGGCTTCTGAGACAGCGTTGAGGGCACAGTCATCAGCGAACAGCAGGTCTCTGATGATGTCTGTCATAACCTTGGTTTTTGCCTGGAGCCTCCGAAGGTTGAACAGCTTGCCATCTGTGCGGTATTTCAGGTTGACACCAACATCCTCGTCTCTGAAGGCCTCTGTCAGCATGGCGGAAAACATGAGGCTAAACAGTGTTGGTGCCAGGACGCAGCCCTGCTTGACTCCGTTTGTGACTGGGAAAGGATCAGAAAACTCCCCGCTGTCCTGGACTCTGGCCTGCATGCCTTCATGGAATTGTTGCACCAAGACGATGAATTTCCTTGGGCAACCGTACTTGGCCATGATCTTCCACAGACCCTCTCTGCCAACAGTGTCAAAGGCCTTGGTCAGGTCGACATAGGTGGAGAACAGATCAGAGTTCTGCTCCTGACATTTCTCCAGCAGCTGCCTGGCAGCGAACACCATGTCGATTGTTCCTCGCTCTTTTCGGAATCCACACTGACTTTCAGGCAGGAGTCCTTGGTCAAGGTGCACTGTGAGGCGGTTGAGCAGGATTCTGGCGAGGATCTTTCCTGCAATAGAAAGCAGGGATATGCCTCTGTGGTTGTCACAAGCCTGTCTACTTCCTTTTCGCTTATATAGATGTATGATGGTGGCATCTTTGAAGTCCTGCGGGATCGTCTCTTGCTGCCATATTAAGAGAAACAGCTCATGGAGCCTTTCAGTCAGGGCTGTTCCCCCCTCCTTGTAGACCTCAGCTGGTATGGCGTCAGAGCCAGGTGCTTTGCCACTGGAGATAAGATAGATTGCTTTCTGGGTCTCGAGCAAGGTTGGTGGGTCATCCAGTGCTTTGTTTGTGGGCACTTGGGGTAGACGATTGATGGCTTCGTCGTTGATTGTCGAAGGGCGATTTAGGACGTCATCGAAATGTTCGACCCATCTCTCCAAGATCTTCTCTTTGTCTGTGATTAGAGTGTTACCGTCTGCGCTGAGGAGGGGGCTTGATCCTGAGGGCGTGGGGCCATATACTTCTTTCAAGGCGTCGTAGAAGTTTTTATAGTCACGCCTGTCTGCATAGCCTTGGATCTCGTCAGCTTTGTTGCCGAGCCAATCGTCCTGCATCTGACGGAGCTTCTGCTGAACAGTCTTGCGTATGTTGTTGAGTGCATCTCTCCTTGCCGTGGACTTGGGGTTATTGATGTATGCTTGGTGAAGGTGGTGTTTCTCATCCAATAACTGCTTGATGTCTTCGGAGTTCTCATCGAACCAGTCCTTATGTTTCCTGGTCTGGGGCCCCAGGGTCTCTGTAGCTGTGGAGTAAATCAGCTCTCTGAGTGATGCCCAGTCTGCCTCCACGCTCTGGTTTCCCGGAGAGGTGGATTTCAAGCACTTTTCCAGAGCATCTACAAAGGACTGTTTGCAGCTGTCGGTATTCAGTTTGGCAACATTAAGCCGTTTCGGGGCCTTCTTCCCTTGCGGGCGTCGTTTAGGCTGAATGCGGATGTTGAGCTTGGTGATGATGAGGCGGTGGTCTGTCCAGCATTCAGCGCCGCACATGGATTTGGTAACTCGTACATCCTGCCTGTCCCTCTTCCTCACGATGACGTAGTCAATAAGATGCCAGTGCTTCGATCGGGGGTGCATCCATGACGTCCGGTTACGAGTGGGGAGGCGGAAGATCGTGTTGGTGATCAGCAGTTCAAGTTCAGCGCAGGTCTGGAGTAAAAGAAGACCGTTGCTGTTGCATTGACCCACTCCATGGTGTCCAAGGACTCCTTCCCAGGCAACGTTGTCCTTGCCAACTCTTGCGTTGAAGTCACCTAGCAAGATGAGTTTGTCCGCCTTTGGAACGTCGGCAATGACAGTGTGAAGTTCTTCGTAAAACTTTGCCTTTACGTCATCTGGATTAGTCATGGTTGGAGCGTAGGCACTGATGATGGTGAGGTGCTTCTTTCCAGCCAGTGGGAGTTTCATGGTCATGAGCCTGTCGTTCACTCCCTTGGGAAGTCCAGCCAGCTTTCCGACAAGAGTTGTCTTAACTGCAAACCCAACGCCTGCCTCACGTCGCTCCTCGCTGGGTCTGCCACTCCAGTAAAATGTGTAACCAGATCCTCTTTCACAGAGCTCTCCTTCTCCCGCGAGCCTGGTCTCGCTCAGGGCTGCGACGTCGATGCCATATCTAGCGAGTTCTTTACCAATCAGGGCTGTTCTCCTCTGAGGTCTGTCTGCATCGTCTCTGTCCAGGAGTGTGCGCACATTCCATGCGCCCAATATGAGAGGAAATATCCTCGTTTTCTTCTTTTTGTTTCGACCGCTGGTATGGGATGGATGACAAAAGTGACTTGCGCGGTGACTTGGATTTAAGTGAGAAGGAGTTGCGCAGTTCGTCGATCTCACTCTCTCGCCCGAGGCCATCTTATCCAGCGGCAGGACTAAGTCGAGACGGCTGGTGATGGAGACGGGTGCAGTGGATGGCCATGACGTCCTGTGTGTCTTGTCATGCCCTTAGCGTTCCACAACGCTTTGCTGAGATTCGCCTTTTTGACCGTTGACCAACTAGTGGTTCCTCCGCTCTGTCCACCGAATCCAGTCTTCACGTGCATAGATAGACATATCTAGATCACCGAGGGTTTGAGACCCGTCGGCTACCCTCACCAGGTTTAGCCAGCCATTCAAAGCCGTTGCCCGGGGTGTGGCCACTGCGCACGTTGCAGTTTCTATGAGCCACTGGTGATAGCTGTGAGACAACTTCCGGATTAATATTAATAGTATTAACAGCCACAAAATGACAATTCCAAGTAAAATACAACCAGAAGAGCATAGAGGGAATTCAATTTGAAGATCAGTTCCTTCATATCTTTAATTTTCCTCAATTTACATTTGTATGTTGTATATTTCTCCAGCGCTTGATTATTTTTGTCTTTTAATGACAGCAGAGAAATTTAGGTTCCGCCATTTTGAACAACCGGAAGTTTGAAAAAAAAAGAAAAAAAAAGAAAACTTAGACGTATTATAAAGAAGGAAAGGAAGTAATGCTTCAAAACAACTACCATAATGCGCACTCTGGGAAATTTGTACCCGTTCTTTTCCCCCTTTCTTGCACTATCTTTGAGCAATTCTGCGGCGCGGCGTAGCATAGGTACCAGATCTAGTTTTTTTATGCGATAACATATAGTATTATTAAAATAATTTAGCTGTGAAAATATGTAGCCAGTGGAATGGACAAACAATTATTTTTAATTAAAAGTTAAAATTTTCATTTTAAAATATCATGGACAAAGTAAATGATATCTTTAATAATTTCATTTAAAATAAAATCTTAAAATAAGTGTATTTATTTCACACTTTATTAGAAAGAGTTTCCTGAATGAAATAATAAAAGACACCGTATATGCGGGGAAATAATGAGGTGCTGTGAGTCCTTTGTACAAAAATAATAGCAACTTGAAGTAAAGTAATATAAAACTGATGCCATAATAGATTACTGCGAATCTAGGAAATACAATATAATCTTAATCTTTTAGTTAAAGGGATTACCATGTGATTGGTGTAAATAGCCGCCAATTAAAAAAACATACACTGTTAGAAATAGAAAAATGTTAAATTACTTTTATCCCATTGACAGTTCAGATGAAACAGGTACAGTAAACATAGTGAGTAGTTTCTACATTAATGCATTTATTGCTTTTAACACATAGATTTTCGATCAGTTTGATAATGACTAAATGTAAAAAAGTGTCAATAAATTCATGTATTATAACAGAATTTATTTTTAAATTTAGCTTCGAACAAAGCAGTTGAAGAAGTGAAGCCTAGATACATCAGGATTTAAAACTTTACCGACCTCTTTCATTAACAATAAGACGTATCCATGACAGAAAGTAGCGATCCTGCAGAACTATTTCAAGTGTTGAGCTCGTGCTATTCTTAGAGCATTTGTTATCTCCCGTGGACGTTTTCACGCTTGAATCCGATATGCTGACGTTCTTGAGATCCACTAAGTTTTCTAGATCCGGACACAAACAAGTGGAAGCAAGTACATTTTAAAATCTTTAGTCAGAGTCCGAAAGTGTTTTAAGCAATTAGTATAATTTATAAAGAATTCATTTCAAGATAATTTAAAATGTTTTTAGCATCAAGATAGGTCCTAAACATCATGCAAAATTTACACGTCTTTAAAAATAATTGTGGCTTTTGTGTTTTGTGGTTGAACATTACGCTTCCTAAAGTCACAATAAGTTAAAGGGGGCGGCTAAAAAAAAATTCAATTACAAAATTGTATTGCTATTTCCGTTCAAATGCCATTCCGAGTCATGATGCAAAAGAGGAAAAAAAACGGAGTGTGTAACGATTTTATAATTTATAATAAATTTACAAGTCACATAATATTTATGAACTCAATTATTAAAAAAAAAGCATAAAAAAGTAAAAGCCTGTCATAAGTGTTTCTTCATAACCCAAAGACAAAAAGATTGATGCTATAAAATGGCCAACGTGTTACGTAAACTTTATTTTTAAATCTTCTATAAAATTAGCTTACAGATCAGTATTTTTACTATGCAAATTATCTATATTTATTATCACTTCAACCTGGTCGGAACAAGGATGTGTATTTTATTTAACTTCACCCTGAACAGCTCAACTTACGATATTGACACAACGGACCGAACCACCCACGCTTGCACGTGGCATTGTTGGTACATGAACCGTTGACGTCACACGTGTCATTTGTACACTGGCATTTGTACTGACATTTCTCTCCAAACCAACCTTCGTCGCAACCTGTCAACATGGAAAAAGATTATCTTAACCAAAGTTTTATAAGTCAGTGTAATGTTTTCCAACACAAGAAATAGACATATAGAAACTTAAAAGACTTATTTCATATCAGTCTTTTTTTAATTTAAGTACTTAAAACTTTGTGAAATCATTTTAACTTATTACTTACATTTTTAGCTATAATTAATTCTGTTTTTGTTTCAGTTCTTCAACAAATATAATATTTTGTTTATTCTTCCTTTTTGGATAAAACAATGTTTGTTTTGTTTTTCCTTTTGTGATCATAAAGTCTTAAATAGATTTCACAGTGTTCTCATTTACTGTTGACTTAAAATTTTAGAACGAATAAAAATATCAGATGTTAGACTAATCAAAGAGATTTAAACGTTGTGATATTTAAACATTAAACATGACTGCTCGAATTACAAAAAAAAACATTAACTGAAATGTATAATTATTAACTTAGAAAGACATGAAGATATTGTGACCAGCTTAAACATGTTGAAAAAATCCGTAAAAGATTTTATTCATTTTACAATCTTCCTACCTTGTGATGCACAAAAATGAAATAACATTATAATAAAAGCAGCATTTCTCAGTAGTAGCGCCATACTGTTGGCTGGATGTGCCACAGTATATTCTTCACTAATTTGAATTACATTGTAATTGTAATACTATTTCTGTGAACACCACAGTTTTATCTCCGAATCGACTCGGTCAACCATCTAGTCAAGTTTTTGTTTCTTTCATTTGGCTATGTCCATTTAATGGGATTAACCATAAACAAAGCTAATGTGAGTGGCTCACACTTGCAGCACTTGACCTTTTAACTATGGAGATTGAGCTGAGGTAACAGGATGCTGAAATACAAATATTTGTATGCAGTTGTTTTACGGACAAGTTTGGATATAACTACATGCATAAAATGTTATTATAAAAACATTGTAATGATTGCATAGTTACTGCAGATGATTCTATATAATTGAAAAGGACAGTTTGCATATTGTTTGCAGATCTTCATTATACGTCTACGTTTACAGAGATCACCAACTATCATCATATGTTTTGGTTTTATTCTAAACATATTGTCAAGACTCAAAACTTACTCTCAAATCTTTGTGCGTTGTTCTCCACTATTAACGACTTTGGTAAACCTTTTAGATGATCATCTTTGCTTACAAGTACAAGAAAATTAAGACTACATCCGCATACACGTTCGTATAATTGGGATGGTGATGAAACAGATGTTAAATTCATTATTAAAATTCAAACATTGTAATCACTGATGCACAGACTATGCAACTTTTTATGAATTACACACACTCTTTTGGGTTCTAAAATTACAAGTAAGTAATACACGCGCCTTAGGTGCTCAATATTAACCTTGAGTTTCACGGGAACTAAGATATTGTTGATGTTTCAAATATGCGGTGCAATAAGGGTGGAACATTGAAATGTGCCAAAACTAAAAGTGTGCAGTGCGTGCCTCGGTTGGAATGTAATATAAAAACCAATTTGAATTCTAAAAACTGATTGACGTAATTGCTGTTTGTTCAAGCATCACTAGTAAAATAGTTTTTTTTATTGTTAAACAACCCTAAAAATTATTTCGAAAACGTCTTGAGTAGATTTTTAGTGCAGCTTCTTTCAAGTGGAGAAAGACAATTTTACCTTTTAGAGTGCTACTAACAGTTTGACCCACTTCCCTTTCCACCAGCCATGGTGAGGCCCTACCACTAGTGTTTGAATCTTTGAAAATACAAAAAAAAAGATGAATATGTCTTTACAATAGGGTGTACAGGATTTAGGCTCCAGCTCGTAAAATCCGGAATCCGGCATTTTTTACAGGATATTACTTCATAAATCTGGCCAAAATCCGGCTTGCCGGCAGAGCACTAATTTATATATATTCATAATGCCTCCGGCAAATCCGGAATCCGACTTTTTTTTACAAATCTGGCTCCGGCTCCGGCTGGATTTATCTTCATAAATGCGGCCAAAAACGGCTCCTGCCGAATTCAAACATTTGAATCCGGTACATCTTATCTTATCTTATCTATACAGACGCTCCTTCTATGCAGAAGATAGTTGCGTCCACAGACCATGACAGATGATCCGTTGGCAAGTGATGCAGCATTCACAGGCCACGGCTTTGTGGGTTCCACGCATTACCCAGCCGCCTAACTACATGTAGTGTTAGGTACCCATTCGGAGCGGGGTGACTCAGGGACGCCCTAGGCCCGGGGAACAGACCCTTGCCTTCACACGGATTCGAACCCGTGACCATCGGTACGACAGTCCAGTGCGCTGCCACTCGACCACTTTACAATGACTATATTCGTCGGTAATATTTGTTTATGTGCATGTAAGGCTGTTTTCATCACCAAGACCTCTCCACTGACTTTACATGTAACCAGAGACGTCACTAGGGGGTACGGAGGGTCGGACCGCACTAGGTTCGACCTTGGCAAAGAGCGACACCAAAATGTAAAATTCTGAGCGTCCCCGTTATTTGGCACTGGCACGCTCGGGGGAGGTCTACGGGGCAACTAGTAAGGTGGTGACACGATGAGCTATAACCGCACTGGGTGACAACAAACTTAGTGACGCCTCTGCATGTAACATAGATGCCATACTGATTGACCCTGTTTACATGTCATTTTAGTGGACAAATAACTTTCACCTCAGATAGTCTCGTACGATGCCAATATCAGTGATCATGATATATTGATTTTTAAGATTAAAGAATTATGTGATGTCTAAATCTACTTTTTAAAAAAGGGATTTTCTAATGAAATTTACAATTTGTTTATCTTCAATATGCTCAATAAAAATGCAAGAATATACACTAATGTGGATACGCGTAGAATGCAAAGATCTTCTGAATAGAGCGAGCATCTGTAATATATAAGATATGAAGGGTTACGAAATAGTGATTTTATGCTCGATCCTTCATTCTAAATATATGTGCATATGCTAAGGGGCCGTCCATAAATGACGTCACGTGATTTTGGCCGATTTTTAAGCCCCCTACCCCCTCGTCACACTTCGTCAAAAAAACTTAGACCCCACCCTCCAATATGACGTCACAAAGCTTTGACCCCACTTATATTTTTAAAAGCCGTATTTTTAATTGAAAATTAGCAAGTCATTTATGGACGGCCCCTAATGAGAAAACTAAATAATATTTTAGCTACAAATGGCATAATAATGAAAATAATATTTCATCAAATTTTATCTCAAGTGAATGCCTTGTCTCCACAACGAGTTATTTTGTTTCAATTTCGTCTATATGAGCAATGTAATTTATGTTTCAATCTGTTCACAATGATAATTCCTTTGTTTCATCATTTTATATTGTACAAGTTAATTTGTAGGGCTGTTAACGATTAATTAAAATTTAATCGTTAACTTTTGAAAAATTAACGATTAATTAATCGTTAATTTCGATTAAAGCCAAAATTTGAAATGTATGGTGTCCTAAGTAACATTTATTAAAATACTTGTCGAAAATAACAATGGAATGTCTTCTAATTATGACATCTTTTAACCAACAACGCATACAGACAAGTGTATTGACATTATTTGTTCAAGTGATGAGCAGGTCATATTGAGAATATAACCAGCCGAGCTGAACAATCGTTCACATAGCTTTAGATTGTCTCGGCTGAAGTTTCTGATATGTAAGCAAGTGTTAGAACCATGATTGCAATGTTCCCTTTGAGCAGCGCAGCTGCGCAGATATTTGACCGACGCCACGCAGGAGTTTAGAATCATCGCGAAGCAAATTTTGTAAAATATTCCCCCAAAAATTGACGTTGTGCAACTTTGCACACGAGTTTTTTTTAAACTTTGCACAAGGACCAACGAAGCTAAGACTTAGAGGGAACATTGCATGGTAGGCAAACGATTTCTGTCAATGGACACAATAACCTATATCAACATTTTGAACATTCACGTGAGTCAATAGTTTAAAACCACAATGTTCGTGCAATCGTTCGAAAATTAGTTTATATTTATCGGCCGAAATATTTTACTTTTTGACTTCCAGTACATTTATAAGTGGTGGGTCGATTAATCATTTTTAAAAATTTTATCGTTAAAATTTTTTAACGATTTATCGAGAAATTAATCGTTAATTTTCGCAGCCCTAGTAATTTGTGTTTCAATCTCAACACTATGGTCCAGAAAATTCACTACTCGAACTTATGTCATTTTTAAGAGGACGCAATCAAGAGAAAGATTTAATTCTACAAAATTTCAATTTGGATTGTTGTAAACTGAATACAGATTTACAAAACAGGAATTGGCAAATGTAAAAATTTAAATTAAATTAATTTACAACAAAACTTACAACTCCTGAGAAAGTTTAATGTACGTAAATTATTACATTATCTAGATTTATTATTAATGTTATGATAATTATTATTACGGGTAATTGCTTTTGAAATTGTCGTTTGACAAATTATTATTTCAAGTTAGATATTATAATTTGTGTTTTGCCTTTGAAAAAAATATGTTAATTGAGAAACAAAATACTTTTATTACTTGATGACCGGGCGAGTATCAAAAAGATAAAATCCTGCTATTAAAATGGTATATACTTTTAAAAGTTACTTGTTATGGATTAAGGAATTACTTTAATGCTTAAGTCCACGGCTTTAGCACGCGTTTATTTAAGGGAAGTAATACTTATTGCTAGTTTAATTCAGGGAAGAAACCTCATTTATTCCAGGGGGGTCAACCTAATATTCTTTCTTTTTCTTTTCTGATTGAACCGATAAGGAGTTTTATTAACAATGGTATTTTTCTTTCAATACACTTGAGTAATAATTACATTTGTGAACAAAATGAAAACCTTTTTTGGGTAAATTTAAATGCTAAACTGTAACAACAGGATAGGTGTGCCAAAACGGATAGTGAAAAAAGGGACATTATTTAATTTAATCAAATACATTTAGTACATTGCGGGATGCCATGTTTTCGATCGCACAAGCACATACGGTAGGGCCCACACGCTAGAATTATGTGACAGTGTGGGGCACATCCTTGTAAATATAGTGCCATACTCATATAGTACTTTGACCCAATATGACATACATTTTGTCTCAAAGCAATGAGAAAGCTGAAAATTATAATGTACTTGAACAGCGTCAGTATGTACATACATATGGATGTATTACCACAGACAATAAATATCGTTTTAAGGGTCTGCTATAAACTATGAAGATTATATTACTAATAACGTATCACCCGTCAAAAATGACGAAAGTTTTCAGCTAAAATCTATTTATTTTGAAAAAAATCACTTTTTTAGGGCGCCTACGGCGCCAACTTTTTTCAAAAGCCCAACTAACTTGTCCATTTTTGATAAATACGAAATATTAAACTTTCTGAAATGTACACAAAGTATTTTATAATAGGGCTTGTAAGGCGCCTAAGGCGCCCCCTTTGTTTTTTTATTTTATAATTAACCATCATCAAATCCTCTTTTTACATTGCTCCCTTTTCGAAAATTAAAATATGAGCGAAAACAATGACGTCATATCATATTTTTTTACAGCGCATCTTTAATTTGCACACCTTTTGATTCATTGGTGCAGTAATTTGGTGCGCTACTTTCTAAAATTAGTAGCGTCACGGACAGACACTACAGACGTGACAGAGATTGCAAATTATGTATATTGATGATACGTTTTTAATTCTCTATCATTTCCTTAAAAAAACAGTAAATGTTGTTTTTTTTAAAGTCATAAGAGGCATATACAATTATTTTGCATCAGATTTAGGGACCGGAAGATATATAATACATAACGTTTTATCCAGAGAATTAAACTGATGTTAGTGACAACTGAAGGTTAAAGTTATCGTAAGTTGCAACAAAATATTTACAAAATTAAAACAATACACTTCATTTTAAAATGTCAATAAATTTATTTGAATCTTAAACGTTCTCGACAAAAATATCAACAGTGTAACGTCGAGGCTGTAATTGTTGCTGTCTTTGTTGTGGTGGTTGGGCTGTTGTTTATATTACAGCTTGCAGCCCGATCCCTTGGAACAACAACAGTTTGACTGACTAGAGCACACTGTTGTTGAATTACTTGAACTGCACTTGTCTGTAATACAACACAAACGAGCACCCAATCAATAATTACCACAAAGATAAAAACCGATAACAAAGTAGCCACTAAACGCAATACCACCGTCTTATCTTATCTGCTACAGACGCTCCTTCTATTTCAGAAGAATATTGCGTCCTACGCTTATCTATGGTTTGTGTTTAGTCCTGCATTTTTATTAGAGATTTAAATGTCGATAAAGTGTTGGTTTTCCTGGTTTCCTGGGGCAGAAACTGAGTTTCCCTAATTGTAGACGTTAATTTCTAATAAACATTACACATGTATCCCTAGTGTTGCGGTCTTGCTAATATCTATAATGCCATCTTTTTAAAGCAATGAGTTTTACAATTTTGGAGAGAAAAAAATAATTAATAAATCGGATTTTACTTTTACATGAGCACAAACCAATGGCGACTTACTGGCTGTTGTTTGGTATTTATCTCCAGGTTTGTTCACCAATCTTCTCTTACAGGCACAGCTTGTGTTACATTGACAGGAACTTGTGTTCAGCTCGGGTTCTTGAATTAAAAAGTTACAGATTTTATATTAGATACCTTAAAATTAATGACAGAGTAATAAGGAAGTTTTATGCAAAATAGTTTAATTATGAATTAGTTCAACTCAATTTCTTTTTTCTTGTAACATGAAATATTACTTATGAAAGCTTTAACGCATTTAATAGAGAATTAGGGAAGTTGAATACATTTTAGATCTGTTTTATAGCCACAGTACTAACGTCATTGTCCTGTTGCGTTTTTTTTTGTTAACAAAAGCAGTGTATTTAAACATTTTATTCATATATTTATTTCAATAATTCATACAAAACAACAGGTTGTAACAAAGCGTTCTGTAACAACAACAACAAAAACAACTTTAAAATACTGTAGATTAGCAGTTGTGTATTAACATTGGTGACGTAACCAGTTTTCATTTGAATAGAATGTAAAAAATATGCTATGTAAAGTCATGGGAAGCAGGGGGGTGGGGAGGTGTTAAGTAGTAGTAAAGGTGAAGGGCATGGTGTAGTCATAGTTCAAACTACTATTTACATCAGATATCGTCTACACCAGTACTTCTCAAACTTATTGTATGGTGTACCGGCAGGAATTTTTCCATTGCACTAGGGAACCGGTGAACTTTTTTCCATGTACTGGCGTGGTAGCGAAAAGTTTAATTTTATGTGCTTATTGCTGAAAAAATTGACATATCCTGTAGGGTTAGCATTAATGGTTGCAAATAGAGGATATTAATTATGTTTTTCTTTCCTTTCTTGATAACTTCTACCGGCACCGGTCCGCGGACCACCAATTTGAGGAGCACTGGTCTACACTCCATACAGAAATAAGAAGGTTCTTTTTATCATTTTGTGACATATATTGAAACTATAATGTATTGTGATTCATAAAAAAGTATATAATATAAAATTAATATTAGTTCTTAAGGCAGGGTAGATATTACATCTCTTGGTTTTCATTGAAACTATTATTGCTTATTTGTATTTATAAAGACATTTTGCGAAACGTCGGCGCTTGAATTTTATCGTCTACAATTAAAGCGTTACATTTATTATTTTATTGCTCAAAACTGTGTTTCTTTGATGGCAGTTAGATGGATGACTCAATTACTATTTCTTTTCTTTTTTAAATCCTTTATATTAACGCGTGGCGTCTGCTTGATGCCTTGCTTGCTTGAATGCCGAAAAAGCTTTGGATCGATTTTTAACCAAATTCCTCTTAAGCCAGCAAGCTAAAATTTTGCAGGCATATTCGTGCCGATGATAAAAATGATCTATCAAAATTTCAAATCGATCGAATATACTGTAATTAAATTAATTAATTTTTAGATTATTTCTATTTATCTCTATGTATAGAATGTTAATTTTTGTGCTTGAGTGTCGCGGTGCTTATTATATTGAACAACCTTTCCTGTCACACTGTGCGGTATTATATTAACGATACTTTTAAAAATATGTTCCCGATCGGTGCGCATTATATTAAGCATTTTTTACGAGACATAACTAAAATTGTGGATTTTTGGTTTGTCGTGCGCTGCGTATTATAATGAACATTCTTTTATTTATGTCTCGTATATAAAGGATTTATAGTCAAAAACTTTGTTTTTTACAGGTTTATTATTTTTTTTGTTTGTCTGATTTTAGATAAGTAATGATTACATTTGACACAAGTACAGTCAGATAATGTGATATAATATTATTATCTCCAAAACGCAACTAAATTGTTCAAAGAAACAATCGACATGTATGTTATCACGTAACTAGACTTTAGAACGCAAATGATAGTGATAGTACATATATTTTAACCTACTTATAGGCAGACACTAGTAGTCAAGGTAAACACTACTACACCATGACGTCATTATGAATTACTTGTGAATAATCGCTTTTACGAATCAGTTATCTTTCATTTGTTAGAGCCCATTATAAGGAACCAAAATATTGGTCTAACTCCAGATTAGCCTCGGAGAATGTATTTGGAACTTTAAAAAAAAATTATTTGCTGCAAAATGTTAAAGTTTGACTTATCTTAAAACAATTGTATCTGTAATTCCAATATTTAATTCCGTTACACTACCACATATATTTTAATAAATGTGTATATACACATATATTTGATTGATATGTACAAATTTATATTAATGCTGTTGGCATAAAATAGTGTTGAGTTGTGGGCGCATTGATTGTAAAGGTGAGAGCTGCAGTGGCATGCCTTTGATTTAAATGGCACCCCATGTCATATTGTCTATATAAAATGGGTTGAATAATGGTTATAAATGTCTCAAACTAAATGATAAAGAATGATATCATTCTATTCTTTTTAGTATTTATCTAATAAATATAAAAACTAACACCCCGTTAATTAATATGACTTTATGTTTTTGACTTCATATTTCTCAGATTTTAAAGGGAAAAGAACAGTAGCAACTTGAAATATTAATAGGAGCGTTATGGTGCCTATGACAGTAGCGTCTTATGCGTCTGGCCAGCTTGGAACTTTTTAAATTCAAAGATGTATTCATTAAATTTTTTCTGATTAATAATCTCGCCCTTAACATATCTTGTTACACATCTATCAGTATCAGTCAGTAAGGTATGAAGGTGTATTTTAAAATTTTGTATAAGCAGGAGATGTAACCTGTTTTCTGATTTAAAGAGGGGCACATGAAGCGAATGACCAGCTAACTTACAGATGATTAAATATAATAATAATTTCCATATTTTGAGAACCTCTGCTCTGGCTTGCTTGGTGAATGTTTCTTAGTTCTGACCTTTGACCTCACACATGATCCATCGCCTTTATTGTATAACTCATGCGTGTGGTCATTCTCAGTGATTTGTACATCTAGCTTAACTTTAAACACTATCTGACCATAGTCCGAGGACTTACCAGATTAAACGTATAACCCTAATCGTGATATAATCCCAACCTACCTGTGATTGTTGGTGTTAAATCGTTTGTTTGTATAGCCGCCATGTTGTTATCCAAGATGTCCCAATCGGTCAAGGTTACCGTAATCTCTCGTCACGTGACCTTTGTATCAACTAGACTGAAGTTCACTTATTATTAGAGTCGTCCTGTCTCAGGTTCTTTCATAGATCAAGTTGTTTTGGTGTCCGCAATGAGAATAAATGACCAATGACCAATCGGCAGTCATTCTCAGTTAACTGTCTCACAACAATGGGTCGTCTCAGTCCCAATCGTGTTCCTTTGTTTATCGCAGACTTTGGATTGACAAATGGTTCTTATAACATTTGTTTTTAACTTTCATTAATTAGTGCACTGTAGACCCAGTCTACACATTTTCACACGATTCTTGACTAAAATATCAATTCAATTATGAATGAGTCAACCGTTTTAAGAAAAATAATAGCTAACAATTAGTCACTCACTCTCTCACTTGCTCAGACACTCACAGACTCTTACTTTCACACTCACACTCAATCAATCGCTTACTGCCTCACTCATTAGGCTGCTTACTCACTCATCCACTTACACAATCATCAAGAAATCTCAAGTGCACAAAATAATATGAAGTTGAAATTTTCCATGCATATTCTTTTGATACACCAAATGTCAAATGTTTCAAAATAGCCCCATATCTCGTAAATGTCATGCTTTTTGAGTCGATGCTTTTGAAATTTTTTTGTTAAATGAATAAAGTTTGATGGATGGATTAGTTGTTTTAATTTTTCGTTATCATTGTGGTTGATGACGTTTGTAATCTTAGTTCTTGAAAAAATATCTTTAAATACAAAATCATGGTTTCCTCTGATTAAACAGTAAACTCATCACTTGATCACCAAGGGAAACACTCGGAGATTCAATCTTTGCACGACAGTTCTTACACTCTCGTGTGTCTAAAATGAGCTAACTTCCAGAGGCAGTATTTTAGAAAGTTTTGTTAAACTTTTCAATCTTGTATTTTGTGTGGCGTACTTGCGCCAAATATTGAGCACGTAGCATTGCACGTGAAGAAGCGCTGTTTTACCCACGTATAAAATAGAGGGGGGGGGGCATCCTGATCTCGGTATGGAGATATCAACTCAAATAGAACATATAGCAAATATCAATGCCTTCGTGATCTTTGAGGTCTGAAAATTGCCGGGAGTTAGACGTAAGGTTGCCCACTTACCTCATCAATAATTACGGTTTAGTAAGAATGTAAGTTTAGCGAACAATTTTGCATGAACGAAATTCAAGATTGCAGCCGACATTTATTACACGCCGCGTCAGTTAAATACACCCCTCCCCCCCCCACAATCCACACCCCTCCCTCCATTTTCCACGCATCCCCCCTCTCCCACAGCCTTCGTGAAAATGCGATTAAGATTAAGTGGCCGTCCATAAATGACGTCACGCGATTTTGGCCGATTTTTTACCCTCATCGTCACACGTCGTCACAAAAACTTAGACTCCCCCCCTCTTCCAATATGACGTCATAAAACTTCCCGCCCCCCTCCCATAAAAGCCGTATTTTCTAATGAGCATGTTTCAAATAACTTTTTTGTTATTTTAGCATGTATTTAGTGAAGACTTCACTCTAATTACGCAACACGTGGAAATCTAGTTAAAACGTCATTAAATAAATTGCAGGAAATTAAATATTTAAGTTGAAATTTTATTTAAAGTTGCGAGTTTTAATGTGTCGCTACATCTCTTAAACACCCCCCCCCTCCCCGTCGTCACACATCGTCACAAATGTGTGACCCCCTCCCCGCCCCTTAGATGCGTGACGTCATTCATGGACGGCCCCTGAGAAAGTGATAATTAAGTCTTAACCTTCAGTTGGATGGAATAGGAAAGGATTGGTGACCTTGAGAAAGGTGAGGGATTATTTTTAATAAAGTCGCTGTATCTCCCTTTTTCAAAATAGTTGTTGCACCAGAATAACACGTGTGAGAATAATTGTTAATAATACAGAAATTCATTTTAATAATTTTTAACTAGAGCAAGTGAAATGTCTTACAAAGTTTATTGATTTTAAAAGCAGCAGTTGATAAAGGAAAGAGAAACATAATTATATGTAGATGCGCGTGGGATGGGGTGGTGGTAGTGAGTGAGGGATCAACAAGTGTGTGACGTGTTGCGGGGGGAAAGGAGAGGTGGCTCTAACTTATGGTGAGAACGTGGAGAGACGTCAGCTCTTGCGTGACGTCATTCAATGATAGATACTACGCACTTAATAGATATGTTATCTTATTGGCCTCTCAGTTTCTCTATTTCATATTCGCTTTATTTAAAATAATGAAAATGTGCTCCCGAAATGAGTTAGACAATAGTTATAGTTATAGGCTGCGGCTATTGGTACTCGACTACCAATAGCCATTTCCGGTTGTCGGCTATTGGTAGTTCGCTATTATTAATTGTTAATAAAACTGCAACTAGGTGATATTCTGAGTTTGGTGTAATGTTTGAATGTAAAAAGTAGACAACTAAATCTAACCTTGACCCTAAAACCAAAAGCTCCAATTTAATTGTAATTATAAGAATGTTAAATTGGTTTAATTAGTTTTAGATCCTATATTAAAAATTTTATATTTCTATTTTAATGTATAACAAAATAGACAACTAACTCTAACCCTGACCCTAAAACTAAAAGATCTAATTTAATCGTAATTAATGTATAAGAATATTTGTAAGAAAAGAAAAAAAAATCTATGAGGCTGAGCCGAATATCGTACCCATGATTCTTCTTCAACATTCAGTTCACAAGTCCAACTCTCTATCATGAGACCCAGGAAGTTCGGTACATTTGGTCAATTTTAAAAGGCTATATTATTAGTTATTTATTGTTCCTGTAATCCCATTGGATGCTATAAATAACTGACTACAAATAGCCTCAACAGCGGGGACCTGCTATTGGTACACGACTACCAATAGACACTCCCATAGTTATAACACTACGAAGCTGTCTCGGGACCCAGCAAGGACTGCAAGGAGATGATATTTATTGACAAAGTAAATGTTAACTAGCTTAATCCAAGAAAGGATGCTTCGTTTGTTATATGAAATGTTTACTTTCAAGAATAATAGTTTTAATCGGTCTTACCTGTATATTTACACTAAGTTAAAAAAAATTGATCATTGATAGAAATGCTAATCAAAAACATTTCTTGAACCAAAAGCATCAGTAGTTCTTTTAAGTTAGTGTTCTATCCAAAATTTGTATATTATTTACTTAATTTGATAATTCTTTCTTTTTTTAATTTTTAAAATTTTTTAAATTAATTAATTAATTTATTTTATTATTTATTTTTTTTTGTTGAAAAAAAAGGAGGGGGTGGGAGTCGATTCGTTTGGAAATTTGAAAGTGAAATGTTTATCTTACAAGTTTCATTGCGGTCATTAACAGTGTCTTTACATTTTAAATAACCCTTCTATCTTCGAATTCCATTGATTTAATTTCTTTCCAATACCCTCGGTTACAGGCTCTCATCTTTAAAAAGTGTTATAGCCCTTTCCAGTCTCTGTATACTTCCTGCTTTATATTTTTTTAGATTTTCTTTTTAGCCTTTGAGCTTTTAACACTTTACAACACTTAATTGAAAGTGTTGATCTTTTAAACCTTTCAACTCGCTTGTTGATGTTGCTTTTTTATTACGGCTTTTCTCCCTGCACGTCTCTGACTTACTATTTGGACTTCTCTTTCTATCACGTACATACATCATTCATAGTTCCCAGTGATAAGATGTGTTGTTATTGTTTATTTTTACATATATTTTTTTTAAATTTAAATTTTGATGTGTTGCATGGAGACGGCTGATGATTGAAATAAAATGTATGTTTTCCCAGCATTATCTGAATGAGTCATCAGTGAACCTACTTTAATCATATCATTCAGTTATGATTTTATCAGAGGTTTGATGTCTACAAATCAAGGCCACTTGAGAGCAATCTGTTTTAAAAAGTCTGCCAACAACGATGACGAAACAGATGGACGTGCTCTGTGACATTCTCGTGCTGGCGGTCGTCAACATGTATTGAAAGTAGGCTATGCCATTAAATTCTAAAGTAATCTGTCTACAGAAAGTCTTGTAGTGTCCAGGAGTCAATACATTCCAGGGTGTAAGATTATGTCCTTACTTTGGTGACTTGACCAGTCAGACTTGTCGTGGGCGGTGCGGTAATTAGGTCTGTAACAGAGACATCTACCGGATGTAAGGGGAGACAAGTTTATCTGGATGTGGGACCTGACCGACTTGCGATAACTTTTTTGTTGTTTTATTTTATTTTAAAACACACGGGCCGGGTGTAAAGGGACTAAGGCAATTTTTAAAAAAACGTATGAATTACACTATATTCAATGGGTTCTTATTTCGAATGTAGGCGGATTTTTTAGTTTACTTTTACTTCAAAGGATGGGACATTTCTGTCCAAATATATACCGTATATACTCGCAGATAAGCCGAATTTAGAAGTGTAAAATACAATACTGAAATTAGGGGGTCGGATTATATGCGATGTAGACTTATATGCGAGTATATACGGTAATATGATTTTGTTTGCAATTTTCACATTAACTTGGAACACCGCAATATCAAAACAAAATAATTTTAAAGCTATTAATAGATGAAAAATAAAATGTAAAACATAAAGGTGTGTATGTCTGTGTGTGTGTGTGGGGGGGGGGAGCATAGCATAATTATGTACAGCAAAGAAAATTTGAATAACAGAACTGGCAACAGCCGATGAGGTATTCATGTTATTATGACAAATAGTTTAAAAATAATCCTTGTACATTCAATTCAGAAATAAGTCATGTTAATGATTAGTGCAACTATTTATTAAAGTGTTAACTAAAATATAAAAATGTTTTATTTATATTCTTGTAATGTACTAACTTATGGACATTTAACATCCGATTGGAGGTAGGTTGAGTGAGGGCAAACATAAATGGTATTTGGCCGAGGGGAAAAGTCTGGTCACCGATTCACTTGACCGAGCTCAGAGTGACACGTAAAATGTAAACAAAAGCGCCCCGTCGCTTCGTTGGGTCGCCTCAATGCGTCAGCTCAAAATTTCACGTGGGAAATAAAACAAACCCGTAAAAACAAAGTTTTTGACTATAAATCCCTTATATATGAGACATAACTAACAGTATTGATTATTTTCAAACATTTACAGACTGAATCTGTCTTAACTCAAATTTGCTTCATAACCCTAGGGGGGAGGGGTGGGTGGGAGGGGGAGAGGGGAAAAGTCTGGTCACCGATTCGCTTGACCGAGCTCAGAGTGACACGTAAATGTAAACAAAAGCGCCCCGTCGCTTCGTTGGGTCGCCTCAATGCGTCAGCTCAAAATTTCACGTGGGAAAAAAACAATAACAAACCGTGAATTTGAATTACATACCTCATATAAGGATAAACTAAAAATGCATTAATTTAATTACGGTACGTTAGATCGATCTGAAATTTTGAAACAATGCATTGTTAGGTTAGACGAGTCCGTGTGCCAAATTTCAGCTCGATCCGATCACGGGATCATTAAAAAAAAAGATTATGGTTCTTTAAATGAATCAATGACAGGAAGTTAACGAGTCTTTGAAATACGCCGACATTATTTACCGTAGATCTATATACTCATTCTAAAGCCGACCATTTTTGGACAAAATCTAAGGGCACGATTTATTTATTTATTTTTTAAAAAATTTATTTATTTTAAAAAAAAATTTTTTATATATATTTTTTTTTGGGGGGGGGGTTGGTTGGCATACGAGCGGGTCATAGGTGATTTCTGCATTTACATTGAATATCGGTGTTTTATTGTAGATAATCAAGGTCCTTTCCTACATTCTATAAGTTTCGTCTGCTCTACCAGAAGCTGTAAAATACCTGTAATATGAAACATTTGCACATACATTATTTAAATATTTCATTTATTTTTTTGAATGTTTTATTAATAAATTGTTTTACTTTTTTTTTCAACAACGAATTTTAATGCACGCGCTTTCACTACTTTTTACACACAACCAAAAATAAATTAAATAAAAAAAACAAAAACAAACAAACAAACGGTTACTCGCTAACACTTGCCTAACAAAGAGCCCAAAGACAAAGATAGGCAGTACAAAGTAAACACACATTATGACCGATTTAGTTTTTAGTGGGTTTTTTTAAAGTGTGCCATTTTGTTTACGCTTTCCTATTATTTTTTGGGGTCGTCTTACGTGCGGGCTACACACTTTAATACTAGTCTCTTCGAAAAGAGAGGGGTAGGCTTATGAACGAACGGGCTCTTGATCGAGCATTTACGGTAGTTATCAGTTGAGAACAGCCAATGTTTGTCTTTTTTTATTTTAAATATACCCCCCCCTCATTCCCTTATACACTCCTATCGCGACCATGTTAAAAAAAAGTACCTGGTCTAAATGTTTTTAAAAGTATATTTTAGTTGTTAAAAGATATTTAATGTAATAACAAAAATTATATGATAAGTTTTTTTGTTGTTGTTGTTTTGTTGTTGTTTTTTGAAAATAATTTGGGCTTGATTTAAGTTTTTTTAAAGTTAAAGGTTTGGTTTGTAAATGGTTGGTGATGTAATAACTGATACCACCCGCCCACAGGTGTTGACGCGCCTTGCTGAAACAATTTAACAAACTCGCGCGCATTCCCTTGTGTTTCTTGTGTAGGCCTAGCAGAAAAAACATATTTTAATAAGACGTATAAAGTTTTCAGTATGTAAGTTTATCAATTAATAGAGTACTACCGCCGCCAATGTTCCCTTTAATCTGCGTGGTTGTGCAGCCGCGTAGTTCTCTGGCCGACGCCGCGCAGATGTTTAGAATAACCGCGCAGCAAATTGTGTAATATCGCTCAAAAAATGGATGCTGCGCAACTTTGCTCACGAATTTTTTTACTGTGCAGTTGCACACGAACCTCAGAGGTAACATTGACCGCCGCCTAGCGGATATAAACATTCAAACTGCTGGGCCCTATTACCTGACTGAATGTTACGTCATTGTTGTTGACATTTTGTTTAAATGTTCAGTTACCGTAGTTTTAAGTTATGAGTATGGCAAATGCATTTACAGCAGGAATAAAAGTTTGTAGAGCACAATAGTATATTTTGGAAGTATGCTGTTAGCTACTGTGTGAAATGAGGTGCATGGATGGTGGCTAGGTTGCATTCAATAGCCGTCATGACCTCGAAAATTATGCTGTTTTGGACGAGTAGCCGCGCAAGTTTTTTTCAACAATATTGACAGCCCTAGTTATGAATAGGTATGTACCGGATTTAGGCTCTGGCAAATCCGGAATCCGGCCATTTTTACAAATCTGGCTCCGGCTTCGTCTCCGGTAGAATTTCATTTCATAAATCCTGCCAAATCCGGCTGGGCATTGAGTCATAATATTTATATATATATAATGGCTCCTTCACCGGCAAATCCGGAATCCGACCATTTTTGCACATCCGACCCGGCTTCGCCTCCGGCCAGATTTCACTTCATAAATCTGTCCGAATCCGGCTCTGGCCGGATTTTAAAAATTTGAATCCGGTACACCCCTAGTTACGATATTAAATAGATTGCAGACTTACACTAAATGCATATTTACATGTCAAAAAAGATATTTGAAACAAGCTTGTTTTTATTTAGAAAATACGGCTTTGAGGGGGGGGGTGTCAAAGCTTTGTGACGTAATATTGGAGGTGGTCTACGTTTTTGTGACGAAGTTTGACGAGGGGGGAGGGGGGGGTCAAATATTGGCCAAAATAGCGAGACTTCATTTATTGACGGCCCCTAAAACAAAATTGTTTGTTCACATAATTGTAATATTTTATGACTAGTTACATAAATTGGGAAAAGCGTTTGATTGAGAGCAACTAAAATATGACATAGTTTTGTGAGAGTTTCAAGAAAGCGGACCACTGCACTATGGCTAAGTTTGGTTGGAGTATCAAGTCTTAAGCCTTGTGACCACCAAATGAAATGTGTGGCTCAGTTTTTGTGGGGAATTCAGCCATGAATCTGGGGACCGCGCGACATGTGGCTCAGCATAGTTGGATCATCAAGTCCTAAACTTGAGAACCACTCTAGTGTGGATAAGTTTGGAGGGAGTATCAAGCCATAAAACTAGGTGACACTAAAATAATGTGCCTTAGTTTGGTAGCAATATATCAAGTCATAAACAAAGTCCATAATGACAATACGGTATTGTTGAATTTTGTCTCCTTGATTATATGAAGAAAACGAGAAACAGAGAAACGCGGTCAAACTGTAAAGTAAAAAAAAATACGACAGCAAATGGTAAAGAAGAGAAAATCAGTACAAGATAGAAACAGCTTGAAGGAATTATGTTGGATATAAAGAAATCATAATATTCGCCCATATATAGTTAATAACCTTTATTCGACTGAGAGTTGAAAGCGTAAAATGATGACTAATTATTTTAAATATTCACGTGTTAGATAAATCAACATGTTTTTATAGTTGTTGTTTAATCAAACTGTAGCAGTAGATAAGTGTTTATTATTTTAATTATGATTCAAAGAGACGATATACTTTTTATTAAACAGATATTCAACACTTTTGGACAAAAGAATTTGAAAAAAAAAGAAATGAATAGATTGGATATAATTAGAAATTTCGCATAAGCCTATACAAATATTAAAGTAATGAGTAAGTTAGAAATTTCGCATAAGCCTATACAAATATTAAAGTAATGAGTAAGTTTTGCAACTAGCAAAAGGGCATGATACAACTTTAAATATACAAATAATAATAATAATAATATAGGCCAATATTTGGTGAGTCCCCATTACTGAAACGTGAACAACACTCTGTTGACCACAAAGAATGTGACACCAGCTAAAGGGAGATAACTGAAAGAGGACGTGTGCAGAGTTTCAAGGGCCAGAAGTTTCCACGGCTCTATGTCCGTGAACTGATAACGATTGTTGGTAAGTATGTTATCACCGATGTTTGGACCGTGCGCACTCAAACGTCAATGGAACTAAAGATTCGCGCGCGCACAAAACTGACGCAATTCTTCTAGAGATTTCTACAGTATTCCGTATGTCTTTCAGCCGCTGTGACCTTCTTTCACACGGCCCATTCATGAAATAAGAATGAAGTCAAAGGTCACGTACATCACCTGAGGCAACAACACTTAACACACACACACTCTAGATGCACACATATACACAACCAACCACGACACATATAGAATGCAAGCACACATCAACATACGAAATGTAATATATATGATGCTGCATATTATAATAGGTACTATATTAATACAATTTTTAAAGACAATTTTCTCTACTCAGGAATCTTAATTGAAGGGTGATGGGGCGAAAATATTTTTTCTCATTAAATTTTGTTTTTAAAAAATTAATTAAATTTCTAGGCTTCTGAATTTTTTTCCCCCATCTAAAACGATGCCTATGAAATAGTCACTTAAATTACACCACGATCATTTGTTAGCACTATCCAAACTTTAAATCGGGCAATTATATGGATGACCGTAGATCAGAGGTGTCTCCATAAACGAAATAAAGGAAGAGCTACACCAATAAATAAATCAGAAATAAAATAGAAGGAGATGAATGTCCTACTAGGCTAATAGAGAAAAGATGCCTGCCAAAGTACATTTATCATTTATTGTATTTGGGGCCGTCCATAAATGACATCACGCGCCGGGGGGAGGGGGAGGGGGTCACGCATTTGTTACGATGTGTGACGACGGCGAGGTGGGGTGTTGAGGAAATGGGACGTCACATCAAAACGCGCTACTTTAAATAAAAGTTTCACTTAAATATTTGATTGTTTTCAAGTCATTTAATGACGTTTTCAATGGCTTCACGCGTGTTAGAGTGCAGACTTACACTACATATCTATTTAAATGACAACAAAAAAGTAATTTGCAACATGCTAATTTCCTATTAGAAAGTACGGCTTGGGGGGGGGGATTAAGCTTTGTGACGTCATATTGGAGATGGTGGTCTAAGTTTTTGTGACGAAGTGTGATCAGGGGGTCTTAAAAATCGGCCAAAATCGCGTGACGTCATTTACGGACGGCCCCTTTTCACCATACATTGCCATACATTAAGTTTTGAAATGCCTTTGCTTATGAAAGTTGTGACAAAATTTCTTTAATCTTAAAAACATTTAATTACGTAGATTGAATAACTTTATAAAACAATTCAATATAGGCATGCCATTTGTAAGCTAACACATGTGGACTGTTAGATGCCTCGTTCTTTGAAAACAACATAAACATGAAATGCAAAGTTTTTTTTTATGTTAGTAAAAATCTAATTTTATTGATGGGGACCGTCCTAATGGCCACATGAAATACCAAATATTTCCTCTCATTACCTCCTTTCCCACGCCGTCTTAGTGGGTACGCCTCTGCCCGTTGAACACTTTCCGTCCCATCCCACCCCTTTCATCGCCCAACGTTTCTCAGACAAATCGAAGGTCAGCGTGACGCGTAATGGTTCCGTGTGCAAACAAACTGCCAGGTCACCCTAAACCCTTGTGACACCAGTGAGCCGTGTGCAAAAAAACTACCCTACATAAACCGTCCAAGGCTTTGGGTCACTCAACAAATAACACAGAGCTCCACGTTGTTACTACTGTGTAATTTCATCAATAACTTCTACAACATGAGCGGAAAGGGTAAGTAGCAATCTATACCTGTATTAGTTATCTATATCAGGGTCATTCAGAAGCGATGTTGGCTATTTTCATCTTGATGTCTTTTAGTAGTTTTAGCGGCATAACAAATTTTGTTGTTCAGAACACATGGCTAATGTCAACTAATGCCAATGTAAAATGTAAAGTATAGTTATGTTACATTTTTGAAGCCAAAAGGTCATCTAAATAATGAAAGTATTTGCAACCTGATGTTATGGACGAAAATCTTCAAACTAAAGCTAAGTAATAGTCGTAATAAAGGAAGCGCAATTGTTGACACACACATGGCGACATGGGCGTCCGCTAAAGTTACTGTTCAGGATAGCAAGGTTGTTGTTTTTAGTTTGAATTTGACACGATCACCAGATCACCAGCGTGCTAAATGTACCATTGATGCTAAATGTACCATTGGATGCTAAATGTACCATTGGATGCTAAATGTACCATTGTGTGCTAAATGTACCATTGGATGCTAAATGTACCATTGGATGCTAAATGTACCATTGGATGCTAATTGTACCATTGGATGCTAAATGTACCATTGGATGCTTAATGTACCATTGTGTGCTTAATGTACCATTGTGTGCTAAATGTACCATTGTGTGCTAAATGTACCATTGTGTGCTAAATGTACCATTGTGTGCTAAATGTACCATTGTGTGCTAAATGTACCATTGTGTGCTAAATGTACCATTGTGTGCTAAATGTACCATTGTGTGCTAAATGTACCATTGTGTGCTAAATGTACCATTGGATGCTAAATGTACCATTGGATGCTAAATGTACCATGGGGTGCTAAATGTACCATTGTGTGCTAAATGTACCATTGTGTGCTAAATGTACCATTGTGTGCTAAATGTACCATTGTGTGCTAAATGTACCATTGGATGCTAAATGTACCAGTGTGTCCCAAAGCACGAGCGCGTTACCGCTTTGGTTCCCCGCTCTCGAAATTAAAGTAAAGTTTGCATTCCCAGGCTGATATACCAGTGCCTTAGCTTTAGGTGGTATTTAAAATGAAATCATTTACTGGCCCGGTTGGTGCCTATTTTTTAGCTTCCTTAGCTTCCATAAAGTTAGCCTCCATCTCAATGTTTATATATTATATATTATTTAAATTATTTTAATATAAAATTGACTGTTACAGCTATAAATAATGCAATCAAATTTCAATGGGACATTTTTTTAAATGTTTGTATCAGTTTTTCACAAATGTTTGCTTAATTCAAGAGAGACCATATTCTTCCCTTTCACCCCTTCTCCCTGTTCCCCATGTGAACAAAGTACACTGTATTCTGATGTCATTATAACAAACAGAAGCAAAGGATAGGATCTTTCTCCTAAAAAAAAATCAATTATTTACCATTGCCTCTTACATCCAAATGAAATGAGCTAGTGTGTTTTATCTTATATGATAACACAATCACTTAAATTATCTGCAAAATAAAATATTTAATTTGAACTGTTAGTTGAATGGTCTATAAATTTAACAAAATTCTAATTTTTAGAAATTAAAGACTCATTTTGGTCTACAATATTGCTGCACAATATTTCTTGAGTATAAGGATTTTAAGAAATTTTCAAGTTTTAATGTTCTTTGGAAAACGTATTTTTTAAAATTGTATAATCATACAGTATATTTTCATTTAAAGTATTAATCGGATAATCGGATACCCCAGGACATAACAATTGTTAAAACAACAAATTAAAACCGCTTACAGAATGGTTCTTATGCTTAATATTATCAAATATCAAATAGTACTTCGACTTTGAGCCCTGAGAATGAAAGTTACTTAACTTTCATACTACATTAATTTTTTTTATTTTCTGACTAATTTGTCTATTAGAAATTCCACAATTATTTTAATAAATAATTATTCTTGTTTCTAACCCATGTTTCTTGTGTGTGTTGCTTCTAGGACCAAACTGTACTGAGGCCTGCACTGGTGAACAATGCACTTGTGGGGATAGCTGCAAGTGTGGTGAGGGATGCAACTGCCCTAGCTGCAAGACATGCAAATGTTCAGGTGATTAGAATTTTTAAAAATAAAATCATATCTTGTCTTAGCGCCTTCTCTACAGAAGATTTTTGCTTCCCCAGACCATGTCAGTCTGTTGGCAAGTGATGCAGCATTCACAGGCAACAGCTATGAGGGTTCAACCCAGCTGCCTTTGGGGCCGTCCATAAATGACGTCATTCGAGTTTTGCAGATTTTTCACACCCCCTCCCCCCACTGGTCACGCATTGTCACAAAAACTTAGACCCCCCCCTTTCCAATATAACGTCACAAATCTTTGCCCCCCCCCCTTTAGCTGTATTTTCCATTTGAAAAAGAGCACATTTCAAATCACTTTTCTGTCATTTAAGTATGTATTTAGTGTAAGGTTGCATTCTAATATTGTAACACACTTGAAGCCATGTAAAATATCATAAAATAAATTGTAAGAAATCAAATATTTAAGTGGAACTTTTATTTAAAGTTGCGATTTTTTGATGTGACGTCACATTTCTCAAACACACCCCCCTCCCTCGTCCCACATCATCACAAATATGTAGACCCCCTCTCCATCCTAGGCGCGTGACGTTATTTATGGATGGCCCTTCGTTTCCCTAACTAATGTTAGGTACCCATTCGGAGCTGGGTGGAATCACTCAGGGACACCCTTGGCCGTAGGAACAAATCTCTGCCTTTACAGGGATTTGAACCCATGACCATCAGTATGCCAGCCAAGCTCTTGATATTACTTAAATTAATTTTAGAGTTCTTACAGCTTCTAGGATGTTTGGAAATCTACTGGAATTTGAAAAATATTTTAAATTATCTCCTGGAAAATAAATTTAAAAAATTTCTCTTAAAATATCCTGACATTTTGAAAGTTTGGTTTGTGATTTATGATTTTTTTATTTTCTCCATGGAGCAATATTATGCTTTATTATCTGCAAAGACATGTATCTCTTGTTAACCTCTGAAATCTGCCTATATATTATAATACTAAGTATTTCTGATTTATGCGAGACTATGTTTATTGACAGTCGAACATATCATTACCATTAAACTTTGATTTCAGCTGAAGATTGCAAATGTGATGCTGGCAGCAAAGGGACAGGAAACTGTCAGTGCTGATTGTCTGTGTCAAGCAGTGGGAGATGAAACCTCGTGAAATTGTGACAAGTCGGATGATGTGCTGCAAGAGATGACTGGGACGTGATGCAAGGAATGATAGATGACCACTAGTGGTGTATGCAAGGTTGCAAGATGATGCAATAATACTTATGAACTTTATACATTCATCCAATTAAGGATTTATTTAATTTTTTAAAAATCTTAATATCTTTCATTAAATCAAAACTGGTATTATTTCACTCACTTGCAGTCATTCATTGAGATTTGTTCTCGTAAAAATATTTTTTAAAAAAAGATTTAATTTTTTATTTTAACAATTTATAAAATATATTGTGTAACTTAAAACTACACAACATGCAAAACAATGCAAAAGGCAAGAAAATTGTAAAAAAAACAACACATTTTTTAAAATTGTTGTCATTTAAAAGAATTATTTCTATCACCTTGCATCTTTTTTTTTGTGTGTGTGTAGTCACTTATTCATTTCAGGTCAAAGCGTTGATATTATTTATTTGAGATCAATTATTGTATATTATTGATTTGTTTTTTGGCATTGTAAAAAAAAATGATCAAACAATTGTAGTGGATCACATATGAAAAATAAAATAAAATATTTTAAAAGCATTTTCAAAACCTTTTTTTCTTGTTTAAATCATCTGTGAGCACTTTTTAGTATTTGAATGTTAAGTTTAGACTTTCTTAACAGAACATTTGAGATAAATATTAGGTTACACGCCACCAATATTTTCTGAAACAGTGTGTTATGAATTTTTCTTTTTAAACATGTTGCCTACCAAAATGTTTTGGCTCAGTCTGTTTCAGCAGCTGCCTAGAAATCCTTACACATTAATTAGAATTAATTTTAAGTGTAATTTTGCAATTGTTTCAATCAAATATATATTTTTTATTTCAATCTGTGTTTGATAAACATGTAGTGTTAATTAATAAGCTTACTACCTGTGGAATAATGTTTACAATGAGAAAATGAAATTTACTCTTGCCTTTAGCAGAAGGGAGTTATTCATATTAGATTTATTGTCAGAGCATGTATTGAGGACCGGAATTATTTCGAGTTATCTAGCAATGGATGTGTATTAATAGTTAATATTCAGTTAACAATGGTGGTTTCTGAAGTTTAAATAATTTACACTAAATTGAATATAAAATGTTTTAACAAAACTGGTTAACGTATGAAGAGGAAATATGTCTCTGAATTGTCTGACATATTGAACATATTTGTAACCAAAAAAGTTTTAGAAATTAACATTTTACTTTTTAAGTTTAATTATCGGCAAAACTGTGTCACTTTAACTTTGCACAAGAAACTGTAAAATGAAATACTAAGCCAATAGTAGCCAATTAAACAGATAATCAAGCGTTTTCCAGTCACTACAAATTTCTATAAAGGAATATGGCATTTAAATGGCATACATTCTTCCCAAGAAAATCATACCATTTTAATTTCAAATGTAATACGTTGCATAAGTAACGACTGATACTCTGCAACTCATACTTAAGGGCCTTTATTGAAAAAGTCAACAATTAAATTAAAACAACACCATTAGGGTAGTCAGTATCTTTAAGTTCATTAATGTTGTTTTACAAAGAATAAAATGTTTCATTACAATCAGGCTGGTTCTAGAACGCCATCAAATAGACAAAAGGGCCTGGCAACCATTGGTATAAGGCCCTCTCAAATATTATGATCTGCCACAAACTTGGTGCGATAATCATAGCCTCGGTAAAAGAAGAATGCGGAGGTCAAGATAATGCGCAGTAGGTGGCTGCTGATGTCAACAAAGTGGCAGGTCAATCTGTGCCCACGACTTGGCATTGGTAGAAGAGTGCCGTGCGCAGAATGCTACGACACAACTCCAATATTTCAATCGATTCATCCTCCCGTCGTTGTCTAGCGATTTAACACGTCCCTCAGCATGAGTAGAAGGGATGCTAAACAATTTAACTAACGTTTTACCTGTTATGGTTTGATTGGACATTTTTAAAAAAGATAATGAATATATGGACCAGTTTGTCGACTCTCATACATTATTTGTGGTTATTGGATTTTGATCAGTGACTCAAAAGGTTGGTATTGATGAAACAATCTGCGCAAACATTCATCTCATGAAGACGGGATATTTCTTAATCCGTAAATTCGTATGTTTATTTAGCAATACCCGATCAAATATTGATTTATGGCATTTAAGCATCTTGTTGAGTTTTTCTTGTAAGAAGAACGACAAAGGTGCGGTGTTTTGGTTACGGCTGCATGTACATTGAATAAAACTGTCCCAGATTTGAAGTATAGGCCCAATAAATTTTGCCGTGATAAAATCTTTTTTTTAATCATTTGAAAGAAAATAGCATAATGATTTCCGTGCGATTACATCATAGATGTATCAATAATATCTCTTTACATTAACAGCTAATACATTAACAGCTTAAAAGATCATCAAGTTTGTCAAGTATGATTTTAAAAAACAATTCATATAAGAGCCGATCGTTCTTAAGGTAATTTAGAAAAAAAATCTAATCGATAACAATGGTCCTATTTCTTTCAATTTAATATATATTAAGCAGAAAATGACCACTGTTTTTAGGAACTTAGAAAAAACACATTTATTTGATTTACATGAATTCGCCTCTTGTCAATCAAAAAAAGTTTCCAGTCACTACTTTGTTGATTTTATCTGCTTAGAGTTAATTATAAATGGGCAAGGACAATAACTAGGGCTGGTACTGATTACCAAAAAATGTGTTCGATTAATCGGGAACACATTTATGTATGATTAAATCCATTAACTGATTAATTTCGATTAATTATATTTTTATAACGCTTATACATATAAAGATCCCGTTAAGTGGCGATTCATTATTTCGCGAAATCGGTTAAGTCGCGGTAATTCCATGGCTCCCAAAAGGTGTGACAAAATACAACAAATTCGTTCTGCTATGCAAGAAATAAGGAAGAAAAACTTTTATTTTGTTTACGTTTGCACGACTATATAAATAATGATAATACGAGCGAAAAGTATGTAACTAACAAAAAATCTAAATTATTAATAAATTGGAAAAAAGTATTAGAAATATTTTCTTTAATGCTAATCAAATTTTAATCGATCAAATTAATTTTAATCGATTAAATTTTTTAACGATTAATGGATTAATTAATCGTTAATTTCCACAGCCGTAATAATAACACACATTTTGAGAAATATTAGGATAAATAAATAATATATTTATGTTTTTTAAATTTATAAATTAATATTTTAAAAATGATAAAACAATACAGCACAGTGTAAAAGATTTGTTCAGAGTAGCTTCACAAAAAGTTTCTAAATTTATATTCACAGTTAATCAGCATTAAAAGAGAATAAACCGTTTCGAGGACTATAGCTTTTATTTGTGAGATCAATAAAATCTGCAAAGAAGGAATAAGAGAGGAAAGTTAAAACGACTCCAAGCAATATTGCAATTAGATTTACATCACTAGCAATTAACATGAGGAGGTATCGCCGTCAGTGTCAGTGCAATGCAAATTGGATTTCGATGAGCCATGAATAACAAGTCATGACACCATGACTAAACTAAAAAAAAATGACGTCAAACTATCCGTGTAACAATGCTAACAACAGAGTTTATTTTGGTTGGATGTCCCCCTAGATATTAGCTCGCTCCAACTGTTAAAATACTTGTGGTGATATCTGACCACGATCACTGGCTCCTGGTCTGGAGGTACGATAGTATTGACTCCGAGTACGGTGTCTAGATCAGATACACCCAGGGCAGGACGGCTGCTGTATTGCTGCTTCTTTCAGGTGCAGCTGTTCGTCCATCGTGGTCGACGATGACCACTCTCATCATATTTGCTGGGCCGTCACATGTGTCCCCTGGTGGCTTATTAACCCTATTCTGGCACGAAAAAGGCGTCCGCATGTCGGACAAGAGTTGGATGCGGTCACTTCAGGAGGGTTTTGGATAGGGTTTCAGGTGCAGTAATCGTTGCTTTGGTGTACTAAACGGTATTGTTTCTTTAAAAAATCAAGTAATTTGCATTATTATTCATAGCCACAATGTCATCTTCTATGTGTCGGTAAACTTTTTGAAAATTAAGATTTATTAATCCTCCCCATCCCCTTTTTTTTTCCTCATACTGTCACAAAACACATTGCAGTATTTTTTTTACCAGGAGTGTAAATAGAAGAATGTACACATTTATTTCGCATTCCTACCTCAACAGAAATATCAAAGGCTTTTTGTCTACTTTCAGTCTGTTCATACCACTGAACTAGAGTTAAATCTATGGAGCTAATAAAAAATATGGGCGCAATTTTTGTGTAGAATCATAATTTTATTTTTTCCTTTTTTATTGGTAATTCTATGTCTCTGTGTCTACCTATTACATTTTTAAAAACTTAATAGTTTATGCTGTCATCATTAGCTCTTAATAATTTTGTGTTTGAAAATGTGTTTTTACCATTAACCTATCTAAAACAGTAGTATTTTAAGAACGATTTACAATTTATTATCAGGAACGTGAATCCAGTAAATTTCAGTTTTTGAATGTTTATTCACGGTAACTGCCCCTTTGAATCGCTGTTTCAAGTTTCTTTACTTCAGTGAGACTAGTTGAAACTATGAGAGATTTCTACAATTGCCTTGTTTGGAAAAAAAAGTGTATTACATTTATGTTTTTAGTTTATTTATTTATGGTCGTATCTTAGGTTAGAGCAGCTCCTCGTAGTAGGCCATGCAGTTTATTTATGTATGGTCGTATCTTAGGTTATTACAGCTCCTGGTAGGCCATGCAGTTTCTTCACAGCGTAAACTCTTCCAAGCCCTCTAAATCCCCTAGTAAGTGTGTGTGTGAGTGAAGAGGTGTCTTTAGCCTCTCTTTACTAAGGGGCTGTCCATAAAGTACGTCACGCTATTTTTGACCATTTTTAACTCCCCCCTCCCCCTGTTGCAAACTGTCACAAATCTTTGACCCCCCCCCCTAAAGTACGTCACACTTTCGAACAAAAATAAAAAATGTTATTAACAAAATAATTAAAATTTAATATAGAACACCATGACGTCACACATTGCCGGACCCCCTCCCCCTGTCATAAACTGTCACACTTCCTTACACCACCCCCACCCCACCTCTGGAGCGTGACGTACGTTATGGACGGCCCCCAATGTATCATTTAGCTGCTCTGTAATGCTGTTTTATTTGTCCGTTCTTTATCATTTAACTAGCTGCTATGTAATTACTGTTTCAATTGGTTACATACTAAAAAATACACTTCAAAAAACGTTGGATCGATTTTTAACCCACTTTCTCGTAAGCTAGCGAGCTGAAAGTTTGCAGGCAGACTCGTGCCGATTGATAAAAGTGATATATCAAAATTTCAGATAAATCTCATGTACCGTAATTAAATGCATGAATTTTTAGATTATCTTTATTTATCTCTATGTAACATGTTAACTTTTTTTGCTATAGTGTCGCAGTGCGTATTATATTGAACAACCTTTCCTGTCGCGCAATCAGGTGCGTATTTTATTGACAACACTTTTTATAAACATATTCCTGATCGGTGCGCATTATATTAAACATGTTTTACGACACATCGCTACAATTTTGTATTTTTGGATTGTCTTGCGCTGCATATTATAATAAACATTTTTTAAGTTATGTCTCGTACATAAAGGATTTATAGAAAAAAACTTTGTTTTTTAAGGATTTTTTTAATTTTAAAAATGTATTTTCAATTATTTTGATTCTCGTCCGTATATATCAGAGAAAAATGGTGACGTCATGTTTACACCACTGCTCAGCTAGCAGAGAGAATAAAAAAGGGAAAGTCACGTGTTTCCCGATATGGTCAACCGAAGTCCACGAGTGACCTTCTGGATCAAGTAAACACGAGTCGTGATGCCACTTTCAAACTCAATTGAGTTATTTCGAAGCCTGGCGTTGCCATGATTGATCCCACACACTCAAGCCGTGCGGTACAATATTAATTCCCAAATTTAGCAACACCCAAATTAGTGCTGGTCTTTTGTAAAAAAATGTGTTTCTTAATAAACAAAGTTATTTTTAAAAATTAATTTTACGTTACAAGACATGACGGATACAACATACAACATACAGCATACAAACAGTGTGAGTTAAATAAAAGCGTGTAAAAAGGTTTTGTCGGTGTTTTGATTGTTCAATTTTCGGGCAAATTCTATGAAATATGGGTGCAACATACAAACAAATCCTACTCATTGTCATATTTCTGTTATTCTAAAAGTAACAGTATTTGGATAATACATTCCATTTCTTTATTCGCCCCATTGTAAATTTATTTTTTTTTAAAACATAAAATATAAACTTAAAAAATAAAAAAAATGTGTAAGGGCAAACATTTTTATTGACCCGTTTCTTTATTTGGGACCCCAATTGTTATTTTCAAGTATTTTAATCCATCAGTAAATATTTTGTCTCGTGACCCGTCCAAACGTCCCCGACAAAACGTCCCCGACAAAACGGCCCCGGTCATGACGGCCGTAGACATTTTTTAAAACATTTTTTAACCAAAAAAAATTACATATTTTTGCATTTTAAGCTGCTGTCAAATTTTTTCACCCTTAAAAAAATTGGTCAAATTGAAAAATTACTTCTTGTGATTTTTTAAATATTATTTTTTGTCAACAAACAACCGTTGCCTGCTATCATATCCAGTAAATGATATTAAATTATTTCTTTGCATGTCATTATATCGTTTCTCGTGAATTAAACCTGACACTGAATCTGTGAGTAAAAATACTAATATAATATTTGATTTAATTTTTTTACTATTAGTCCATCTATTAGTCAAGGGCCGTTTTGACCCGGGCCGTTATGTCGGGGCCAATTTGTTAACCGTTTGTCTCGCATTATTGACCTTGTTCAAACACTACTGCTGAAAAACTTAACAGTTATAAATCAGCACTGCTGCCAATATAACACTGGTATTTATTGTATTCCCCTCACTAGCTTTCAGTTAGTGGTACTGTTTAGAGCCAGGAGTGCCAGTGCGGTTTAGCAAAAGATACCGTGAAGAACTTAGCGGAAGTCAGTTCTGAGGAAATCTTCCGACGTGGTGACACCCTTAGGTTGGTCACTTTGATGATCCCCTTATCTAGCGAGATTCCTTGGATAATAGACTCGTTTGCTGAGCCGAGGCTGTAGGGAGTCAAAGCAGGGAAAATCCACCCGTCCTTTGTGAGGTCAAATTTTCGTGGAAGGCATTTTTTACCGTATTCCTGGGTTCCCAGACTGCACCCCCAGTGGGGACCATTCCGGGGCGGGGGGAGGGGGGTCCCTTAGCTATTATTTCCTCTGAGGGGCAAAATTGCTTTTCTTATAGTAGAGTTTCCCCGCGAAGACCTGTTAAGTGCCTTATGCTCAGGTCTGCTGCAACCATTTCACATGTAGAATATTGTAATCCTTCCTCTCTTCGTCTCTATCTCTCATGCTTTCCCCAACATTCTCTCTCTCTCTCTCTTTCTCACTCTCTCTCTCACTGTGCGTCTTTGTATTTCTCTCTGTATCTCTCTCTCTAACAATAACAGCCAACTTATTTTCCAATTACTTTTTCCCCTCCTTACCAACCAATTAAAAAAAAACTTGTCCATGTACTCACATCTGCTCAATTTTCGGGGGTGAGGGGGGTTCTACAGCATTTGCTATTCACTAATTGGCGTTTTGTCTACAAACATCTGCGGCACTGAATCATTTCTCGACAAGTCATAAGTCTTACATAAAATGTCTGGCCACACCACCCACCATCGTAACAATAAGGCCCTTCATTTTCATTCTGTTAAGGCCTTTTTAATTTAATTTTTCTAGTGTATGTTATTCTAGGGCATTTAATTCATTACGTCTCATCAATAATGTTATTATTTTTGGTACACCTTAATAGTTTTACATATTTATATCTAGTGTATGTTATACCATGGCTATTTAAAGTATTTTTAGTGTATTAAATGCAAATTTTTAGTAGCCCAAATTAAAATACTAAAGGGCAGTGAACTTTTACTGTTTATTTCTCCGGGGGCCCCTAACGTCTTTTTTCATATATTTGTAAGATGTTATTTCCCATTCTATTCTTAACGATCTTGAGAAATATATCCTAGATGAACTTGAAATAAAATGAACAGCATTTTAAAATGTACATATTATACCGAATGTGCCGGGGGCCCCAAATTTCTTTTTTGGTTTTCTTTAAGATATTATTTCCCATTAAGTTTTTAACGATCTTGAGAAACTATCCATGATGAATCTGAATTTAAATGAAGATGTTTTTGAAATGTACCTCTTGATCCTAATGGGCCCCGTGGCCCCTTAATGTATTTTTTTTCTTATATTAGCTATATAAAAATTAGCTTAATCGTTAGATAATGAGAAAATAACTGGATTTTGATCAACCATGCTATATAGAAACTTAAGAGCCTATATTAAATTACTATTGGGCACTGAGCTCATAATGTCCACCTCCACTTGGGTGGGTGCCCTATATGTTTGTTTTTTTTCTAAAGATTTAATATTGTATTCCCCATTTAATTGTACACAATATTAAGAAATAAAGATAAATATATTTGTTATTAAATTGATATAAATGAACACATTTTCGAACGTCATATGTTGAACTGATAGGCCCGGGAACACTTCATCTATATATTAAAAAAATCAAAGTATGTCTGGGAGTGTGTCTGTGTGAGTGTGTACATGTCCTTTATAGCTGACTAAACCATTCATCCGATCGGCATGAAACTTTTCGAAACTGTTGAGTATGCTCCCAGGATGGTAACTGGCTACTTTTTTTTCGAAATTTAACACTCATTGGGCGCCGGGAGCCCATAATGTCATGTTTTCTCTTATATGCCATATACACAAATTATTTTAAGCGTTAGCTACTTTGTTAATTGATGGATCCTTACTAAACTTTGTATATAAAAACTTGACAGCCAATATCAAAATACTATAGGGCAATAAACTCCTCATGACCATTTCTTCCGGCCTAGGGGCCCAAAATGCCTTTTTTTTAAAACTTTTAATAATTTATTCCCCATTCATTTATTAACGATCTTGAAAAGGAAAAGGTGTTTTGAATTTTGTGTCTTGCACAAAATGTGCCATGGGGCCCTTAATGTCGTTTTTTTGCTTATATGAGCTATATAAAATTTAGTTTATTTGTTTGCTACTAAGTAAATGAATGGATCTTAACCAAACTTTGTATTAAAAAACTTGGTACCCCATTTAAAATACGTAAGGCACTGAACTTCTAATGTCAATTTCTTCCGGGGCCGGAGGCCTCAAATACCTTTTTTTCGTATATTTTTAAGATATTTTTCCCATTCACGTTTTAACGATCTTGAGAAATATATCCATGATGAAACTGAATTAAAAGGAACAGGGTTTTGAAATTGACACCTTGCACGGGGTGGGCCCTGAATCTCTAAATTTCTTCTTCTATATAAATTTAAAAAATGAAAGTTTGTGTGTGTGTGCATGTCCATTATAGCTGACTAAACCATTCACCCGATCGTCATGAAACTTTTAGAGACTGATGAGTACGCTCCTGGGATGGTAAATGACCACATAGTTTTCTAAATTTAAAACCCATGGGCGCCGGGGGCCAATAAAGTCAATCTTTTTCATATATGAGCTATATAAAAATTAGTTTAAGCGTTAGCTAATGTATACATTTGATTGATCTTAACCAAATTTGTATATAAAGCCTTGACGGCCAATATTAAAATACTATAGGGCAGCGAACTCCTAATGATCATTCCTTCAGGCTTTGGGGCCCAAAATGCCTTTTTTCTTAAACGTTAAAGATTTTTTATTCCTCATTTAATTACTAGCGATCTTAAAAAATAATGATATATGCATTCATTTTCATCCATATTGAAATGAACAGGTGTTTGAACTTTATATCTTGCCCTGAATGGGCCCTGGGGCCCTTAATGTCGTTTTTGCTTATATGAGCTATATAAAAATTTGTTTTTTTCGTTAGCTACTGAGTAACTGAATGGCTCTTAACCAAACTTTGTATGCAAAAACTTTGGAAGCCCATTTTAAAATACTTAAGGGCACTGAACTTCTAATGTGAATTTCTTCGGGGCCGAGGGCCCCACATGTCTTTATTTCGTATATGTTTTTCCTATTCACTTTTTAAAGACCTTGAGAAATATATCCATTATGAAACTGATTGAAAATGAAGAGGTTTTTAGAATTGACACCTTGCACCGAATGGGCCTGGTGGCCCCTTAATGTCAGTTTTCCACCTATATTAGTTATATAGAAATTATTTTCAGCGTTAGCTTATGAGAAAATAACTGGATTTTGACCAAACTTAGTATATAAAAACTTTAAGAGCCTATATTAAATTACTATAGGGCACTGAACTCCTAATGTCATTCCCTCGGAGCTGGGGGCCCCAAAAGTCTTTTTTTACTGCACGTTAATAATTGTATTTCCTATTCAATTTTACACGATACTAGAAATATAGCTTGAGTACAATGGCATTAAAAAATTAAATGATCCCTCATTTTGGGATCGGGGCCCTAAATATCGTTTCTTCTTTTGTAAGCTATTTAATTATTAATTTATTTATCCGTTTGCTATGAAACTTTGACTTTTTTTGCACACTTCCGTGAAGGTTTCTGGCAGAATTCTAAAAAAAATATTACACTCATTGGTTTCTTTAAATTTATTCATTTTTCTGAGATCGTTGCAACGCACGACGGGTCTGATGGTAAAAAATAAAAAAAAATTAAATTGTCGCACATATATAAAAAGTCATTTTTATAGCTTAGCGTTGTTAGCATCGTTTTACAGGATAATTAAAATCAAAATTATGGATTTCTAAAGGAAAAGAAAATAACATTAAAGATAAATAATGAGGAGAAATGATGATAAAAAACTGCAAGCGTTAAAAAAATGCTGAAAGGAAATGGACAGGAAACGTGAAAATTCTCCGAGAAAATTGGTCTATTTAGACATTGATTAAACTTAAAATCTGATGTCATTATTGGGAATGGAAGAACTCATTCAATGTTTCGAAGCTGCACGAATGTCAAATAACTGGGTCAGTAGAGAGTCATTGAAATCTGATCTTTTAATATAATATTACGATCCTGATCAATCACCAAATCCATATTTTTCATTCAAAATAAATTCTTGTTGAGTGGGGAGGGGGTGTGATTTAATGTTTAAAATGTAATGCTTCTAATTTTGTTATAAAAAAAGCAGATAAGGGTATAAAACCATTTTGAAAAGTTTGATCTTCTAGAGAATTTTTTAAGTGGTAGAATTATTGTTGAAAAGATCTTCAATGGGTATGGTGTGTGGTAGATAAGTTACTATAGCAACTATATAGTGTGAGGAGAGTTTTTAGCAGGCAATATATACTTCATCAAGAGGATTCGCCGTAAAGTATTATTTACTTAAGTAATGAGATACTTTCTTTAAAGTAAAGTGCCACACCCTTTTATTTCCCATAACAAATATTTTTGTTATTTTCGTCCTAGTCCTTTTTCTGATACAGAAGTTACTGTTAGTTCCATTGATTAGTGTTGATACAACGGTGAATCCGCCAAAGAGCCGTGACTTTGTTTTTCCATCTCAAACACGGTACGCGCAGGTCCCCTTGCAACACCCACCAATACAACGTAAAGATGGAACTAAAAGCACTGGCCGACCCGGACCGAGAAACCATACGGTGTGAGGAGGATCTCAGAAGTTGGACGCGACATGAGAGAATGCCAACAGATGGTAAACGTCTCACGACTATTGAAATCAATACATGCGGGATTAGAGAGAGATGGACAGAGGGTGCAGACGCAAAATCATGCACTTGTGGGTTTTTCTCTATTTGGAGATTTCAAAAGGTACACAGACTAGGATCGCAAGACACACTTACACTCGGATCGCAAAATGGATGTTTAGAAGATGATTGCTGCATCTTAGGCGTGTATTTCAGATCCAGATTTTCTCTTAATAAGCCATAGGATGTTACCGATAAGAAATTAAAATTGAGAATGATGAGATGGTTCAGAATGGTTATTAGAATTCAGTTATTAAAATCTGTAGTCGGCTTAAAGTTTAAAAGTTGAAGCCTTGCGATGCACTTCTAAAATGTCTAAATTTATATTATAGATTCTATTTTTATTTGACATGAGTCTTACATTTAATTTGCAAATCAACAACAAATGAATTGCACATAACCAGAACTTAACATGTAGCCTGTGAAGCGAGGTATCGCCTCATCGATTCATCATTGGCCAATCCATACTACAACTATCTCTGATGACAGGAGAGCAGAATGCAATTTAAAGACCGACTAGTCCACTAACAAGAGCTGCTGGGAGAGATGTGGTCGTTGGCCGTCATTACCGCAATGAACCAAAGCTCTCAGCCAGCCACGGACCTTCATTAAGTGCAGGCAAAGTTTGATGGCATCATCTGAAATCGTCGAGGAATGGGCAGGGGACGGTAATGAACACCGAATATGAAGTTAAGATGGAGTCTTTGATAGTGTATAGGAGAATAGGGTTTGTCAGCGAGTATAAGGAGTCTGGTGTTTGTGATAGTTTTGTGTTTGTGATAGTCTGATGTTTGTGATCGTGTACGATGTTAGTGTTTGTTATACTGTGGGAGTCGGATGTTTGTGTTTGTGTACGATGTTAGTGTTTGTTATACTGTAGGAGTCAGATGTTTGTGGTTGAAATTGGATTGGGCTGTAATGTGGACATGGGAAATATTGAGACTTTAGAAGAAATGAAGGGTGCCATGAATGTTGAAGTGTTATGTGTCAATTGTTCTGCAAGGAACCATTTATAAAATACAAGTTCAGGAAATAAAGTGCCAACTTATTTGAAGAAAATAAATACATATTCTAAAGGAAATAAATAACGAAGAAAGAACATTGAGTAATTTTGAGAGCTTGCTAAAGCAAAAAACCAACACTTAAATCAGTATCTTACTCAGTGATTTTTGACATAAAACAACGAGGTAGGCGATGGCTTTCTCTAAACTCGTAACACGTCACTTGAGACTTGATACTTCACTAACGAGTTATTACTTTTTTAATGGGCTCATTCATTTCTTTATTTTTTGTCAATATTTAGTACTCATGTATTAGTATTTAATGCTGAATTTTCAATGTTTATTAAAAATAACATGAAAACAAGCACAAATGTGTATGTTTTGCTTAATTTTAGTTGGCATTTAATTACCATAATGGTCTCTTGTTCCAAACATCAAAGCTTCTCACCCAGTTGTTACACTAGACGTTACACGAGACGAACTCATCCATTACAAAAAATTGAACCTCCCCCCCCCATACACATACACAGACACACTCTGACTGGCAGCATCACATCCTAGAGTCTGGAGATATTTATTAAATTAATATTAGATATTTAAAAGCTTTATTTTACTGTTATGGTTTCAACATAAAAAAAATGTGTTGAAAACTTTCTTCTATCACAGTAGTTAGTGTGGTTTAAAAAAAAATAAAGCTTCCATATTGCTAAAGGAAAAGCAGGACTGAAGGTGATATTAGCCAAAAAACAACAAGAAATCAAAGTGTGGTTTAGACGAAAACCTTAAGAAGTAAAATGGAACAAAAATAAATAGATACATAAAATAAATTTTTTTTAAAGTGAAAAAGAAAAATAAGAAAAGAAAAAAATCAACCTACTATTTTAGTTCTAAAAGATTATGAAAATAAAAATATATGACTTGTAAAAGGTTCGCAATTCTTGTGTTATTATCTATAGATGTTTGATTCTTGGCTATAGAGATTTCAAGCATGTGTCTGTTTCTTGCTAATTACATTTCACTAAAAACTGTTTGCAATTTTTATTTCGAAGATTTTTAGGAAGAAACGCTCTCACTTGGTGTAATGCGTTATAAGATGTTTTAACAATTTTTTATTTTTTTTCCTTCCCGGTTAAACTTAGTTTTGATAGAAAGTCTTCATCTCATATTTTTTTGCAAAATATTTTTATAAAATTAAACTCTCGTGATCTTAGGGTCACATAAGTAGTCCCATGACCGATGGTCGTAGGGGATCCCTACTGTTTCCATTAGAGCTTACTCGGGGCTTCTTTATACCTGGTGGGTGCCCCAATTCGCTTCCAGGGATCAGCGGAGGACTTTCTCAGCGTATCAACTATATTGTGGCTTTGCGTGGACTCGATCCCACGCCCCTCAGCTTTGTCACATACCTACAATAAACTATGAAATGCGATTTATAATGCATATTAACAAAGATTTTTGGTGATACATAAAAAAACGAAAATCACATGCTAAACATCTTTCATCAACAGCAAGCAATTATTTACAATCAAACAATAATTGTCTCTGATTTTAATGTAAATTTTGACAATCATACATATGTCTGTAAAAGCTGGCTAAAAGCCTACATTTTGCATTCATTTCATAAAAGAATCGTTTCATCACATTTAAATATTATAAACCAGTTCAATGTAAATACTAGAGATCGTAATCACCAAACGACTCAATAAACATGGGTATTTCTTATTAAAAAAAAAGTAACTGTCTATTGCAGGGTCCGCAAACATTGAAGCGGAAGAGCCAAAAGTTACAATTTACAACATTCTCCAGTTTTTAAAGAGGCACTAACATGAGTTTTGAGCATAAAAATAATAATTTTTAATATTTGCGCATGGAGAGCCGCACCTTGCCTTCGAAAGAGCCGCATGCGGCTCGAGAGCGGCAGGTTGCCGACCCCTGGTCTATTGTAATACAAATAAAAGATTGTGAATGCTTTATATTTGGTTATTATGACGCTTGTAATGTTTTTTTTTAATTTATCGAACACAAAGAAGAAAAAAATGATTGAAACAAAGTCATGACTGATTCTCTGAGCGGTACCATTGTATCGCATCAATAGAACTTATTAATTTTTTGAAAACCGATTGCCATTCACCTGGGCTCTCGATAGGTGAACACACGACAACTGAACACAAGACATGTGATCGCACAGACAAGTGAACCTAAGACGAATAAACACAAAATAAATCGAAAGAAAATTGAATAAGTGTTAAATTAAACGGAAACGTTTAGTTAGGTAGATTACCTAAACGATTACTAAAGAAACGTTACTAGATATTTGTTGAATTAAAAAAGTAAATTTTAATAATATATTTTATTGGTTGAATATTGGTTGAATGTGCTTTCTTCTTTTCTTTAATAATGTACAGTTAAACAGTTCATGGGCCGCGGTGGTCTGGACTGCGGAACCGAGGTAGAAGAGTGTCTCCGGTTCCATTCTCGGTGCTGGCATGGCCCCCGGGGCATTGTGCTGGCCACACAATCCCTTGCTCGTTAGTGGCGGCTAATTAAAACTTGTGAACGCTATTTCACTTGCCCCATAGTCCGTCATGGACTGGAAAGGGGGTTATATAAACAGTTTAACAGTTACAATTGTTTTTTTAAAAGTATCTAAGTGACTCAAATTTAATACCCTTCACAGCGTTGCACAGTTCGTGTTTTAACTCAAAATTTAAGAACCATTAAATATATAGTTTTACGGTTACACAAAAATATTTCGCTTTTATTACTAGAATTATTATTATTATTGTTTTTTTATGATATACTTTTTAATTGTTAATTTGCATTGCAATTATTATTATTATTATTATTATTATTATTATTATTATATACATTGTCTACAATTATACCAAACCAGATACTTAGTTAGACCTTATACGTTTTCTGAATAGTTCGACGTTTTATATATTCCTTTTCAATTTCTATTAGTTTTGTGTCCACTTGTCGTGTGTTCAATTATCATTGCGGTCACTTGTCCCGAGTGATCACTTATCTCCGTGTTTAGTTGTCCTTATGTTTGCACGTCTCGCGTTCAATTGTCATTGCGGTCACTTGTCCCGAGTGATCACTTATCTCCGTGTTTAGTTGTCCTTATGTTTGCACGTCTCGCGTTCAATTGTCATTGCGGTCACTTGTCCCGAGTGATCACTTATCTCCGTGTTTAGTTGTCCTTATGTTTACACGTCTCGCGTTCAATTGTCATTGCGGTCACTTGTCCCGAGTGATCACTTATCTCCGTGTTTAGTTGTCCTTATGTTTACACGTCTCGCGTTCAATTGTCATTGCGGTCACTTGTCCCGAGTGATCACTTATCTCCGTGTTTAGTTGTCCTTATGTTTACACGTCTCACGTTAAATTGTCCGTTCACTCAGAAAAATATATATATTTGCCTTACAGGAAAACAACACAAAACATGAAAAAAAAATAACGCCCGTTAGATTCTGTGTGGGTGAATCCGCGTAGTGATACTAACAGTAATGCCCCAACGTGCGTCATTAGTTAATAAGATTAGTTCCCAGACATATACCCTCGAGGCTCCCCCCGCCCCCCTTATCCAACAGAACGACCTGGTCTACTGTTGAACCTAGGGGTATTTTAGGGTTTAACTGTTAGTCTAAGGGAGGGGAGGGACTGCTGTACCTCAGCGCCCTCTGTATCATACGGATAATCAACTTATCTCCAATCCAGAGCTGGTTATTTCTGGGATGGCTTTAGGCTTGAGTACCTGATTAATGACGGAGTAGCTACAGATTCTTATGATACTTGGATGATACATTATCATCAATTCAAGTTATATGGTTGAAATAACAATACAATTCGAGGTTTAGGACATTCTATGTGTTAGTTATGCAAGCTGAAAGGGTTTAATTATTAAAATAAAGTTTGTTAAAATTATCATGTTTAACATCAGTGAGTTTTACAAAGATTTGTAAAATTCCTTTTTTCAAAATATTCGTTTTATTAGAATCGCGTATTGAATAAAAGACACGTAATTACTATCGTTATATACATTTGATCATTTAAACTTGTTTGAAATCAATAACATCGTGACAAATGTTCCCACTAAGATTCATTGGTCCGTGTTCAAATTAAGAAAAACTCGTGTGCAAAGTTGCACAGCATCCATTTTTTGTGCTGTATTTTACCAAATTTGCTGCGCGGTAACTCTATACTGCTGCGCGGCGTCAGTAAGATATTTGCGCGGCCGCACAGCCGCGAAGCTTAAATGGAACAATGATCGGGACTCGTTTTTAGTTGATAATTTGAAACCTTCTCAGTGTAAAATATTTAGCAAAACATGCGACGCAGAAAATGATACGACCTGTATTAATTTTTTTCTTTCAAATAATCATCAATTTGTTAAGCAGTATGAATGAATTGGATGTTGTCACACACACACACATATATATATATATATATATATATATATATATATATATATATATATATATATATATATATATATATATATATATATATATATATTTATATATATATATTCAATCCAATCCTCAGAAATTTAAAAGTAATTGAATGGTTATTTATATATATAATGTTAAATGTGATATACTTCACCCTCATTACTTTGAGACACTTTTTGTTTGGTAGAAATAGTGAACCGGCAAGTTAGTATATCGGCTAGTCAGGGAAAAACGGCCTTTCATCTTAAAGGCGTGTTAGTAAAACAGTGTGTCGTTTCACCGGAGATTTAGTGGACAAGTGAGTCATTTCACCGGCTAGTCAGCGATGACAGTGATGACATATTCGGATGTTGTGAAACAGGAATTCATTGCATTGTGTTGGTTTAAAAAATATATATATACATTTAATAATAATAATAAATAATAAATTGATTATTTATATAGCGCTGTATCCCAGTAAGGAACTGGGCTCACAGCGCTTTACATGACAGAAATAACATACCTATAAATATTAAATTAACTTTCATATCATAAAAACACAAAAATTACAGTACATTATACATAAGCTACGTTAATCATTTACAAGAAATGTTGTTTCATTAATTTTGAAAATAAATGTTGAAAAGGTGTGTCTTAAGTGCAGTCTTGAAGGACTTGGTTGTTTGAATATTACGTATGTGTAATGGTAGAGAATTCCATTTTTTGGCTGCACAAAAAGAGAACGACCTTTCACCAAATGTTTTGGTGCGTGTCGTAGGAACAGAGAGAATGCGTGTGTCCGCAGAAGATCGTAGCTGGCGAGTGGGTGAGTAGACCGACAAAAGTTCAGTAAGATACGATGGGCATGAGTCCGAAAAGAAGTTGTGACAGAGAACGGCCAGTTTGTAATCAATACGGGCTTGTATAGGCAGCCAATGAAGTGAGTGAAGAAGTGGAGTAACATGGTCATGTTTTTTTGCCTTGAGCACCAGTCTGGCAGCTGAATTTTGAACTTTCTGTAGTTTTTCAATGCATTGTTTAGGCGCCATGGGCAATGCGTGGGTCCGGAGGTTTCAATAGTGCAAGGAAAGTGTACGTGATGCGAATATATGTAATAAGAAGGAGTGTTTGTTATCCTTCAGAATTCTTAAAGACGCGGCGCACGCCTCATTAGCCAGAAGACTAATGCACCACGGTGCAGCGCTGCACGGGCGCTGCCTGTTGTCACAAAAGCGGCACTGCCCCGGATATTAAGTTTCCCACGTACTGCTCTAAAAGGTTCTCATGTTGCCTACTTTGACACCCCCGTGGGGCAGGTAATAGACGGACGACGTGTTGACAGTCGACACATTTGTATTAATGAATTTTTAATGAAACCAAAAATAAATTTTTAGGCCCCATTTATAATCGATAGACTACATAGAGAGATTAATCACTGTTCAAAATATGTTTATAAAAATCTTTCAAATGTTTAAACAATTTTAGGCGTTAACAACTCACGCTTACCAGTTGCCGTATAAAAAAACTAAATACAAGATCTGACAAGAACAACAATGTATCGACCCCAAGGCCAACTAACCGCTCCCAGTTGCATGGTGGATGCATTTCAGCTAAAAAAAGGGGGAGTGAAAAACCCACCACCAAATCAATCACAGTGCCTTCCCTTTCCAGCTCTATGAGCCCGACCCGTTAACTTGTCATTGTCATAGAGGCGTGGGCTTCCCATTTAGCACCCCTGCCCCTGCTGTCAGGGCCCCGTGATCACGTGTCCACCGCCCCGCCCGCGGTGCTCAAAGGATGTGAACTGATGTTCATCAAACGTTCATTTTCAGTGATGCAGTGGGGAGGTGTTTTATTGGATCCACGTCATGGCCGGCTGTAAAGTCACTATCAGTTACAGAGTTCACACGCGGCAGCGCATTTCTGAGTCTTCTTTTATGTGATAGTACTTACGTAGGTGTAGAGTGCTGTGACTTCTGAATGTGTACAGTACTGAGAGGTAACACATTTAATGCCACGACAGAAAGACGTAAATACTGCAATACTACAGGATATTATTGGATGATTTTTTTTAAATTAATGTTCATATGTGCTGGTATATGATTTAATAATCCCGATCATTGGAAACCAAGGTACGACTGGTTAATTATGTATAATCCTTAATATATATGCTCAAAGATGTGTAAATAGTTTTTGCTTTCAAGGTAACCAAGTTTGTTTTAGGTATAACAACGAATTAAAAATAATAATAATTAAATATTTAAAAAATCTTTTTTTTAAAAAGGACACGCTTTTAACATAATCACTACTTTTAGTTATGTCTCGTATATAAGGGATTTATAGTCAAAAACTTTGTTTTTATAGCTATTTTTGAAATCTTATAATAAAAACTCTTTGAAATTCACGTCTGAAGCCCACACATCTTATTTACCACTATTTTTTTTATACCAAACACCTCATAAGCGCCCGCCCAACGTTTTATACCACGGTGTTGTGTTCACGTGGTGAACTCATGGATGTCAACAAAGCAGACGGGTACCGATGCTTATATATAGACTATAGATAAACTAAAAATGCAATAATTTCAATACGGTACATTCGATCGATCTGAAATTTTGATACAATGCATTGTCATCCAAGATCTATCTGTTGTAAAAAATTTTAGATCTCTAGGACCATCCGAAAAGTTATAATTTAACGTTTCAAGTTTTGAAGGAAGGATGGATGGAAGGATGGATGGATACAACATATAAACATTGTGACTTAAATAAAAGCGTGTAATAAATAAAATGTAAAAAAAATCTTTTTTTAAAAAGGACACGCTTTTATTTACATATAGAAATTGCACTAAATATGTATAATAAAAAAAAACATTTTCCCCTAACTGAAAATTGAACCTCGTACCCCCATGTCGGGAATCGATCAGGCTTATATTTCGGCCAGCAAGACTTGATTTTGATAGTACTTTTTAAAGTTATAATAATTGTATCCCTCTAGGGCGAATTGAGGCATGATTCATTGACGCAAGTTATAACATTTTATATAGACAAAAACTAAAAACTAAAAGTGCAATAATTTCAATACGGTACATTCGATCGATGTGAAATTTTGATACAATGCATTGTCATCCAAGATCTATCTGTGGTAAAATTTTTAGATCTCTAGGACCATCAGAAGTGGTATAATTTTACGTTTCAAGTTTAGAAGGAAGGATGGAAGGAAGGGTGGATGGATACAACATACAAACATTGTGACTTAAATAAAAGCGTGTAAATAATTAAATATTTAAAAAATCTTTTTTTAAAAAGGACATGCTTTTAACATAATCTCTACTTTTAGTTATGTCTCATATATAAGGGATTTATAGTCAAAAACTTTGTTTTTACAGCTATTTTTTACTAGTCTTATATTAGCTTGCTTTGTAAGTTTAATCGGAACCGTCCGTCCAACTATTTGTTTATAATTTTTTCACGTGCCCAGTTAACGCGTTGACGCCGACCGTCACTGTTCACACCCCCTACCGTCCCTGCGCCCAGGGGAGATAAAAACCAGGGGAGATAATTCTGTTTCAGTCTGTAAATGTCGCGTTTGAACATAATCACTACTTTTAGTTATGTCTCATATGTAAGGGATTTATAGTCAAAAGGTAAGCTGGCTTTGCACTTACTGTAAAATGCGTAGACTAAAAAGTAGAAAATTAGTGCATTTTTAATATAAGACTATTTTTATAAAGTGTTTTTAAGGTTAATTATTAAAACTTATAATAAAAACTCTTTAAAATTCACGTCTGAAGCCCACACATCTTTTTTACCACTATCTTAGATATATCAAACACCTCATAAGCGCCCGCCGAAAGTTTTACTTGTTCCTCAGTACACGTAGTGAACTCATGGATGTCAACAAAGCAGACGAGTACCGATGCTTATATATAGACTATAGATAAACTAAAAATGCAATAATTTCAATACAGTACATTCGATCGATCTGAAATTTTGATACAATGCATTGTCATCCAAGATCTATCTGTGGTAAAATTGTTAGATCTCTAGGACCATCAGAAGTGGTATAATTTTACGTTGCAAGTTTTGAAGGAAGGATGGATGAATGGAAGGATGGATGGATACAACATACAAATATTGTGACTTAAATAAAAGCGTGTAATAAGTAAAATGTAAAAAAAAATCTTTTTTTTTAAAAGGACACGCTTTTATTTACATATAGAAATTGCACTAAATATGTATAATACAAAAAAACAACAACATTTTCCCCTAACTGAAAATTGAACCTCGTACCCCCATGTCGGCAATCAATAACGCTTATATTTCGGCCAGCAAGACTTGATGTTGATAGTACTTTTTAAAGTTATAATAATTGTATCCCTCTAGGGCGAATTGAGGCATGGTTCATTGACGCAAGTGATAACATTTTATATAGACAAAAACTAAAAACTAAAAGTGCAATAATTTCAATACGGTACATTCGATCGATGTGAAATTTTGATACAATGCATTGTCATCCAAGATCTATCTGTGGTAAAATTTTTAGATCGCTAGGACCATCAGAAGTGGTATAATTTTACGTTTCAAGTTTTGAAGGAAGGATGGATGGAAGGGTGGATGGATACAACATACAAACATTGTGACTTAAATAAAAGCGTGTAATAAAAATAGAGGTAATTAAGATGTTTGGTTATTGTTAAAAAAAGGTATGCTGACTTTTTGATATGGTTAAAGAAAAAAAAATATATAAAATTTAGTTAAGAAAGGGAATTTTAGTATATTGAGATATTCCGATGAGATATGTTCTGGCAGATACAGTAAAAAAATTCCTTGACAAAAATTGAAAGTTCCTGACGAAATGTTTCTCTATCATTGTCTAAAAAGATTCTTGAATTGTATTTTAGTTTTTAAACTTATTTACATAATAAAGTGTTAGTGTTTCTAGTTTCGTTAGCCATGAGGTTAATGTACCAAGAGACCACAGACCCATTTAACCACATTCGTTGAACCTTCCATCTAATGTCTAGACCACATTACTTTGACGTCATGTAAACTTATATGTAAGGATTCACTCCCTTTTTGTCTTCCATATCCAGAAACCCGCGACTTTCTTTATTTTTATAACAATTTTTTTAATTTAAAAAAAAATATATTATGGCTCCCCATGAAGACTTGGTATTTTCCATTATAGCATCGGTTATTTCTTTTTTTAAAGGAAATTTTGTTTACCAAGTCACACGTTATATCCTGAATATTTTAACACTTTCATATTCGTAACCTGTCACTGTCAGAACTGTTGTAATTCTAAACAGAATAACTTAGTGCACGACAGAGAACATTCAAAGTATAACATAGAACAATCAAACATGTGTGCGAGGTTTTCTTTGAAACGACTGGTGCCACCAAAGATAAGTATTAAAAGTGATTTTTTTAAAGTTAACAAGAAATGTTAACAATCTCCTAGGAATTACAGTGTGCGCCAATATTGTTCTCTTTAAAAACTACTGCATTCTTGTACACTATTAAGCGTTTGTCATAAACACAAAATTATAACTAACCGGAGAGTTTTATCAGAAAATCTCTTTCCATCCAGTACGTCATTGGAAAACAATTATTCAAGTAATAAATGACAAAGTTATTGACTTTAAACTGAATCAATCGAACTTTAGGGAAAAAATCATTTAGTTAGTTTCTTCTATGTGTTATCATTTAGTCAATTTTGTGTGAATTTCTTAAAAGAATAGATGTGATTATAACTTCAGCTATGTGTGCCATTGGCTGCTGAAGCCAGGTACGTATATCATTCTGAAACATGATTGATCCCCATGACATAACCTGGTTTCGGCTTTCTGTCAGAGCCACGTGCAGCGGGTTAATCGGTCAATTCTATTGACATGTCTAAGCTTTACTTTGGGCATCTAGATTGTATTAAGTGATGGGCATATTGGCCATTGATGAGAACGCTGTTCGCATTGGCATATCCGACAAAAGTTTCGTATGTGTAACTGTCTTTAAAAGTGTCAGTGATAGGAAAGAGGTAGAGAACATTTTGACTTTTCAAAAGTAGTATGTCTTTATGCAGACAAATCATTTAACAATTATCTTCTTCTTTTAATGACCTTACTTCGAGCTACTTGTAAAAAAATTTTTAAAAAAAAAGCTGTTGTTTCTTGTTAGTCATTTCAGATTTTAAGACTGTATCAACAACAAAGTCGGCTAACAAAATGAGAACATGTGCACCTTGTACCACGCTCAGAGGCGATCGATTTTAAACTCTTGGCCATCAGTCAAGAAACGGATAAAAACCTTTTTTTTTACTGAAGTTGAGAATAGCTTACTAAAATACAAGGAAATAAACAGAGAGCTGTGGTGGTCCACAGGGACGGATTTAGACTTGATCGGGCCCCAAGCTATTTTAGATATGTGGGCGCGTTTGAAGTCCAGATATTCTATGTCAGTGCCAAATATGATTTTTATTTTAAAAAATCGGGGAGCCCCCAAGAAGGCGGGGTCCATAAGCTATAGCTTGTTTAGCAAATAGGTAAATCCAACACTGGCGCTGCACATGCCACGCTATACTCTAGTCCAGTGCTTCTCAAACTTTTTAGTATGGCGGACCGACAGGAATTTTTTCCATTGCACCATGGACCGGTGCACTATTTTCCCTGCACTGACAATTTTTTCGGTCCTTTTTTTGAGAACATCTGCGGACCGGTAGCGGATGGCCCACGGACCGGCACCGGTCGGCGGACCACCACTTGGAGAAGCACTGCTCTAGTCGATACTATGTTCTCAAAGTATCTCAGACTACCATGCAATTTACTTTGGGTTAAAATAATTATTTAAAAAAAAACACACACAAAATTATTCTATTAGGAATTTAGCTGTGACTTGAATTATGATGACAAAAAAAATTATGCAATCAATTACGTCAGTCTGAATTGTTGAAGTCACTTATGTTCTCATGTACCTATAGTTCAAAGTAAACTTTTCTGTGCCACTGTTAAAACAAACATTTTAGTGACACAGCCAGCTATTTCATCCTGGTGTTTTTTTTTAATAATTTAATTTTAGAGCAAAAAGTAGTAACAATTTGAAACAAATTAAATGGTAAATCTCAATTTCAATTACGATAAAACCATCAATACCTTAAGTTTAAAAACAGATTAACATTAAACTGTTCTTATAATAATGTACCGTATATACTCGTTCGCAAGCCGACCTTTTTTGGACAAAATTTAGGGGGAAAAGTTGGGGGTCGGCTTACGAGCGGGTCATTAACGTATGTCTGCATGGATATTGAATATCGGTGTTGTTATTGTAGATTATCAATGTCATTGTCTACATTCTACAAAATTCGACTGCTCTACCAGAAGCTATAATATATTATTTATACAACCGCACTTACCTTATTTAATCATTGTATTTATTTTTTGTGAACGGTTTAATAAATTGTTTTACAAATTTAGTTTTCAACAACGAATTTTAATGTACGCGCTTTCGTCACTGTTTACCAAAGATTTTTTTTTAAAATACTTGTAACTCTTGCCTAACAAATAGCACAAAGACAAAGATAGGCAGTACAAAGTAAACAATCATAATGACCGATTTAGTTTGTAGTTTAAAAATAATTTCTACCATTTTGTTTAAGCTGTCCAATTATTTTTTGGAGGTCGGCTTGCGAGCGGGTTATACACTTTTAATACTTTTCTCTTCCAAAAGTGGAGTGGGGGTCGGCTTATGAACGAACGGGCTATAGAACGAGTATATACTGTAGTTTGTGTGCAATATAACGACACATACGAGCTTCAATAAATTATTAGTTCTTTGTGCGCCGGAAAATTCAATAATAGAAAATTTAAGTATTTAAAACGTGTAAATTGTTATTGTCTAGCTTTTATAATTTGTAAAAAGATTTAATACCGGGAATTACGACTAGAGTTTCCTGGAAATTTTGTAGTCCAAGAGGAATGACCTCAGTCCGACAGACTTTAAAGACCAGTTTTCAGGAGCAGTGACCTTCCTTATACAAATAATTAGGCACAAAATGTCATGGAAGATTTAACTTAGACCATCGATATCGAACAGATCGAGATGTGTTTCAGATACTCTATACGCCATGTCATTATTTTAAATCATCAAGAATTCGCCATTGATTGGTTGTTTATTTTAAATCATCAAGAATGTTCCATTGATTGGTTGTTTTCACCGACACGGGTTTTCTTTTCGGGCTCGATTGCGGTAAATCGTGTCAGCATCCCTCCCCTGGGTTCAGCCGTTGGAACCCTCCCCTGGGGTCAACCGTTTGATCCCTCTCATCACGTTACACGCCATTTCTATGTCCATCCACGTGCCCCGTCGTGTTCAAGTATTCTCTTTGTCCTCGCACAATTATTGCACATGCTCCGACCCAATAAGCCATCGATCTATATCCGGGTCATGTCAACCAGTCAAATACAAGACAATGTTGACATTGGCTAATACACTTCGTTCATGAGAGATATGGACCATAACATTGTTTATTTCAAATAATAATAATAATAAATTGATAATTTGTATAGTGCTGTATCCCAGTAAGGAAATGGGATCACAGCGCTTTACATTAAGGTAATAACATACATATAAGTTTAAAAAAAATAGCATTCATACCATAAGGACCACATTAATTACAGCGCATAACACAAAAAGCTACGTTAATCATTAAAAGAATTTTAGTTTCACTAATTTTGAAATTAAATTTTGAAAAGACGTGTCTTAAGTGCAGTCTTGAAGGACATGATTGTTTGAATACTACGGATGTGTAATGGTAGAGAATTCCATTGTTTTGCTGCACAAAAAGAGAACGAAGTGTCGCCAAATGTTTTAGTGCGTGTCTTAGGAACACAGAGAATGCGTGTGTCTGCAGACTACCGAGGCATTGTAAGAGTAATGAATTAGCTAAATGACGATTTTAAAAAAAGGAATGTGGCTGAAATACTGTAAAAAGCTGTACATGAATTAGTTACTTTTTTGTACATAAAATAATTTAAGATTAATGGAAACATTTTTAAAAATGTTTTTCATAAACTTATAAATCTTAAAAGATAAAGTTAAAAAATAAAGTGAAATATCTAAAACCGCCTCCGTTTGTAATACAAGTCACAAAATTGAGTCTTGATTTCAAACGCCCACCAATTAGATATAATGTGATGTGGTCTTAACTTTATGGTATGAATGATTTAACAGAAACAAATGCACTAACTTTATTTATTTTTGTTAGTAACTTTAGACTTTAGACAATAGAATTTAAAGCTTGTATTAAAATCAGTTATCTGGTAAGATTTGAGTGTGTGTGTGTGTGTGTGTGTGTGTGTGTGTAATATTTATATTTTTAGGAATATATTTCACGATCGCTACACGTATCTTTTTTAAAAACTAACTTAATACTTGAAGAAAAGTTTTCGAATTGTAATAAGGTTATCTCTCTTTTATCCTTCTCTCTCTCTCTCTCTCTCTCTCTCTCTCTCTCTCTCTCTCTCTCTCTCTCTCTCTCTCTCTCTCTCTCTCTCTCTCTCTCTCTCTCTCTCTCTCTCTCTCTCCCTCTCTCTCTCTCTCTCCCTCTCTCTCTCTCTGTCTCTCTCTCTCTCCTCTCTCTCTCTCTGTCCCTCTCTCTCTCTCTATCTCTCTCTCTCTGTCTCTCTCTCTCTCTAGCTCTCTCTCTCTCTCTCTCTCTCTCTCTCTCCATGTCCCTCTTTATATATATCCGTCTTTCTCTATCTCTGTATATAGTTTTTTTTTCTTCTTTCTTGCTGATATTTCTTAAATCGTTTATGTCCCAAATTTATACGCAATCCTTAAAAAAACAGCAACAAATATTTAATATCTAACTCATATTTAATTAACACCAAGATGTCGTCTCCCAGAACATAGATATGCATATTTACTTATTTTTGCTATTTTCTAAAAAATTGAATTGTTTTTAAGAATGGAAATTATACTATGATAGTATAGAGTATAGATTGTTAAATATTTTTTTTAATGAAAACTAACTATTATGTAGGCTTAAATATACCCAAAACTTTAAAAGTAATTTTCTTCAAATAATACAAAGAGTCAATTCAGAATTCTCTTAAAACTTGACTTCACGACATGGTCTGCCTGATATCGAAATGGTCCATCTGATAACCACATAGTTCATCTGATATCGAATAGGTCCATATGATATCAACATGGTCCGTCTGATATCAAATTGGTCCACATGATATCAACTTGATCCACCTGATCGAAAAGGTCCATCTGATAACCCATGGCATCTTTTACCCATGGTCCATGAATCGATAGTCCACATGATCACATGACCATATCGATGTCCATCTGATAACCACACGGTCTATCTGATATCAAATTGGTCCACATGATATCAACATGATCCCCCCCCCTTTTTTTCTAATCGGTCCACCTGATATCGTGGTGCATTTCAGCTTTAATGGAATCACTCCGCGTGACGCTAAATGGAATGAAAGCATTGCCGATGAGCTACCATTATTTCGGTGTTTCTCATTGCCTGGTAACAATGCACGACATTATGTCCTCGCCTAGAAACAGCGCATTAGGGTCGGCTGTTGAAATGACATTAGCGCTGATGGATTGCAACAGTGTTGAAGTCATTAAGTGACCTCTGGTTTTACCCGATGTCACTATGACAGCTTCGACAGGAATCAATGTGACTTCTCAGGCATAGTCCACGCGCGTGAATCTATATGCCTGGTTTGTGTTTTTGCTTCTGTGACTGTGTGGAAATAAAGTTAGGACAAATGTACTTTATTCTTTTGACGTCTCCACATTTTCGAGTGTGATTTTATCACAAAATGTTTCTAGTGGAGAAACCTTAAACCTTTCAACGATAATGTTTTTTAAAGTATATTTATAAAATAAAAAAAGGAGGGAGAGCTTTCAGTGTATTTTAATTGTTATATAACTTCATAATCTTCCATCTTTTCAACAATTTTTAAACATGATTCTTAAGCTGATGATAATGTTGTTACGAAGTCAAAACTGAATTTTTAAACAAAAACTCTTTAAATAAGTAGTCTATGCAAGCATTGCAATAGGATGGAACAAAAAGTAAAATTTTGAGTTGTTGGTATTTTGAAAAAAAAATATTTTCAATTTTTTAAAAAATACACATGGAGCTTAAATTTCAAAACAAGCTCATGGTCATAAACAACTAGAAATATAACTATACTAGATACGCCCCGCGGAGTAGCATATTCCGCAAAACTTGCTCTTGTATAGTGCAAAGAAAGTGGGGAAAGAACGGACACAAACTACAGCACGAAGAAATAAAAAAAATGCGAGTGAACGTCGGTTGGGGGGGGGGAACCAACGACGAATTGTTGGTCTCGATACATTCACACTGCGGTTATCTACCTGCTCGACACCATTCATCACCTTAGCATGCCAACCATAAACTGTGATTGGCCGACCCTAGCAAGGGTCAGCCATGTTCGCAACAAAAAAAAAGTGGGGGGGAACGGGCACAAACACACTTTTCAAAAATTAAAAAAATAATTCTTTTTCCTGGGGCTTGAGCCCAGGACCTTTCGCGTATAAGGCGGACCTAATAACCACTACACTACGAATCTGCATGTTATTCTGTGAAGGAACAACGCAAAGTGAACGCAAGACCCAATGTTGGTTTCGAGACATTGGGCGACCCCAGCGCTGGTTATTCGTCATGCTTGTTTGCAAATACTCGCTTTGGGGAATTATATATATATATATATATATATATATATATATATATATATATATATATATAGATAGATAGATAGATAGATATTTAATATTGACAAATGGCAATATAAGCATTTGTGCAGAAGTGAGTAGAGTGTCTTTAAAGCCAAAGATTGATTTAAATGTATTTCTCGACTTTCTATATTAACTCATATATTTGCTATATACTTGTGTCTGATTCACTTGCAGATGTAAGACGGTGTTTACGCTCATCAGCTTCACTGATCGTCTCCCTCTCTCTCTCTCTCTCTCTCTCTCTATCTCCCCCTCTCTCTTTCTCTCTCTTTACCTCTCTCTCACTCTCTCAGTCTCTCTCGTCAGTTTTGTCTTACTTAAATTTTTAGCCATTTTTGTCATTTTTTTATGTCTATTAGGTTTTATAACGCTTTCCTAAATCTAAATATAATTCCTTTAACTACTTTTTGTTCTCCAAATATTTCTTAATTCCTATATTATCCTATTTTTGACTTTGTTGTATTTTATAATACGAGACATTATCACAAATTCGATCCAGATTAAATAAATTAGGCTATAATTTTTTTCTGCTGACGACTTTACCTTTAAGCTAATCATTGCAGCGATGTATCTTCTGTCCATTTGGGTTAAATATCATTTAGATTTTAAAAAACACATTGTGAACTAATAACTCACAATTTTATCTCGTAAGTCGTAAGCGTTAATTTCTCCCACTGTGGTTTGAAGATAGAAGATAAGATTAATACTATGTTAGAGTAAGCCACTGGTGTCATGAACATTCTCAAGTTAAAGGAAAAGGAAAAGAAAACTTAGACCAAAATTATCGATAGAAAACAGGTTAAAGAAAGGCTTTATATATTTTAATCACTCTTATTAGTCTAAATTCTCATGATGGCCAGGGTAATCTAGTTATTTTATGGAGCTATTTTTTTATTTTTTTTACCTGAACCTTCCGAACGACGGCGGATAGTAGGACGCAATAATCTTCTGTATAGAAGGAGCGTTTGTAAACAGATAAGATAAGATGATCAAATGTATCTTTCGAGAGTACGTTGCTGATAGCACTTGCCATAACTGAGCTTTCGGCTCTCCCGCCTAACTAAAATATAGAGATTTTAAAAAAAAATACAAAAAAACTATACCATCCGATGGCGTGAGCTGATGCCAAATCCCATTTTGTCTTGTTAGAAAATTACTCAATTCATCGACCCCTCGCTTCTCAATGAAGTATAAATGACTCCCCTGGGCTTACAATGAACTGTGATACATATTTTTATTACTCAATTGACTTGTACAGTCAATACTTCGTTTTGCTGTTCTCTTTGTGAAATTTGAGGCAGCTCATGCATCGTATCGAGCACGCAAACCAATTTCTTTGATTTGACGATTATTTTTATTCATCGTAAACAAGAAAAGCTAAATCTTTAACAAATATGGTATAAAATTGAACAATTAGTATATAACTCCCTTTTACAGAACATCTGATTTCATTTCATTTAGATTCGTAATTTCCAACTGACAAATTGTTGCACATCATAAAACCAATATCATTGTCAGAACCGAAAAAACGCTTTGCTCTTAACTTTCTATACACATCTTTCCATACATCTTACACATGACAGCCAAGACCTTTTTCGTCGACTTCCCTTCACGATTTTATCTTATTGATATAATGAGTAACTTGATCTCAATTTTCCATCTGTTTATAATTATAAATACCATGCAATATACACGCAAATGTCTGTACACAGGAAACGTTTTATAAAAGGGGCGATAAGAGGTTTTGTCAATAACATATGGGGTGGCGGTGGGGTGAAGGGTGCATATGTTCTAATATTAACTTTAAAACATAGACTTGTTGTACGATGCATTTCTTTGTACGTTTGACTTTCTGCAATGCAACATGATGGTTGAGGGGGGGGGGACTACGAGGTCAATGCCTGCGCTCTCATACTGTAATAACGTCACGTGAGACAAGCGATGATAGAAATAGTTCATTCTATAAAAAATTGAATGAAAACTATGGAAAGATATACCCATGAATTAAGATAAAATCAACACGAACAATTTATAAATTTCTATCTCCAAAATAGTAATAATAATAAAGTATATTTGTGTTGTACGAATCCTTCATGTTAACAGCCAAGATTTCTAGTTGTTTCCCTTTAATAAAACCGAAGACAAATCTAAAACCTTTCTCTTTCTCTATTGACATTCAATTTCGGGTTTTTGTGCTGAGCCCACTCGAGACTTTTGACATAATGGAAAGAAAATAACCACATAAAAAGGTTCGTTTCTTTATTTTAAATTTGGTTGGATGGATTACTTGGTGGCCAATAGTCGATACATTGGCAACGCGTGGTGCTTGATGACACCGTTGTAAAGACTCGAAATGGAACGTGATTACCAGGAGAATTATAACGGTTCTCATCAATTTGTCTTTATCGCTCTTCTTTCAGATCGCTAAAAAAAATTTTTCTGAATTTTTACTGACGTATATTTTTAGGCATGCAATTAATTCTAACTTGGAAATACAACAGAAAGATAATCTAATACAACATTTTAGTTTTGTTTTTCTTGCGTCTTCGTATACTTTCTTAATAATTATATAAAAAATAGTTGAATATATTTTTTTGTATTTAAATTTTTTAAATTTATTTTATATATTTCACTCGTTTTGGGACCTCAATTAACCTTAAGTTTTGTCCCCAACAATTTTACAGATTACATACCAGATAAAAACAAAATTTCATTTTTTTCAAAATGAAGAGTTTCTTTTGTATTTAATTCATTAACGATTTTTATAGGAAATTTCTTTTAATCAAGCTGTCATCTCTGGAATCATGTCGCAAAAGTCTTGATGGGTCTCACCACGGATCTAAATATAGTGGGGCTGTAAAGAGCCCAGTTCAATGTTCTAAATTATGGACCGGTGTCCTGGGGTCTCATTTCTTCTACCGTCTGCTGACAATGTCGTGTGTGGGGAGATGAATCAGCAGTGAGCAGAAAGTGAAGAAGACATCAAGCTGTTAATTTTTTCTAACTAAAGGAGAGGGAGAAGGAAAGTTGTCAACTAAACGTATTTAAATGAATTATTTTAATAGCCGACCATCAGGGGCCATTCTTGTTATCATTTGAAGAAATTTTAATAAGCAAAATTGTTTGTGTTTAAAAACATATAAATATCTCAAGAAACTATCATTTATTCTTGGAAAGGCTAGACTTAAGAAATAATTTAAAAAATCCGTAAAAACGTTTTTGACTATCAATCCTTTATATTTTATATACAAGACATAACTAAAACTATGTTCATTATAATTCGCATCGCGCGACAATCCAAAAATCCAATATTTTAGTTATATAAATGATTTATAGGACAAATCAATTACTACAGTCTTCTGCTAAATTTCAGCTCTATTTGATCACGGGAAAAGGGTAATAAAAACATGTTTAACATAATGCGCACCGCGCGACAGGCTAGCATAATTATTTACAGATCGGGAATATATTAAACAAAAGTACACAGCACAGCGTGACTTGAAAATATTAAAAAGGTTGTTAAATATAATACGAACCGCGACAGTGTAGCAACAAAAATGTATATGCTACATAGAGATACATAGATATAAACTAAAAATTCATTAATTTAATTACAGTACATTCGATCAATGTGAAATTTTGATATATCATTTTTATTGTCATCATGAGTCGGCCTGCACAATTTCAGCTCACGAGCATACGGGGAATTGGGTAAAAATGGATCCAAAGTTTTTCCGGGAAAAAACAACCAGATGACAGGAGTTAATATAAAGTATTTAATAAAACAATCCCGTAAAAACAAAGTTTTTGACTATAAAACCCTTATATATGAGACATAAATAAAAGTATTGATTATGTTTAAAAGCGACAAATATTTACAGATTGAATCTGTCTTAACTCCCCTTTGCTTTTAACCCGGGTGGGGGTGGGGGGTGGGAGAGGTGAAAGGTCTTGTCACCGATCGCTGGACCGAGCTCAGCGTGACACGCAAAATGTAAACAAAAGCACGCCGGTACACATGGTTAAAACACGAGATGTGTTCACCTGTGGCTGGTGTGAAGTCAAGTGACCCGTAAAATGTAAATGATAGCGACCACTAAAATATAGTTTATATAGATAAACTAAAAATGCATTAATTAATAACTGTACTTTCGATCGATTTGAAATTTTGATACGATGCATTGTTAGGTGACACGGTCCGTGTGCCAAATTTCAGCTCGATGCCTTTACGGGAAGTGGGTCAATTTTGACTTCTAATTTTCCGCGGTGACCAAGACAGAGAGAGACGGCGATGAAGTTAATATAAGGAATTTAATAAAAACAAACCCGTAAAAACAAAGTTTTTTTACTATAAATCCCTTATATATGAGACATACATAACAGTATTGATTATTTTCAAATGCGACAAACATTTACAGACTGAACTTAACTTTGCTTCATAACCCTGGGAAAGGGGGGTGGGGGGGGGAAGGGAAAAAGTCTGGTCACTGATCGCTTGACCGATCTCAGCGTGACACGTAAAATGTAAACAAAAGCACGCCGGAACTTCGATGGGTCGCTTCAACTCAAACTCTCACGTGGGAAAATAAACAATAACAAACAGTGAATTTGAATTACATACGTTATATAAGGATAAACTAAAAATGCCATTAATTAATTAATGCATTACGGTACATTCGATCGGTCTGATTTTTTGATACGATGCATTGTTAGATGAGTCGAGTCTATGTGCCAAATTTCAGCTCGATGGCATTACGGAAAGTTGGTTATTTTTTACTTTTGTTTTTCCGCCCGACCTACGTACGAAGAGATGATTACAAGATTTTGAAGTTAATATAAGGGATTTAAAAAAGTATGTAACCCCGCTCACAAGCCGACCCCCCCAAAAATAATAGGACTTCTTAAACAAAATGGTACAGTTTTTTTAAAAATAATTACAAGCTAAATCTGTCATTATGATTGTTTACTTTGTACTGCCTATCTTTGTCTTTGTGCTCTTTGTTAGGCAAAAGTTACCGGTATTTTTAAAAAAATCTTTGGTAAACAGTGACGGAAGCGTGTATATTAAAATTTGTTGTTGAAAACAATATTTGTAAAATAAGTTATTAAAACTTTCAAAAATATAAATAAAATGAATAAATAAGGTAAGTGCAGATGTTTTATAATATATTATAGCTTCTGGTAGAGCAGTCGAACCTTGTAGAAAGTAGAAAAGGACCTTAATGATCTACAATAACAAACCGATATTCAATATCCATGCAGAAATACGATAATGACCCTCTCGTTAGCCGACCCCTAAACTTTTTCCCCTAGATTTTGTCCAAAGAAGGTCGGCTTGCGAACGAGTATATACGGTAGATTTCTTATTACCAAATCTCGAAATTAACAATAGCGAATCAAAATTCTCTATTAAAGACATCACAATCTTTTTTGTCTAGTTAAAAGTTTACCCAAAATGTACTCAACACTGCGTGAACGTAGTCACTAGGGCTTCTACTATGTAACTTTCTTAATTACCTATACGCTCATACTCATATCACATTCCATTAATTTATAACGAAATTAAAAAAAAATAACTCGTTGATTGCATTTTCATGGTTTGACTTATATTTTATGTTTAAGGAATTTTTTTTAAAAACGGTTATTGGGTGCAATGAAGTTAAGAAAATCGTGAAACAGAGAAATAGTGTTGGTCCCTTTACAATTAGGAACAAAAACTATCACCTATCTCAGTGTTTTAGCTTTAAATCTATGGAAGCACTACATCCCAATTCTCAAACATTCCTCCTAATACACACGGATGTCTGACTCTCTATCGCATATTTAAAGTGCTTAAAGATTTTATGTTTATTATTGGCAACACGGCCAAAGCTTTGGGGTCACATCTCTTGGTGTTATTGAGGTGTTCAAAATCCCCACGGCTGACATGTCCATTAGCACGCGGTGTAAGGCGACGATTACATCTTGATTTATTTAACGCCATTAGTTTTATGGCCACTTCCCAAATTTAAATTGAATTCAGATTTAATGAAGCCTGATAATTATCGTGCAGATACGTCTTCAATTTCGGTTTTCCAAACAACTCAGCCTTGTTGTAAAATGAATAGTACTGCTGAATCTGTTAACCAGATTTTTTGTTAACATAGAAATCTTATGACACGAATTTCAGTGTTTTTATACTTCATGCATAATAATGTCCCGTATTGGCGAATCTGACGCTCAGTGGCGTAACAACGCCTTGGCATTGGGGCAGTTTCCAAGGGCGCCAGCCTGCGCCAATTCAAAAGGGGGCAGCTAAATCCCTAATTTTTAAATTTTTATTTAAATAAAGGGCGCCAAAAATAAATTAGCCTAGGGCGTCAAAAAGCAAGTTACGCCCCTGCTGACGTTATCATATCTGTAGACAAGGCTCTGAAAATTTAAATTATCGCGCTGGCTTGTTTGTTTTANNTCTTGATGGAAGAGTGAGTTAGTTCAAGGATTTGCCCCAGATCAGGGCCGGCTTTAGGCCTTACTCAAAATAGGCAGCCGCCTAGGGCCTCCAATTAGTCTCATCATTAGTGGGGGCCTCGCATAAGAATCTTTCCATATTTATTTATTTATTTTTCTATTACATTTAGGGCAACCAAATTCATTTCGCCTAGGGCCTCTAATTCCCTTAGGCCGGCCCTGCCCAGATAAGCGAAAGCAACGTGTGTAAACAGGTGACGTCAATCAATTTTAGCAGGACATGTTTAAATGGCGGATTATTCACTAACCGAAAAAAGAAAATAGTCCTTTTTAAATCCCTTATATTAACTTCGCGGCCGTCTCTCTCTCTCTGTCTGTCTTGGGCTCGGCGGGCGGGCGGGCGGAAAAACAGAAGTCAAAAATGACCCACTTCCCATGATCTGATCGAACTGAAATTTGGCACACGGACCCGTCTTACCTAACAATGCATTGTATCAAAATTTCAGATCGATCGAACGTACCGTAAATAAATTAATGCATTTTTAGTTTATCCTTATATGAGGTATGTAATTCAAAATTCACTGTTTGTTATTGTTTTTTTTCTGCCAGTTTCACGTGAGTTTGAGTTGACGCCGACCGTCGTGTTGACGCCGACCGTCGTGCCGACACCCCCTCACATCCCACCCCCATTTATTAAAGACAAGGGACATCACTCGGTGTCAGTCTGTAAATGTTTGAAAATAATCAATACTGTTAGTTATGTCTCATATATAAGGGATTTATAGTCAAAAACTTTGTTTTTACGGGTTTGTTTTATTAAATCCTTTATATTAACTTCACCGGCGTCTCTCTCTCTCATCATCTCATGGGCTCGGCGGGCGGAAAAACAGAAGTCAAAAATGACCCACTTCCAATGATCCGATCGAACTGAAATTTGGCACACGGACCCGTCTTACCTAACAATGCATCGTATCAAAATTTTCAGATCGATCGAACGTACCGTAATTAAATTAATGCATTTTTAGTTTATCCTTATATGAGGTATGTAATTTAAAATCACGATTTGTTATTGTTTTTTTGCCACGTGAAAGTTTGAGCATTGAGGTGACCCAACGAAACGACGGTGCGCTTTTGTTTACATTTTACGTGTCACTCTGAGCTCGGTCAAGCGAATCGGTGACCAGACTTTTCCCCTCTCCCCCTCCCACCCACCCCTCCCCCCCACCCCTCCCCCCCTAGGGTTATGAAGCAAACTTGTGTTAAGACAGATTCAGTCTGTAAATGTTTGAAAATAATCAATACTGTTAGTTATGTCTCATATATAAGGGATTTATAGTCAAAAACTTTGTTTTTACGGGTTTGTTTTATTACTTATTTGTTTCTTTAAAATAGCTCGTCCTTAGCTGTGAAACGTATGAAGATGCAAAGTAATAAAACGACTAAAGAAAACCCCCATACATATTTTGTGAGGACTACTGCCTTGACATGTTCACAATGGCGTGCTGACGATAGGCGTGCCACTTGAAAACATTGTTCACGCATTAATGTATGCCAGGCTTGCGTGCGGTTGACGTTGGTCGGATCGTGGTGAGAAAATCAAGGTGATGTCATGAATGTATCGGTAAACAGATGCTTTGGCTGTAAGAAAAAAGTGAACATCGCAGGTGTAGTTGTAAATACATATTTTGACCTTTCATTGCTACACCGGATGTGTACTATTTCTTTTTTATTTTATTTAAAATAAAGGGATTATCGTAAGTTTTGTTTGTAACAAAATACCTTGGTTGAGCTAGTGTCTACCAATAATAACACATTTTATAAGGAATATATATATATATATATTATATATTATATATATTATATATTTACGCTCAATTATCGCTGATAGCTAACGCTGAGGGACATCACTCTGCTTTTTTTAAATTTTGTGTTGTAAGCAGTGCTGATTGACTCAAATAGTTGTTTTTTTTGGTGCTGTAATTTGGTGCGCTGCTTTCTAAAATTAGTTAAAAAATCGTGTGGTGATTAGCACTGTAAACATTATTATATAAATACTTTGTTTAATTTTCAGGAATATTTCGTATTTATCATACAAGGATAAGTTACTTGGGATTTTAACCAAATAAAAAAAATAACCTATAAAAAATAAAAAAAACTCTAGTTTAAATTACTTTGTGTACATTTAAGGTAGTTTAATATTACGTATCTATCATACAAGGACAACTTTGTTGGGCTTTTGAAAAAAGTAGGCGCCATAGGCGCCCTAAATAAAAGTGGGCACCCAGCACAACCTACATTATATACAGACTTTGTGTACATTTCAGGAATATTTCGGATTAATCATACAAGGATAAGTTACTTGGGCTTTTGACATAAATTTAAAAAAAAACAAAAAACAAAAGAAACAAAGACCTATTATAAAATACTTTGTGTACATTTAAGAAATTTTAATATTACGTATTTATCATACAAGGACAAGTTAGTGGGCTTTTGAAAAAGGTGGGCGCCGTAGGCGTCCTTAAAAAAGGGGTGCGCCACAGGCGCCACGGCGCCGCAGCACAACCTAGTCATATATAAATATTTAATTTTATGCTCAATTATCGCTGATGCCTAACGCTAAGGGACATCACTCTTCTTTTTTAAAATTTTGTGTTTTAAGCAGTGCTGATTGACTCAAATAGTTATTTTTTGGTGCAGTAATATGGTGCGCTGCTTTCTAAAATTAGTTAAAAAATCATGTGGTGATTAGCACTGTAAATATTAATTTATAAATAATTTATTTAATTTTCAGGAATAATTCCTATTTATCATACAAGGATAAGTTACTTGAGCTTTTGACCAAAAAAAAGTGGGCGCCTAAGGCGCCCTACAACCTAAATTTTAAATTACTTTGTGTACATTTAAGGTAGTTTAATATTACGTATCCATCATACAAGGACAAGTTTGTTGGGCTTTTGAAAAAAGTGGGCGCCGCAGCACAACCTATATTATATACATACTTTATGTACATTTCAGGAATATTTCGTATTTATCATACAAGGATAAGTTACTTGGGCTTTTGACATAAAAAATAAAATAAAATTTTAAAAAAATTATTATAAAATACTTTGTGTACATTTAAGAAATTTTATTATTACGTATTTATCATACAAGGAGAATTAAGTTGGGCTTTTGAAAAAGGTGGGCGCCGTAGGCGCCCTTAAAAAAGGGGGCGCCGCAGCACAAACTAGTATATATATATATATATATTAATTTTAAATTCTTCTTTATTTTTTTATTTTAATATAAAAGTTGAAGAGTGAAATTTTAGAACGTAAAAGGTAAAAATGTCAAATGTTTGTGGAAAAAAACACTGAAAGATGATAACATTATTATTAGATTTCAGTGCATGGCTCTTTCTTTTGCTTGAGTTGACTGTTGCATCAAAATGTATATTATTTTTAAGTATATTTTTTTACAAAAAATAATTTTAGCGTGGGAAAACATATTTTTTTCACGTTAGAATTCTGTCATAATTTTATAGTTTTTAAGTTTGTTTGTATCTATTCTTAAATGAGAAGAAAAAGAACGGTAGAATTAATTCACAAGTTTCTGACCCCTGCTATCTGTCTCTACCAGGAGAGTGTCGAAATTATTTACAGCAATTCGATAAAAGCTGAAACTTCAGAAACAGTCCAATTATGTCTTTATTTGAAAAATGACGGTTAATGACGAATGACACAACAAATGATTGACTTCTAGCAAGTCGTCACTGGAATTGAGATCGCTTGAATGCTCCATGTCTGACCCAAACTCCTTTCACAGAATGGATCTGCCGTTAGGTAGTCGTTGCCGCGTAATTGATTGATATATTCGAACATTTCTCCCTGAGCTAACGCTGATGAATATTGATGAACAGAGCGACCTTTCGGCCAGTGTTTGCTGGGTAAACGTGGTCTGTTTGCTCCAGTGAGTGTGGGGATCTCCGCTTATCTCTGGAATAGATTTGCTACAAGCTTTCCTTTCATCCGCGAGCCTATGTTCGCAGGCTAGGTGTAAATCGTTGTCTGTCTGCTCAATCGTTTTATACTTCGGATTCAATTAGAGTGCCAGACTCCAATAGATCTTTCTGGAAGACAAACATGAAACATGCCGCACTTTAATCGTGTCGTTATTCAGTTTTCAAATGTCTAAGCGTCAAGTGTTTCTTCACTGTTGATGAACAGGTACTGCGAATATCTGCTGCTAAAATGAAAGACGTGTCATGAGTTCAACAGACATCGACTGCACCCAGCTGCCATTGTATGAGAATCCTCCCACTGATGACGGCATCAATGAGGAAGAGCGCCGAGATGACGTGGCCGTGCTGACCAGTGAGAACGGACTCACGGGAAGTAGAGCCTTAAATGGTCAGTTGATTTAGGTTTTTTTTACGCTTCCCTTCCTAATTGTTTTAGTGTGTTAACGACGAAGTTATCTAAGAGATTATCGTTTTACTCCTTCCACAAATATCTGACTGTATGACAGATGTTCCTTGGTGAAAAACAAAATGTCCTGTACATCTTAATATCTTAATCTCAGAACAGTTTTCAATCTAAAATCTTTGCTACTCTTTATACAACATCAGCGATGAAAAATCATTACAACTCCTTTACATTATAATCCCTACTCCGATCTTCCACATACAAGATATCCTTCTGTATCCCGTCACTTTACGTTTCTACAACAGTTCTATTATTTGTTCCGTCACCCACAATCTAATTTAACATTTTGGCCTCTCTTCAGACCAATGTACTCTGACAAACAATTTCCCCCCCTGTCATGCCACATAATTATCCCAATAAGATTCCTTTCCTAATAAACGAAATCTACACTTTCATTGTTCATTATATAACAAAGCAAATAGCACATCCAGATCTTATAGCTTTCAACTTTTCATTAACCCATGTAGTCCTCAATCATTTCTACAAGCGTATTAAAATATATGTTTGGATTAATATAATAACCATAAATATAACTTCCACTAAAAATCACCAAACTCTTCCTTTATAACAGTCATGGAAATAAAAATGTATGCCCAAAAGAAAAGTTTAACCGAAAAGAAAAATATAGTTTAATATTTTTCTTACTCGCTGTAATTAAAAGTAAAATATCAAACACGGTGAGATTATAAATAACTCCGGAAACTTTCATCTTTGGCTGTCGAGATTAACGTTCAGCTGTATTCATACTGGTTAAAGCTACTGACCGTTTCACGGACACTTTAGTTAAGAGTGCTGTAATGTACATTGTGTACATAAAATTATAAATGTGAATTTTCATTAATTATCGAAAAAGTCAATATTTTTTTATTTTCGATTATTATAAATACATTCGTAAAAATAATTGTCTGTGACTTAAATCTTAAAAGCACCTTAGATTGAATAATATAACATTATTTAAAGAACTTTGGCTAAAACATTTAGTTAAATATTTCAACAGTTATATAATTGTACAGATAAAACGTTGGGTTTTCTTCATTCACCTTCTGCCCAGATAACAATAAATGAGTGATTCCTAATATATTCGGCCAGTAATATTTTTCCTTACTTAAACAATGCTGTAATTACTTTCAAGTAAAACGTTCTTTTACACCTCATCCAATGCTGTCATTACTTTCCAGCAAAACGTTTCTTAAACCTCATCCAATGCTGTCATTACTTTCCAGGCAAACGTTCCTTATACCTCATCCAGCCCAGGCTTCCGAAGTTAAGACTCAACTGCAGATGGAAGCATGGAATCGTCCTTTGCCTTGGGATATTCCTCACCATCATTGCCTTGACCTTGGTGGTCGTGGGAGCCGTGAGATCAAGGGAGCACACATCCCTCAAGTTGATTCATGTGAGCAGGGATTGTTGTGCATAAGAAACATTTAAATGCCAACTAATCAAATTAGAATTGTAGATCTATAACACAAACATGTCTGCTAAAAGAATGCAACAAAACGTTTAAACGTTGATGTAGAATTATATTATCATGATATATTTATGGAAGTCAAAATTCTAATTTATTTACATATCAACCATAAGAATTATATAGATAAGCGTAGGACGCAATAATCATCTGTATAGAAGGAGCGTCTGAAACAGATAAGATAAGATAAGATAAGATAAGATATATATTTTGTTTCAATTCAAATTTGAAATGTTTGGTGTTTTGTATCTTTATTGAACTTTGTAAATAAATGATAGCACCAGTATTATGAATTAAATATTCCGCTTTAAAAATTTTACAATGATAAAAGATACGGCCCATCTCTAAGTAATTCCTCATTCTCGGTCGGCTCCTTAGGCTCCTTCCGTTCTGTCTCTGAGTTTCCTCTGTCTTTGCTGCCCTGAAGTTTGGCATTCGTTTCAGGTTACGTGCACTGCCACGTCTGCCTGTTTATAATATAATGAGGCTATGGGCGGTTCTTCAAACATCCGATATGTACCTGGTTCATTCGGCTTCTCAAAGCAGTTGCAAATTATACTAATAATGAAAATGGTAGTCGTACAACCGTAACAAAAATACTAATGATATTAAAGAGCTCACATCAATTCGAAACGTAAAATTGAAAAAAAAACGAATCGGGAAACTGTTGACCAAGTAAATAATTTAAATTATGCAGATATTATGTACATGCACCTATTATCACTTTATAACTGAAAAGAACAAGTCCAGTGTTTAATTTTTACGCAAACATTACTTTATTAAAGGGCCGTCCATTAAGTACGTCACGCTCCATAGGGGGAGGGGTGTAAGAAAGTGACAGTTTGTGAAAGAGGGGGGAGGGGGGCTGTCCGGCAATGTTTGACGTCACGGTGTTTTAGATTAATTTTTAATTATTTTGTTAGTAAAAAATTAATTTTTGTTTGAAAGTGTGACGTACTTTAGGGGGGGGGTCCAAATTTTTTTGATAGTTTGTGACAGGGGGGCATGGGGGGGGGGAGGTAAAAATTGTCAAAAATAGCGTGACGTACTTTAAGGATGGCCCCTAACTTATTTTAATCAGTTTCGTGGGTTGTTATACGGTCAAACAGCCTTCATAACAAAACAGTTGAAAGTTATTTGTGAAATTTTATTCATGATTCGGTAGACAAATCTTACTACACCCGCTGAGTCGAAGCAGTATGTAAGGACTAAATACTTAATGAATGAACGGCTTAAACATAGATGAACATGAACATATGGATAAGTTACTTCTTACAACACAGCTAGATAAACTTGTCGAAAACTTTTAATTTTATTAAAATCAGAATTTAAGTTAAAAATACAAATCAGAAAAAAATATAATTTTAATATATATTATATATATATATATATATATATATATATATATATATATATATATATATATATATATATATATATATATATATATATATATAATGTATATCACTTCTAATTTTAAACAATTTTATGAATTTTCAAATATTCGTACTTTATTAACTTCTGATATCATTTCATTGGCTGCGCCTGGTGTGTCTTTAGATCAAGCAGCCCATTGACCTCAAGTCCGTGATGTACCTAACGGATGATAACTTTACCTTTGGTAGGTGGATTAACCTTAAAGTTTTCTCTATGTTGTCGTGGATTTAAAGGGACGTAAAATTCAGGTTTATATATTCTATCTCTAATTCCTTAACAATAGGTTGTCCGTCTTTATACGAGCGCTGATAAAGTACGAAGCATGACGAAAAACTCGTTGTGTTGTCTTTTGTCAGTTTAATTTCATCTCCTTATATATATTTTTTTCTTGCAGCATTTAATGTTTCGTTTCTAAAATGTTAAGCAACAATTCAATTTTTAAAAAAATCTCACCCCAATAAAAGAAAACAAAAGAAAAAAAAATTTGTAAAAAAAATAATAAAATACAAACAGTAACTGTGAACCTGAAAACATATCTAGTAGAGTAAATGCTTGTAAAAATATTGTAATTTTAAAAATGTTGTTACTCCATTTTTTTCTCCAAAGTCATTTTATTAATAAAAAGTTAAATTTATGAAAAACGCCCCATTTTAAATAGTTATAATTTTTTTTTAAATTTATCCCGGGGGTGGATAAGATCTTGTCTTTATTTCTATTAATATTTTTCCGATAGCTCTTCTCTGAAATGTATTCTGTAATCTAAATTAAAAATGGAAATCTACAATAACGCACGCAGCATGTGTCCTTCATTCCATTCGCATCTATGACGTGTTGTCTTTTCGATATTCTCAGCTTTTCTTTCATTTTTTATTGAACACATTAGAAAAAATGTAACAAAAAGACAACACAACATGACACTTAGAAATATTTGCAGACTTTAGACCAGCGGTCGGGAAACTTTGTGTCTAAGAGAACCATAAGCACCACATATTTTGAAAAGTAATTCTTTGAGAGCAATACATTATGTTTTAAAGTAAAAAATCAAGTAATTAAATGTGTTCATTCTGTGTTATTTCAACACTAAAAGAACAATATGTATGTCTTTAATTTCTTTTTAATATCATTGTTTTTGCTGTTCTTATATGCAATTTATTTGTAGATCAAAGGAGTCTGAATAACCTTTTTTTTTATTTTTTGTCCTATGATATTTTTTTGAAAGCCAGATCAAGCCATAAATAGAGCCACATCTGGCTCGCGAGCCATAGTTTCCCGACCCCTGCTTTAGACTTTCAAAAAATAATATCGTTCTCAAGTAAGAATTTCCCCATACAAGGACCGAACAGTGTGTCCCTGAGGACCGCACTACTCACACGAATAATTATTGTGTGGGGCGAATCTGTGTTATCTCTAGCGAAGCGCTCAGCGTAAAATCCTGAGGAAACGGAAAATTTCAATTTCTCGATTTATTAGCTCCCATCAGTACACTGGTGCCCCATTCCAATTTTCAGCAACATAAACTTTATTCCCTCCAGCGAAATTCGTGTGGCTATTATTCCGCAGGCGAAGACTAGAGTCGGGCTTGGCAATGCACAATTATTTCCGCTTTCTTTCAGGGATATTTCGGTAGTTGAAATAATCGACACTGGAATTTTACGTTTATGGTTCAGTTATTTCAACCGGGGGGGGGGCGTATTAGAGGGCGCGTTTAAAAGGGCGTGGGACCCGTCTAAGGGGTTATGGAGTGCAACGCATTTAGGCGTATCAACTTGCAATTGATTTCTAAACATATGAAAGATGAGAAGTCGTGTAATTGAAAATTCATAGATTAATTCCACTGATCCTATGGACAAGAAATTATGCATTACCTCATGAAATGTGCCATACTGATCTAACATGTATTATTTAAGTGTTGCATTTAATACACTTGATATGTAAAACAATAAAAATATTTCTAAAACTGCGACACTGCTGTATTCCGGATAAGGCTACAGTTTACCTATTAACGGCAGGCGCAAAAATAATAAATTGTTATAAGTACAAATTGCAGAGACTTCCCTTCTTGATATAACATTTCAATTCTCTGCTTTTCCTTCGGCGTGTGAAACATTTCTTTTAAAATATATTAAACTAGGGGCAAGGACCCGGCTTATCCCGGTTTTAAAATAAGGGTTTCTGTAGAAGCGTACAGCACTGTTTATTTGCAGGCAATAAAGGGTACATTTAACTTAAAGCAATGTGATAGACAATATTTTTGGCAGTCCATTTGGAGTGTGTACAAAAAGATGTTCTTCTTTGTCAACTCTGGAGCAGGCCACATACAACTGTCCAGGAGAAAAGCATGGTGTCTTCAAGTCTATACCAGCAATCCCAAGAGACTGAGTGATAATTTATATAATTTGTTTACCTGTTACCATCGCAAAATGATACTTAACAACCACCGAAAGTTTTATGCTTCTATACCTACACGGGAAGTAGGATAATTTTTATATTTATATTTTTATAGAGCTCATATAAGGAAAAAAGTACATATTGGGCCCCTGGCCCCCAGCATCTTATATATATATGAAACGAAACCTGTCTAACAACCTTTCTCATGTCATTGTGTGTATGTGTACCAAATTTCACGTTATTTGGTTGTCTGGATCTTGAGTTATTAGAGAACAGACTAACACACAACAAATGCGTCTAATATGTATAACATTTGGGCCCCGGCCCTCCAGTTAGTGATAATTTTTTTTCGACTGCTACCATCGTGCGAGGGTACTCAACAACTTTCCAAAGTTCATGTTTCTACCTACAAAGAAAGATGAGGAATTCGTGTTGATTCAGTGTTATATAGCCCATATAAGAAAAAAACAACGGTTTTGGCCCCCGGCCACCCATGAGTGAACATTTTTAAATTATGTTTCGACAATTATCGTCATAAGAGTATATTCAGCAAGTTCCCATAGTTACATGCTTCTACCTTCACGGGAATTTGAAGAATTAGTGTTGAGTCAGTTTTAAAAATAAGAAAACAAACTACAATAGGGCCCCTGGCCCCCAGTAAGTGATAGATTATATAATTTTTTTACCTGTTACCATCGCCAAATGATACTTAACAACTACCGAAAGTTTTATGCTTCTACCTACACGGGAAATATGATAATTTTCTTATTTTTTTATAGAGCTCATATTAGGAAAAACTACATTTTGGGCCCCGGGCCCCCAGTATCTTATATATATGGAACGAAACTGTTTAATAACCTTTCCGGTGTACCAAATTTCACTTAATTTGGTTGTTTTGATCTTGAGTTAATAGGGAACATCCAGACAGACGACAGCCAACTTATGCGTCTTATATGTATGCTATATGGGCAAGTACCCGGCTTAACCCGGGTTTAAAATAAGGTTTTCTGTAGAAGCGTACAAAACTGTTTATTTGCATTCTATCGAGCTGAAAGCAGGCTGCAGGCATTTGAAAACAAATGCATGAGGAAAATTCTCCAGATCTCATATTTAGAACATAAGACCAATGAATATGTCTGGGACCGAATCAACTCTATTGCGGGTCATCAAGAAACAATCGGAACAACAATTAAGAGACGCAAGATGGCATGTTTTGGTCATGTACTGCGACATGATACCCTGACAAAAATTATCCTTCAAGGCACTGTAGAAGGGGGCCGGCGAAGAGGTCGACAACGGTAAAGCTGGCTGGACAACATAAATAAATTGACAGGGATGAAATTCCATGAATTATTAGCCGCCGCTCAAAATAGGCATATGTGATATAAGTGATTATTTATATAATTCATTTACCTGTTGTATGGGGTTTATTTGTTTTAAAGAAACATTTCGAAACGCAAGGTTTGAGCTTAAAATGTGCCCTGCTTGTTTAGTTTAAGTTATGCAAAAAGTATAAACACAGTTTCTTAGCTAAGTGTTTATGCCACCCAGGGATGGACAATATTATTGACTCCTACCCTCACCAATAAAAGGAAAAAGCTTGATCGAACGACTGGATAAAATAAATATAGAATATACATAAAAGCAACAGTGTAAAGTGAAAAAGATGTAATTTGCAAACAAATTTTATAAAAATATAGATCTATACATAATCTTGTTAGAGTTGCAACATTAACAGACATAAAAATAAACCGTTTCATAACATTTAGTTAACAACAAAAAACACACACACACTCACTGATTCACACATGTGCACACAAATACTTAAACGCACACCCACAGCGGTATATTAACACTTTAAAAAATAAATTAAAATAATCACTGCTCTTTTCACTTTGTTTCCTATTTACAAATTAGTATGAACTCAAACTATGACGTCACATCACATTATGTTATGGCAATAAACGCCAACTTGTTAATCTCGACGCCAAAATGTTTATTATTTTACGTCTTAATTTTCAATCATTTTTATTTTATATAGCTCATATAGGGAAAAACTACATTTTGGGCCCCCGGCCCCCAGTATCTTATATATATGGAACGAAACCTGTTTACTAACCTTTCCGGTATAATTTTGTGTACGTGTACCAAATTTCACGTTATTTGGTTGTCTGGATCTTGAGTTATTAGGGAACAGACAGACAGACAGACAACAAATGCGTCTTATATGTATAGAAGATTATTTAATCTTGAGCCCTTAAAAACGCGCAAAGTAGAAACGTAACCCTGGCGCCAGCATGAAGTAGGTGCCGAAATATTGTTTTGTCATTAAAATGAAATTTTAAAAATAATTTTAAAGTGCTATTTTTTTAAAACCATAACAGATTTGATTGACTTTACCTTTATTTAATCCTATAGGTGAAAGCTAGAAAGATTATTATTTCACGCAATAAGCTGCAGTTAATACACATAGCAGTAGCAACAGCAAGACACTTTGAGCACTGTAGTACACCAGGAACTCTGTAGTGCACTAGGAGCACTATAGTACACTAGAAGCACTGTAGTACACTAGGATCACTGTAGTACACTAGGAGCACTGTAGTACACTAGGAGCACTGTAGTGTACTAGGAGCACTGTAGTACACTAGGAGCACTGTAGTACACTAGGAGCACTGTAGTACACTAGGAGCACTGTAGTACACCAGGAGCACCGTAGTACACCAGGAGCACTCTACTACTCCAGGAGCACACGAATTACACTTAGACACTGTATTACATTGGTAGTGCTTGGGTACACGTGGAGAACTACAATAGACTAGAAGTGATGTAGTAAATGTAGTACACTAGTGACACTGCAGTACACTTGAATAACTACAATCTAAAGCTTGAACATTTAAGATTTTACGATGGTCCCCCTTATACGAATTTGAAATTTATCACACGCTTTGTTATAATGCACGATACTGAAATCATGTGTTTTAGCATCACAGCCTAAAACAAAAACTAATTGCTTCCACATAACTATGATATATCACTTCAATTTAACGGAATCAATACACTTATTATTAAAAGAGGAACAGTAACAAGTTGTAAGATCGTAGTAATTTGTTGTACCACAGCTGTAGTAACGTTTTCCAATACTAGGTTTCAGCAGATCAGTAGTAAGTTGTTTAGGAACAGATTTAACTTTTACTGGGGCAGTTAGGTTTTACCAGAGCATTAGAATTTACCACGTGAGATTTCATGAGTAGTACTTAAACTGGGCTACACACGTGTGTGAGACTTGATTGATCCAGCCTACGTTTCATATCGGGAATACAGAGTCTTTTGTTGACTTAGGTCACCTTACAAAGTTCACTCTGAACTCCACATGGACACTCTTTGGGATTGTTGGCTAGCCTACAGTGTTATGAACAGAATTAATCTAACATTAATTGCTAACCTTATTTACGGAAACGAAATAAAATAAACCAGTGTCAGACGTACAAACCACAATCTTAAAAGCGAAAGTGTCAGTACGTTCTGTTAAAGGACTCTAATGGAATGTAATACTATTTACTTCTTCCCGTCACTTGAAAGCCACAACACAGAATTTCCCCTGAAAGAAAAGTCTAAGAACTGCCATTACAGAAGCTCAAATCAATAAACGCCCGGGGGCATGATGAAAAAGGTCGAGTGTATTCCCAGTAATGAGGTCAAAATTGAGTACCCTCCCCTCCGTCGGCAAAATTGTGGTGTGCCACATTATGAGATAGAGAAGACCTAAATCCAATCCTTTTAACAAGGAACTTTCAGATAAAAATTCTAAATAAGCTACGAAAAATCTCAATAACCAGACTTAGTTAAAAAGACGTGTAATAAAAGCTGAAAATAGCTTCTAAATGTTGCTGAAATCTATACCTTAAAGTATCTCGATGGACTTAGTAGGTGTAATCAGTTTAAATATTTATGTCTATATAGCTGTAAAAAGCTCCTTATTTTATAGAAAGAACGCTCGTACCTGGGGAAAATAAGTCCTTAATAGATAAAGAAATCTCTTAACTAAAGAAAACAAATTATCTAGAAAAAATAGTTCTAATGTAGATAAAAATAGCACTTGCTTAGAGAAAAACAGTTATTATTCAGAGGGAATGTTTTCTTTAATTTTTTGGAGAAAAACGTTTTTATTTAGAGAAAATAACTATAATCTAGAGAAAGTAAGTAATTAACGATAGACAATATATATTCTATCTATAGTTAAGTTGACGTGAGAACAAAGGCAATTTTAACTAATTCCACTTATATAGGCAACTATTATAAAATTATTTATCAACTTATAAATAATAAATACAATACAAAAACACTCTAAGAGAAAAAGTTGGCTCCACTTCCCCATCGATTACGTCCAAACAAATTTATGTACATGAGATTTTTTGCATTGATCTAAATAGGTTTTCCTTTCTGGTGCACCCCTAAACATAAATAATTCAACAGCTTTGCTCTAACATTATTTTGAATTTATTATTCAATAAAGCTGCTTAAGACTCCTGAGAATAAATTTCTAGCCCAGTTTTAAGGGGAAAAAAGAAAGAAATAAAATCATCCTTGTAAAAACGCCAAGAGCCTCCACATGTATAATTTAATTCATTTTTTTCAAAACCGTTGAGGGCGTGAAGATCTTCGTTTTATTTAGGAGCATTACGTTAGGGAAGTGCCCTATTACATCTTTAGGTCTTTTAGAGTGTCTTGACTGGACTACTGCGTAGATCTCAATCATGAAAAAATCTTTAAAAATCGAAATTAACATTAGGTCTGTCCTGGCTACCATAATGGATGGACACTTGAAACATACGTCTTTTAATAGGATCTTAGGTGTGATCAGATCTATCCCGTTATAAAAAACGAACTTTCTCATGTGACATTTATACATGAACGACTATAACCTAAGTCTCTAGTGTTAAAAAACAACAAAAAAAGACACAAAAGAAAAATGTATTAATATATAAAAATATAAAAATATTATCATTTTCGTATTTATTTTATAGGTCTACTTGCTGACCTGTCGCGAGTTGCAACTATCTCAGTATAAAGGAATAAGTTAATAGAAATCAATGAGCGTACCTTTTAAAAACAGTTGTGCCAGAAATCTTTGCGGAAATTAGTCAAACAATTCTCAAGTTTCATTGCATTCGAACTGTTAAAAAATATTTTAAAAGCTTACATAATACAAAAAAATTAAGGGCCACAGTCGAAAAATAAGTGCTTCTTTAAAAAAAAATATATTGCAATTTTACTCAGCAACTTATCAAATTATCATGGGTTTTAGGTTGAATAAAACAATAATTATATCTCTTATATCATAATTTTAAAACATAAATGGCCCCGCGTCCTAAATGGTGCAAGATTTAAATTTCAAAATCCCTATACATTGCAATCTGAATCACGATGGATCTGTGTATGCTAATATAAGCAAGAGACAACTTGAAAGGCCACCAGACCCAATGAGTGCAAGATTTAAAGTTCGAAACATCTGTTCTTTACAATCATGATAGTAATGAAAATATTATCAATTTTGGTAAAGACCATGTAAAATAGAATGGGGAATAAAATCTTAAACATTTATGAAAAAAATGTTGGACCTCGGGCCTTAAGTAATGAATAAAAGGAGTTCAATTCCCCAAAGAATTTTAATATGGGCAATCAAGTTTATATATACCAAGTTTGGTCAAGATCTATTCATTTGTCTAGTAACTAACGCATAATATATTTTATAGATATGAAAGCAAAAAATGGCAAAAAGGGCCTTTGAGACTAAACTGTGCAAGATATAAACTTATATTTTGTACAAAAAATGGGGGCCCCTGCCCCGAAGGAATGAACATTAGGTGTTTAGTGACCTATAGTATTTTAATATAAGCTATCAAGTTTTAATATACGAAGTTTAGCCAAGATCACTTGAATTATGACTTTAAGGCCCCGGCCCATTCGGTGCAGGATTGAAAGTTTGAAACAACTGTTCATTCTAACAAATTTCATAATGATTTAATTTTTCTATATCATCAAAATCGTTTAAAATTGCATGTGGAATTAAATCTAAAACTTTTACACACAAAATTTTTTTGGCCCCCGGCCCCAATACAATGGACATTTGGAGTTCAATGCCCTACAGTATTTTAATATAGGCTCTGAAGTTTTTATATACCAAGTTTGGTAAAGTTCCATTCATTTTCCTAGTAACTTACGCTTTACTAATTTTTTTACATAGCTCATTTTAGCAAAAAAGAATATTAGGGGCCCCCAGGCCCATTCGGTCCCAGATGTAAAGTTCGAAACACCTGTTCATTTCAATCGATTTCATAATGGATCACTTTATCTATATTTCTCAAGATCTTATAAAATTTAATGGGTAATTAAACTTAAACGTTTAAAAAATGACGTTTGCGGCCCCCGGCCCCGAAGGAATGAACATTAGGAGTTCAGTGTCCTATAATATTTTAATATAGGCTCTAAAGTTTTTATTTACCAAGTTCGGCCGAGATCCACTTATTTTCCGAGTAGCTAAAGCTTAAGCTCATGCTACCAAAAAAACAAACAACAACATTATGGGCCCCCGGGCCCCTTCGGTGCATGATGTAATATTAGAAACACCTATTTAATTCAATCAATTTCATAATAGATCTATTTATCTATATTTCTCAAGATTTTATACAATTGAATGGTCAATAAAATCCAAAGCATAAACGAAAAAAGACATTTGGGGCCCCGACCACAAGAAATGGAAATTTTGAGTTCATTAAACTGCAGTTGTTTTAATATAGGCCATCAGGTGTTTACCTACCAAGTTTGGTCAAGTTCTATTCAGATAAATAGCTCACATAAGACAAAAAAACTTAATGGGCCCCCGGAGCCCAGTGAGGCTTACATTAATTCCAGGAGTTTAAAAAACAATCTCTCAAAGTTTTATGGCAATCTGATGAATGGCGTAATAGGCTATAAGAGACATGAAGACAGAAAGACAAAAGACATAAATTCATTTATATATATATAGATATGAAATATCTATATGAAAAATATAGTCAATGAAATGCATCCATTTTAAGAATTAAAAAAAAATGATTAAAGGCTCTAGTTTATACAGACTTTAAATTTTATTTGCTTAAAAAATTATTATTTTAAATCTTCATTCTGCCTACTTTTCCTGTATAGATCAAATCTTCTGTTTAACATCAAATTGCCGACTTTTCCTGTAAAGATCAAATCTCCTTTTCACCAGCACTCCCTACTTTTCATGTACAGATCAAATCTTCTGTTTACCAGCACTCTGCCTGCTTGCCCTGTACTGATCACATATTATTATTGCCATCACTCTGCCGGCTTGTCTTATACACATCAAATCTTTTGTTTATTATCACTCTTTCGGCTTGTTCTGTGTACAGATCATACATTTTCACTACCATGCTTCACGCTTGTTTCTTACAGCCCAGCTGTTGTCACTTAGCAACCTCGCTCTTGATAAGCGCGCCTTCCAATCGTCCATGTCTAAACGTGACAAGATTGAAGATGTGATTGCCCAGGCTGGCTTGGCCGTGGATGGTGACGTCACTTCCTGTTCCAGCACAGGTTAAAAATAATATCCTTTCTTCTGCTTATTTCATTTTTTTTATAATTTCGAGCCTTAACCTTAACAAAATTTTTTTTTAGATTTTTGTTGTCAGTCACGGTATCGCTGTAATCAAATTTCTTACTGATCTAGGCATTCAATTACAATTGTTTCTCAAAGACGCAAAACCCCACTCAACCGTTGTGTTAAATGTACAAGCTGTTATTCTTTTTTAAAACATGTTATTATTAAACTTTGGTAGTCATGCTGGCCTTTATCTCATAACAATTTTTTTTTAAAAAGTTGACGTCAATCATTCATTAAGTTTATTGAATAATGTGAGTTTTAAGAATAAATGACAATATTAAAAAAAATTAAAATAACAAAGATTATTTTATATTGCACACAGTGGAGGACTGAAAGGATTCTGATCTATTTTATTGTTGATTATTTAATTCTTCTTTTTAAACGCATTGTAACTAAAGGTTTAGAGAGATCTCCTACTTGGTATGTGGATTTGAGCAGCGAGAAAGCAATTGGTAGCGTACGAATACAAGGTAGCAGTGTAAACAGTAAGAATTTTTTTCTATTTGCTAAGAAATAAGAAGATATGTTTACATCAAGTTTAAAATATGCATGACTTATCTATATAATGATAAGTAGTACATTGTAGTAAATACGAAAGAACAATATTGAAAACTATTTTGATATTCGGCATCGTTTATAAAATATAGTAATATGTTTTTAATTTCGTTTGATCATTATAATTTAAAGTTGTATTATAGTCAGCATATAAACAAACAGTATTAATACTCACTCAACTTCAATAGTACCGTATTTACTCGCATATAAGCCGAGTTTAGAACTATCAAATATAATACTGAAATCAGGGGGTCGGCTTATATGCGCATAAAACAAAATGGACACATGGAGAGACATAAAAATGTATATGTAATGTACTGTAATTGTTGTGTTGCTTATGATATGAAAGTTAATTTAATACTTATAGGTATGTTATTTATTTCATGTAAAGCGCCGTGAGCCCAGTTCCTCTGGGATACAGCGCTATATAAATAATCAATTTATTTATCTATTTATTTATATTATTTTTTTTTCTAAATATATACTTCATTATTCATCCGGTGTGAACATCTTTTGAGCGGAAGGTTCCGAAATTATTATCTATATATAAATACTAGACGCCCCGTGGCGTAGCATACGCCGCAGAATTGCTCATGGAGAGTGCAAAGAAAGTGGAGAAAGAACGGACACAAACTAGAGCACGAAGAAAAAAAAACAACGCGAGTTAACGTCGGTTGAGGGGGAGGGTGAACTGCCGACTCATTGTTGGTTTCGAGATTTTAGCACTGTGGTTATCTACATGCCCACCACCCTTTACCACATTAGCTTGCCAACCATAAATTGTGATTGGCCGACCCTAGCATGATAACCAGTACACCATTAATCTCACGTTATTATGTGAAGGTACAATGCAAGTGAACGCAAGGACCGTTGTTGGTCTCGAGACATTGATCGAGCCCATTCGTAATGCTGGTTTGCACATACTTGCGTGGTGTCCCTCATGGTTGGGCGACGGAGAGAATTATATCTCGAGACATTGGTCGACACCAGCGAGGGTCATTCGTCATGCTCATTTGCACATACTTGCGTGGTGTCCTGCATGGTTGGGCGACGTAGAGAGGTGAGGGTCATACGTCATGCTCGTTTGCACATACTTTCGTGGTGTCCCGCATGGTTGGGCGACGTAGAGAATTATAAATATAGATTTCACCAAAGCGAGTATGTGCAAATGGAGTCAACCAATCAGTTTATGTTTGGCATGTCTCGAGACCAACAATGGTACTTGCGTTCACTTGCGTTGTTCATTCACAGAATAACGTGTGATTCGTAGGTTTGTGGTTATCATTCCGCCTCACACGGGGAAGGTCCTGGGTACAATCCCCCGCGAAAACTCTAGTTTGTAATTATTTTTTTTAAAAGGTTTGTTAGTTCCCGTTCTTAGCCCCCTTTTTGCGAACATGGCTGACCCTCGCTAGGGTCTGCCAATCACAGTTTATGGTTGGCAAGCTAGGGTGGTGATGGGTGGTGGGCAGGTAGATAACCGCTTTGCGAATGTATCGAGACCAACAACGAATTTGGTGGCCCCCCCCCCATACCGACGTTCACTCGCGTTGTTATGATTTCTTCATGCTGTAGTTCGTGTTCGTTCCCCCCCCCCTTTCTTTGCACTATCCATGAGCAAGTCCGCGGCGTATGGTACGCCGCCGGGAGTATCTAGTAGCAAATAATGTGGATAGAGCAGAACACGTTTTTGTGTCATTTCAAAAGGTAAACAAACTTGTCTGTAACAGAAAAGTTAGCATTTTACATCTTTAAAGTAGCAAACTTTCTATGAACCCAAAATATGGAGTAAAATTAGACAATTGTAATGGTCTGTAGGTTTTTGCAAAAACTGGTCATTTTAAAGCAGTATAGGGGGTCTGCTTATATGCGATGTTGGCTTATATGCCAGTAAATACGGTATTTGCTTTTACAAACCACGTAGAGCTCCAGTCTTGCTTTTGTAATGGTAGAGGTAGAGAGTAGAGATTTTATATTGTGAAGTTATTGAAAAAGGGGTCTGCTGTTAGTGGGCTAAGAGTTCATTGTTTAATATGATTGAATATATTTAATTCAATCTCATAGAGCAGCAAGGTAAAAACTATAAGGAAATCCGGTTAATTAGTTTTTGAACCACTGACCACGCAATGGGTAGTATATGTCGTTATCTAGGGGACCACTGACCACACAGGTACTCTGTTTAAACAGTCGGAGGAACATTGATAACACGAAGCGATTATCTGGTCAAACAGTCAGATGACCGATCACACAAAAGAAAGTTTGGTGAAACATTTTGAGGACCACTGATCACACTAAAGAAAGTTTAATCAAACATTTCGAGGACCACTGATCACACTAAAGAGTTGTCTGGCAAACGATTGCTATTTCAAATAACACAACATCTTAAAAAAAATTCTTCTTAGCACCACGTGAGCGTTCAAGAGGCGTTTAATTTTGTACCGTTAGTCATTGCTTAAACAGGATATCTGTCTCTATTTTCTGTTCATATTCATATTTAATGGTTATTGTATTTTGACAATCGTCTCCTGTTCACAGAGCTCCATGACATTCAAGTATATGTTAGCAAGGCGAGTAACATGACTGATGATAGTGGTCTTTGTGGGGGCTTCGTGGGAGAGGCTAAGACATTGAACTTGAGAATTTCCTGTAACAAGAAATTGCGTGGAAGGTAATTATTATACTAAAAATCTTGGGACGCGAATTTAGCATAAATTCATTTGCTCGTGAAAAACTCTTCTGAAATAGTAGCTTATCTTCAAGCCATTTTATTTATTAGTGATATTTTAATTATAATAACGAATAGCGTATCTTTAAATGGTTGTTAGAAAATACCAGTGAAATTATAAATAAAGTGATACGTTATTATTATTTCAGGTATGTCATCGTTCAGCTACTAACTAAAACTGACACATACGAAAGTCTTGTACTTTGTGAGGTCTTGGTGTTTCAATAAGACATCCTATTCATCTTCATCACCTGGGCTGGCTGTCATCTTGATATTTGTGTGACAGATGATTACATTGATAGAAGAAGGTGTCTCATTTAACAGTGCAATTATAACAATGGCTTCCAACGTAAATTACAACTTCAATATTTAAAACAAAAATTATTTTGACAGATGCATGATTTCTAAACGAAGCATTGACATATCTGCTCTTTATCTGTGTCTAAAATACATAATCTAGTTCAGTGCTTCTCAAACTTTTTAGTATGGCGGACCGTCAGGAAATTTTTCCATTGCACCAGAGACCGGTGCACTTTTTTCCCTGCACTGACAATTTTTTCTGTCCTTTTTTTATAACTTCTGCCGACCGGCGGCGGATGGCCCATGGACCGGCACCGGTCCGCGGACGACCACTTTGAGAAGCACTGATTTAGTTGATGGGCACTGGACACATGAACATACAACAGTCATTTTCCCCTCCACTAACTTGATTAAACATATACAAGTCACTTCTCCACAGTTCTTGTTTGATCCATCATATACCAATGGTAATGCCACTGCTGCAGCTAGAATAGACAAGCCATGGCAAGAAATATTTTGAATGCTGCAGCTATATTACATACACGACTCATATTGCTAGTGATTTAGCAAGTTCTAATATTTTGACCCCACAAATACAGGTGTCTTTGACGGTGAAAACAACTTTTATAATAAATTAAATCTAGAGAAACAATTAACAGATACACAATGTTATCATTTAGTGTTTCAAAATATATGAAATCATGGCTAGATAGCTTGTTTTTAATAATCATTTTATAGCTCATTATATGTCAATTCTTGTTTCAAATTCTCATGCTTTAATTTTTTATACAAAATTATGTGTAAATACATTCAAACAATATTCACAATTTAATTGGACTATTTTTAAAGCTAAAAATAAGCCAGGTAACGTTTTACATGAAATATCGTGTTTTTTTTGTTTGTTTGTTAAAATATTATTTTCATTGCTGATCTTTCAAATAAGGAGATTAGTGACCTATCCTGACAACAGTTGTATTTATATATATGTCAGACTGTCCTTGATCAAGTTTATGATCGGTATGTGTTCATTCTGTCAGCGCAAGTAGACAAGGGTTTAGTGTTATGCAACGCATAACAATTCACATTTTATTTTAAATATTACCACAAAAAAGAATAACGCATATTGATGAAATATTTTTCAAAAATTATTTGTAATGTTTTTCATAATGGAGTTTTGTGAAGACTGTTTAACTTCCTTGCAATATGTAAAAATAAAAATTATCTTTGATGTGTGTATATTTTTATGATTGGTTGAAAATAAAGAATACAAGTTTAAACATGAAACCATTTTCCATTCAATATATAACTTATTTCAAGATAGTGTAATTTCTAAAGTAGTACAAATTACCCATTGAAACAGAAACTCATTTCAAAAATGATTATTTTTATAAAAAATAGGTTACAATTTTGTGAATATTAACTATAAAACAATACCTTATCATGTGTTCCTCTTTCATTGTTTAAAAATTTCCATGAACTGTTTGCCACACCGATTCGACTTAAACATTGTAGCATCATCATTCACAAAAATAACTTTAAAGTATGGATCTGTTAATGAGTGAAGTTCGTAGTTTTACTAAACAGCAGTAGCTGGGATTGTTGGCTTTGGAAGGTGCCGTCTCGCGTAAGTATGGCTAGCGTAAGGCTCGGTACTGGCCCTTTGCCTACTTGATAATTAACTTAACTTATATTCATTACTAAATTAGTTTTTTAATAAAAATTTATTTATTTTTGAACATAAAAATACTTTTCATATTAATCACATATTATCTTATCCTATAACAATATAACAAGAGTATTTGAAAATTTTATTTTGATGTCTAGGACGTAGAACAGTTGATGTTTGTTAGATTAATTAATCCGCATTTAATTAATGCAAAGATTGTAAAAACACTTAACCACACATGTATTTGAAAAAAGTTCCAGAAAACCATGTACTTAAAAATGTAATTTTTGTTCATACTCCATTAATTTTGCTAAATACTATTCAAAAAGGGAAACACAACTATCAAGTTGCTAGACAGCTAAAAAGCAACACATTGATATTCAGGAGATGAACCAACACATTAATATACATTAGGCAAAACAAACATATTGCAATGCGTTCAAGAAACGCCAAGGACTAACTGTTAGGATTCATGGACAATGTAAAGTTCGTAACAACTGTGCATATTAAATCTTGATCAAAGTGGATATATTTTTAAATATTTTTTAAGATCGTGTTCAATCCAATGGGAAAAGTTAATAAATAAAAATAGATGAAAAATTGTATTTATTATTTTAATTGTAGAAATTATCAAATTCAGATGTTATTATTTTATCAGAACTGAAGTTAAAAAAATTTAAGCATAATTAAATATTTATGGTAAGTTCATCTGGCAAAATAAAAAAAATAAAAATTATAATAAACAGTTTTATATACAATGATAATAGAATAAATATTTTTCAAAAGAAATTATCAAATTTCTTAAAATTTCTAAAGAAAAGTGTCGATCTAAGGCATGTTCTTATTATCTACTTCTCTGATGAAATATTCAATAGCTTTGTATGTTTTCTCAATTTGCCTTTATTTCTTCACCATTTTGGTTATTATGAGATGTAATAACCATAAAACTAAATTTGAAACTTTAAATAAGCAAAACTAAGAGTAAAATGCCAGCATTCAAGTATATTTATTTAACTCCCTTTATAACTGAGAAAAGAAACAGCTTACATACAAAAAAATTAAAAAAAGAACCTACCATTTTCTGAAGATAAATGCTATAGTGAAGTTAACGTTTAAGCTAATATCTAGTAACAAAATCATATCATTAGCCAGCATAGGTAATTTCTCTAAAATCAAGTCAAACTATTGCCAACGGATATTTTTTCCTTTAAAAAAACTCACAATTTTCTGATCACCAAAGATAAAAATGTTAAGTTTAAAAGTCGCGGAATAGAAATGGTAAAAGATAATTCTCAAAGTTTTGGACGCCACAAAAAAAAATAACAATTTAAATTAGAAGATATAAACACGCGGTGGAACTCCACTACCGGACACTTTATATTACCTAGTTGATGCCAGTCGTAATGTGTGGCGTTATGCCCCAGGAGGATTGGACGGGTGACACATGAACTAGTATACAAATAAAAAAGCTGCATCAGGTTGTAGAATAACGAAATTGAGCGCAGAGCTTACTCTTGAGAATGCAGCTTTCCTTGGCTATAAGTATAAATATATTAAAAAAAAATTCTCTTATATTAAGACTATTTTACGTAAGATAAAGAGCGCTTTGAAATTTAAAAAAAACAATTCAATAATGTGTTCTAAGTTCTAATAATACAAAAAAACAGCATAAAATTAAATTATATCTATAGACCCAGTGTAAAAAGCATGGTATTCGAAATAAAACACGAAATCTTTCATACGCTAAAAAATCTTTAAGAACAAAAAGTAAGAAATCATTTAAATTTTGACATTTCCATATAAAATGCTTGAAGACTATTTTTATAAAAATTTTGTTTCACTAAAATTCCTTTCAAGGAAACGATCTTAGTTACTGATTGATTCACCTTTCTAATATGTGGCTCTTTCACTAAGGGATGCTATTCTTTCTTTGTTCTCGTTAGCTTATAGTACATTATACCCACCCACACCTTTTTTAATCACCCTCTGGCCTCCGCCCCCCTCCCCCATTTTTCCAGTATATTTTTGGGGGTATTAGATTGCCACGTTTATTTGAAAGGTATTTATTCGTTTAAAAACGCCTGTATAACAAAGATATTACATTTTAAGAAGTATTTTAATTGACTTTGTTACCTCAGACACGAAGGGGTGGAAATATTGTGTTCAATTCGATATAGATTTTTAAATTGGTTACCATGTTTATGTTTATTAAGTTTATTTTGTCTAGATATGTCCATAAATCAAGTATCATATGAATAAATTATTTTATTTTAGCTTATTTCAGAGAAAGCAAAATTAATATAAATTACTTAAGTTAAGACTTGCTTCACTTTATTAATTAAAGTTGAAAGCCATAGGATACACAGTAAACTACTTCTTTGTTCATGGGAATATGGAAAATTAGGGATAAGTGAGTAACGGCTTAGGCTTTGATTATTTTAAAAATATAAAACAATAAAATTAGACAGCCAAAAATTATTAAAATGTAAATTGTAAGGAGAAATCACATTCTACATAAATATGAAACGCTCTTGCTAATTAGTATAACTTTTTATAGTCAATTATAAATCAAAAACTTTCAAATTATTTGTTTACATTATTGTGGTTTTGAATTAGAGAATCGCTTAACTCATCAAATTTACTCACTACTTGAAAATTGTGTTAATTAAATTAAGAATACTAAATAGCATATAAAATAAAATTCTTACTTCATTTTCACATAGTTTAAATAAACTGAAAGAAAATCACAGCCATCCTCGTCACGAAAAATAAAAGTATATTTGTACGACCCTGCATCCTAAGACAATGGTAAGTAATGAAATATTGGTAACATCATCTATGGAGCCTATACGATAAAGAACTTACGGTCTTCCATCCTCAGAATATAAACTTTTTGATCAGGAATTCAGAATACATAATAACCTTTGGCACTTACAATAGCTTAAAGAGGTATTCGTCAGTGATAAAATATTTTTTTTCAAGTTTTCAATGGAACAATTCAAATACTTTTTTTAAAGTAATTTGTTTCTATATTTAAAGTTAAAAAAATAATTTCAGCTTTTAATATTTCCATAAATCTTTTCTTCCCGTTTCACATTAGCAGGCGCCGATCTTTCTAAAACTGGTAGCTCGTATGGGTGATCTGGTAAAGAAATGAACAAGAGGTAACAGTAATTTTTAATTAATAGACTTCAGTCACAAGATAGACACTGTCAGAAAGAGATAAATCCTAATTTAAAAATTAAATACCCCGTTTTGAAAAAGCAAAAACTACTTTACAAAGTGTGGTGACTTTCTCTGTTGTATGCTTAAACAATACACACTAATTAAATAATCTCTTAAAGAAAGTACTACACGTCGATTTGTTTATAAAAAGATTATTTTAGAAATGATAGAAAAAAATGGAACATATGTAGTTTAAAAAAAAGATTTTTAGAAAGATAATACACATTAAGTTTGGAATATCAAAACAGATTATAGTTGAAGAGGTTTTGTAGTCTAAATGTCTTAGACATTTTTTTAAAAGTTTAACTCTAGACTTTGCTGAGCGGAAGTGTAGATCTTAGTGTCAAAGAAATATAATACATTGCAGTTCTACTAAATTATTATAGATATACTAGATTGTTCCGGGGCGCCGTGGCGCCTTCGGCGCCCACTTCTTTTAGGGCGCCTACGGCGCCCACCTTATTCATAAGCAAAAATTAAACTTGCTGAAATGTTCACAAAGTATTTTTATAGGGGCCGTCCATAAAGTACGCCACTTTTTTTGTCAAAACCCCAAGTAACTTATCCTTGTTTGATAAATACGAAATATTAAACTTCCTGAAATGTACACAAAGTATTTTATAATTATAAATCATCAAATCCTATTTTTACATCGTTCCCTTTTTCCAAAATTAAGATATAAGCTAAAGCAATGACGTCATATAATATATTTTTTACAGCGCGTCTTTAATTTGTAATTAATTTGCACACCTTTTGATGCACACCTTGTGTTAAATATAAGATCAACCAATGACGTCATATTAAATATTTTTACAGCGCTAATCACCACACGATTTTTTAAAACTGCTATAGACTGTTGTACATCATCAGCGTTCCACATCCAATGAGTGAGCCACTTGGGCTTTTATATTATTTATGCCATGGATAATGTATAATTGATTACCACATAAATCAAAGGAAAATGTTTTTTTCTGATAATGATCTAGGACAATCTCTGTTTACCCGATTGTTGTGTTCCGCTGGGATGATGGTAGTCTTCGAAGACTTTTCTCTGCCAATATCGATGCGCTCTGAATATTAAAACAGCGCTTGCTATAAAGATGACCAAACCTATGGATCCACCAACACCAATACCGATACCTTTAAGCAGATCGTCAGTTAACATACCTGTGAAACACACAGAAAAGATTCGATAACATTGTTATCAATGTGACTACTGTCGGTAAAATATCCTATACCAAATGTTTTTTACTGTTCATATAATGTTATAAAAAGCATTGTGTTTTATTCATTGTATTTTGAGAAATCAACCAAGTCAATTCATTCAATGATGAATGATTGAAAATCTATGGTATGCTTAATAATACTTTTTTAAAAATATGATTAATGATAACCATCTTTTACCGGTAACGTTTACAAAATTTACGATTGAAAATTTAACGAATACAAGTAGCCAAGAATCGTAAGTTTATAAAAAAAAATGTAAAGTCGCCTTTTAAAATATATTAAAAGAGCCTTAATATGGGGTTAATTTATAGTAGCCGTCTCAGAACACACAACACAGGCCGAAACTTAAACTTTAAAAAAAGGTCACACGTGTAAAACAATCAGTGTCGTAGCTAGGGTTGATGTCACCCGATAGGTTAAATTTCATTGTATGGCCCAGATCAAAGTACTGTGGATAGCTGGAGTGAGGTGAGGCGCTTAGTTAGTTTGTGAATCCGACATAGGTATGTCACCGAATTAGTTAGACATTAAGTAAATGACATTACGATATTTAAGAGTCTGCCTGGATGAAAGTGAAGCTCAGAGGTGGGTTTGTTTATCGATGAAATGCGCCAGGAAAACGCAAGGATTCGTCATAATTAGCATACACACGTATAAGATGAGGTTTTCAAGTATACGCAGAAAAGTTGGTCATGATTTTTGAAGCAACCTTCTAAATTTTATGTAACCACACGGAGCTGCATTGATTTTCAAACACATCATTTAAGTGTTTTTAAATTTAAATACATTTTTGTTTTAAAAAAATTAATTTCCCCTGACTTCAACAGTTGATTTCTCATTTTAAAACTGATTCAGTTGAACTAGTAGGCCTACTCTCTAGTAGTAAGAAACTTTCTGGACGTCTGAACATTCGATGTTTGTGTGACTTTGCCGTTTGTAATTACAACACAAACCCAGGCCTTTAAAGACGTAATCCTTGCTTTATGAAACAAAACAATTGTCGTTATACACCTAAACCTCCCTGTGTAATTAAACAATTTTTTTAATTATTTCACGTCCCTGAGAAATGTCAGACGGTATGGTAATCATCAACCCCTCACATATCTCTATATCTACGCCACTAACATAAATAATGTTACAATAAACATGTGTTAATATACAATAATACAATACTAAGTTTTTGTTATTCTTTTGTTTTTGATTGATATCTTTGTTTTATATCGAAAGTGTGATGGGGTGGTTTTATTATGGGGGAGACAGTATTTTACAGGGTATGGGTGAATTTATTTTAATTTGGAGGAAAATATTTTCTCCCCCAGAGGATTTATTTTAAAATAGATCCTCCGGAGAGAGACTCTGTATGGGGTAGGATTCAATTTGCAGCACCGGCTCTAGAGTATGCGGGGCCCAAGGCAGCAAACGATTCGCGGGGTCCAGGTCCCGAGCAGCAAGACCCATGCAAAAAAATTTGCATTTCTACATGTATTAAAATAATGGGTAATAAACATTTTAATTACTTAAATTTGAACTCTACAACAACATTGACACATCTATAACAACAGTTTTATCCATTTAATTGACGATCCTAAAACTCAAAAAAATATATTAATAATTGAAATGTTTTGTTTTGTGATCATTAATAAAAATAAATAACTATGTACGCTAGAGTTGGTTTGGTTGTATCTTCTACTTTCGCCTTGTTTTTACAACTTACAAGGCAATCTTGCGAGCTTCGTCGGCGGTAAAATCTAAAATAAGTTCATTATTGTCAAGACTATGAGCAAAATTATTGTCAATTGACAAAATAACTAAGTTACTGATCAGATTTGTAATCGCTAGTGCTCGCATATATGTTTTAATAAGTATTTGTTTCGAAAAGTTTTTTTCTCCGAAAGCCACAGTAACAGGAATAGTTACAAATATTCGAAGTGCAATGTGCGTTTTAGGAAAGTCACCTAAACGCTTGTTTACTGAAAGAAACTGAAAAATCTTAACAGGACACTTGTATGTGACTGCAGGAATTATGGAACTCTTCTGCCAGCATGAAACCATGAAGATCATTACTTTCGCATCCTGTGGCGTTTTCTCGAAATCCGTAATGTAATTAAGTAGATCATAAAGAAAAAAAGTAATTGATGAAATTTATAAAGAAATCCAAACTAGTCATGATGCTTCGTTGTTGTTCAAAGCGACTGCCTATCGACAAGATTGCCATATCAATAATCTGATTAAAAAAATTATTTGCGAATTTTTTCTTGCGCATCTACAAATCCGTTATCTTCCCATTCATTTGGATTTTTTTTCTTTTTCGCACTCTCATCTCTTTTAAAAAGGGCCATTGAAGATCACCACATCTTTAACTTCTAAGCCCATGTCAATTTACTTTGCAATTGGTGTTTCAAAACCACCATTTCTGTAAAATTTCAACCTTTTGCAATTATGTTCCCTGCTGTAAACTGTAGTTGCTAGATCGACTGAAATATTTTTAAAAAATTATTTGCTGATGTAATTATATTGGAACAATATTTCGTACAAAAAACAATTGATTCAAGGAAATTGAAGTTCATTAGTTGTTTGCACAATGACTGTGCTTCACTTCGAGCTTTTGGATCATTATTTTGCAATGAAACTTCGAAAAGTGTACCATAGTTATGTACAACTTCATATTAGGGCATAACAGGAAATTGCCTCGGACATTCGCCTCGGCCGAATATTACGATTTTCGGTAATATCCGGAAGTATTCGCCTCGCCAAATATTACACAAGCAAATAGCTAAAAAATAAAAAAAATAAAAAATAAAAATTAAGAAAATGGAATTCAATAAATACTGAACAGCTAGCAAAGAAGACAAGATAATTTCAGTAGCATTCCGCAGGTTGCGTAACCAGTTGTTACTGGGTCACGCATAGTCTAACTTTCTTTCAAAAGATGGCCATTATACTAATATACTTCCGTCCGACTGCAATGGTTGTAGAGATATATGCCACTTACTGTCGGAAAACATTAACTTTATCAACATTCCACAGGTGGCGTAACGTTTGTGTTTCCGGCAAATATGTGAAAATATAGACGCCACAGTATAAACATAGTAAAAAAATTATTAAAATAATTTTATTATTAAAATAATTGTAATTTTGTAACGGTGCCTAGTAATTTTCCATTGCAGTACTGGTGTTAAAATTACTGTTTTCTATTTTATATATACTAATCTCTGTAGATTTACGACAACATAATAAATTTACATTGCGTCAAAATTAAATAATTAACAATGGTACTCTCCTAAGTCGCAGCTACTACTCGTTTCGTATCCGGATCCGGCAAATAGTACATCCAAATACTCGGACTCGGTACTCGGTGGAAATTGACTCATAAATATTGCCGTATGTCATATCACACTACCTGTACATTCACATGGCTTTCCCATCTTGTTTTACAAAGTGGTTTCACCGAAAGGTTTGGAAAATGCCAGGAAAGAATAGCCCATCGCTTTGTAATGCAGATAATAAAACTAGATTAGTTGAATTATACCCAAAATCGTCATTCCATCAGGACATGTTTTTTCCATATCCGATAGCAGCAAGTGGTAACAATGACAAGTACAAGAGGTAAAAATACCCCAGGTATTTAATTTAAAAGACACGCTCGGAAGCTTGAATTATGCCCCTTTATGTTCGCACCGTTTTCGTAACCTAGACCGCGGGTATCAGAAACATCTAAGTCCAATTTTGTCAGTTCCAATAGTAAGACATCAAGGATTACTGAAAAGTATTTAGCTGAATTTAATCTTTCTACAATAATATTTCTTAACGTATTTCCCAATAACGAAATGAGCTCGTTTTGAATTAGCTTTCCCAAGTAGTGATCATGAATTTCATCAGTTTGTGTTCTTCGTATATATTCCTGCAAAACCAGATGAAATATACACAGAATTTCAACCACACCCAAAAAGATTCCATTGTATGCCTGATGTAGTTTATTGACTGTTCTACGCAAAGCCATGTTGTGCCCAGCACGAAATTGGACAATGGCCATGAGACGTCTAAATACACTATGATAACGAGCCATTTTCACGTTTTCTTAGTTTTTGTCGTTGTCTGCTGTGCATTTTTTTGTTAGCCTTTTTTCCAGCTCAAACTATTTCAAAGTAGATGTCATATGTCCCTTTGATATCTAATGATCAGAGAGTCTCACACTGGCATTGTTCCAATAAAAAATCACTGAGATCCTAGGGCAGACAAAGAGTTGCCAAAAAACTTGCAACAGAAACAAAACAGTTTTTTTCTAGGCTACTGAATATATGTCGCTTTTTGATGAAAACTTCTCTATTTTCCATATTATGTCGTTTGTAGTATGTTGTTAAAATTTTCCGTTTTTGCTATCTGCTGGAAAATATACACATAGTCCCCACTATAAGGAATCTAATGGTGACCCGAGGTTGTAATTAAATCGATATTGTTCTTAAATACGTGCATTGCTGTCCAGCGTCTTCTCTGACGTGAGTAATACTGTCTTGTGTCATAACAGTGAGTGAGGAAATAACGATTTTCTTTCGTTCAAATCCATTTATTGGATTAGGAATTGAATCGCATTGGCCACCGTAGTATCTGAATTTTTCTTTTTTTTATATAGTCAAAAAAGCAATTAAGCTTTGGCGTGTGCGAAGATATCACCTTACCTCATGACACAAAGCATGTGTTGGATGTAACATCATGTAATTAATTCATTCTTAAATATTCACCAATGTTTTGGGGGGTATGTGAAAGTTTATGGACGAGTTTATTAATTTTGGCAAAAATGCAGTATAGATGTAAAAGACTGTCACTCAAGGATAGGACTGCTCAGTCACACGAGGAAATGCAACCCAACCCAACGGTGATGCACCATCGTCTCTCGAGATGGAAGGATGCGATATATAGTATAGATGTGTCGAACTACTAATATAAATAAATCATAGTTCTTCATTATATTTAATTTTTTTTTATTATTTAAGTCTGGTATCAAAGCGAGTTAAGTCTTACTTTGTGAGCAATCGAGTTCATGGCACCATGGATAACAGCTAAGCTTACAGGAACCAGTCACAGGATGACACGTGTCATTAGGGCATTGACAGTTACACGACTGTAAACAGTCGATACCCCATTTATTGAATGGACATTCTGAAAACAAATACAAGAAAAGGTGGGGGGGGGGTGGAAATCAGATGTAGAGTTGATTTTGTAAACGTAGGGGGTGTAAAAATGTTTCCACAAATGTAACATGTAAATGTTGTCTTAAATATAGCTTAAATTATAATTTAACAATAATGCTTGTTATTTTCTGATTTTTTTTATCCACTAGCTTTTATAAAATACAAACTCTTGCCTTCTAAGAATCGACAAATTTAAGGATTTAAGAGTAATTTATTCAGGCATATTTTAAAAATATAAGATAGGAATAGTGAATTCTTATGACTATGTATTCAACTCTTAATACTTTTATTTAATCTGCTCTGTCCGTAAGTCCATTCGCCTATTTCTAAATGTTTTAAATTAATATTTATACAAATTCTCGCTTTCCGATGAAGCAGACATTTTATATACGTAATATGCATTTCAGATGCTAATACCTGAATAAATAAAAAGCTCTTAGTAGTTTTTATTTATATCAATCAGTTCATTTTACTAGTTATTTAGTTTTTGATCTGACATTTTATGCTTCCATATCCATACAATAGCGACATATATGTCCTATTGGTAAAAGCTGGTGTTCTGCCCCACAGACGCGAGTAAGATTTCCAGAAAGCAACAAAAGTGGAATATAATAGTTTTACATTGTCATTCGATAAAATAAAAATGAGTAAATTATAATTCCCTGACATTTTCTAATAATTTTCTTTGACACGTAATACAATCAACTAACAATATTTTACAGGAAATATAAAAATTGTCAAGTTATTTAAAATCCCTGACCTGCGATTACTAAAAGGACTCTTTATCAGCAATAAAGCTATATTGCTTAGTCTATATCATGTTCAAGGGCTCTTCAGAGTTGAGGATTAATAAAATGTTATATTTTGAAAATTTGCTGATTTTTTTCTACCCGGAATCATTGATATTTTAAAGATTTTAAAGAACAGATCAATTTCGTATCATGATGTTCCACTGCACTACTTTTTATTAGTGAAAACTTCTATAACTTGTTTCTTTTATTAATCGTTAAGTAAGTTTTTATTACCATCGTTGCAAGCTTCCCCATGAAATCCAGATGCACAACCCGAGACACAGCTACCAGTGGCAACAAAACACTTCTCCTTTCTGTCTTCACAATTACACGATCTGTTACAATCAAGTCCAAACGTATTGCCAGAACACGAGGAATCTGTGAAAGATTATTTATAAAATAACAACGAATTTTATCATTACAAATGTAACACTGTTTGTAAATAGATAACAAATATGCCCTCAGACATGTATTTTCCTGAAGAACTTGTACTCGATAAATGGGGTGAGGTGCACAGATGTCACTCCATCCAACTACCACTCTATGATGGACATTTGTACATAATGTTATGTATGTTTGGAAAGATTGGCAAAATTCTGTGAGCCCAAGTGGTGGCTGGGATAACAAGCTATATAATTGTACATACTAATAAGTAAGAAAATAAATTTCCGTGGGGAGGGGGGGGTTAGCATGTGTGTACCTCGGAAATCAGTCAAGTCGTCAATACTGAGCCATCATCCGGAAGGGTCACAATTAGCTAGACCAACTCATCAGTGACATTCTTTTATAAAGGGCCATTGAAGATCACCACATCTGCGCTTATAAAACATACACCTGAAGGGTTTGTAATATGGCACAGAAGAAGTAGCGGGTAGTAGTATGGAAAGCTCCTTTATTGATGTGTTGTGTTGTTTGTGCGTCGTAATCGACGGAGCCCATTCTCATGATGGGGACCAAGGTGGGGAACTACCCCAAGAGGTTTACGATTGCCCTACAACCAGAGGTACCCCTTCCCATATACAACAATGCAAAACACCCCCTTTTTAATGTAAATTTACATGTAAATCAGCTCCGAACATGTTCTTGGTGTTTAGATAACTCAATGATAGGGGTGGACCTTTCGGGGTTTATCGCCTTGAGACAGCTTCTTTCTGGGAGTAGGGGAGGAATTGTAATGAGAATTTTTCATGGAATAAATAACAGTCTTAAAATCAATGCTTGGACGCCATTCCACTGGTATTATATTTATTAGATTACCAGTGGAGAGTCATACGCTCTGACAATGGTCCATGGCGTTACGCTGCGGATGCAGTAGGTTGCCAAACATTAAGCCGAAAGGTTAATCTCAAGCTTTTCGGAATGTGCACGTTATTTGACAGATGAATATAAATGTATTTCGTAATGAAAAATGTCTTTTCCTTGTATACGTGTATGTCAATTTTAAGCGACTTATATAAACATAATTGATTAAATAAATTAGACAAATCATCTTACAATATTTGCTTGATAACATTTTGCTTTATAACATAAGTACAGTTTCAGTCGTTTAATTAAATTACTATATTTATGCAAGCTTCACTTTGTTTCTATGTCAAAGACAATATGTTGTTTTTTAAAACATATGTGTATTCAATAACGCGATTTAATTATTTAACTTCAAATCTATAGTTGTAATATGAAATAAGTTTAAAAACGTGTTTTTATTTACCAGCCATTTAGATGATTAGACAATACAATTGTCTAGTATTTTTTTTTGTAAACTCCAAATTTCAAAATTTAAAAAAAATACATTTCATACATTTTTGATACCTTAAATCTATTTCTACCGGAATTAGAACCTAATTTACATTTTTTTTCATTTAAAAATCAAATCACCAACCTCCAAAAGCTTGCACTTCACATAATGTAAGAATGAACTGAGTATCTCCGCCAAAGACCTGGATGTAGGTGATGGGTTCTTCTGGTGGCACAGTTGTTATTAAATATGAGGATTGTGATTTATTAGGTCCCGTATAATTGAATATGACCTTCATATCAGACGTAGAGCTCTGGAGTCGAAAATTTCTTAGTCTTCTTTCTTGGCCTTTTCCTATAAATTACAAATAGTTAAATAATTTAGCATTATTCCTATAAATTTCGAACTTTATTTTATATTTATCTAAGTTACATCATCATCATCATACATGGTACTAAGCTCATGTAGGGCTTTGGCCTCCTACACCACATTCATTCCCTGGGAACGATCCATGGTTTCTGTCTCCATGACCTAACTCAAAACTGGTGTAAATCCTTCTTTAAGATTTATTAAAGCTTTTTTCAAAATTTCCCACTGTAATATGTTGTAAGTTCAATTGAATTCCTCATTTTCCTCCCACAAAAAAAATTGTAAATTTTTCTTATGCTTGGTGTCAAATATTTTGAATTTAAAAAAAAATGTTATCGTTATAAAAAAAAATCGTTTAAATTACCAACCAAGCTAGTACTGCAATTTTTTTAATGCTAGCTTTTAAGTTCACAAGCATTAAATCAAAAGTAATAATCATTTTTAAATCCTTTATATTAACTCGTGGTGTCTGCTTGCGTGCACCCTTGATTGCTTGTCGCCAAAACTTTGGATCGATTTTTAACCCACTTCCTCGTAAGCTAGCGAGCTGAAATTTAGCAGGCAGTTTGGTGGCGATGATAAAAACTATCAGATCGATCGCATGTACCGTAATTAAATTATTGATTTTTAAGATTATTTTATTTATCTCTTTTTTTCTCTATGTATCATGTTATTTTTTGAGATAGAGTGTCGCGGTGCGTATTATATTGATCGACCTTTCTGTCGCGAAATAAGGTGCGTATTTTACTGACAACACTTTTTATAAACATATTCCTGATCGGTGCGCAATATATTAAACATGTTTTACGACACAACTACAATTTTTTTATTTTTGGATGGTCTTCCGCTGCGTATTATAATGAACATTCTTTTAGTTACGTCTCGTACATAAAGGATTTATAGTAAAAAACTTGTTTTTTTACGTTTTTTTATTAAGTGTTTAAAATTAATACAATATTCCAAAACTTTTATTGTGAAAATCAATAAGTGCCTTTGATAATGAAATAAGTTAAAAATATATTTGTACTGTTGACCTATTTAAAAACAAATAAGGAAACCCTAAAAGTAATGTTTGAGTTTTAGCGTAACAATTTATTTATTTCGCAATGTGATAGCCTAACATTATTTCATTTATAATCACTTTAAAATATGAAATTATAATTTGTTTTTTAAAATGGGATGCCTTTTTGAGGCTACTCTGAAATTCTTTGATCTACGTATCAATTCCTTCAATTATCTTTTATATTTCAAAGCCATTTTTGTTTGTTTGTTCTTTGTTCTTGAATCTTTAAAAAATAATTTTCCAAGCTTCATCAACGTTTACATCAATCACAAGTGTTTTTTGTGACGCAATCTTTTATTTTTGTTTATTTATGTCATTGAATGATGTCAAAACAGCTTTAATTTTCACTCCTAATTCACTTTTCTCTACGCGGTACCTGATATGTAAATACAGTATACATCTACATTTTTCAGCAATGAAAAAACGTTCAAACAATTCACAGAGCCCAGAAAAGGCACTAAGTCTACTAATCATGCAAATAAGTTCAGGACATTCAGTCAACTACATCACTTATTCTATAATTTGTTAATGGCCTATTATCAATGGTCTGCCCATTATATATAGTTCCTATAAAAGTTGCGGTTTGTCATTAATCTGTGAATACGACACTTTGAGTGGCTGCTCATCTGGAAAATTAGTTGCTAGTGTTTGGATAAATAGGAGCAATTATACACATATACTGTTGTCGCCACAAATATTCTTCATGAAAACTTATTCCAGTCACTTTTTATCATTGGCAGGACCGAGTAGTTTTTGTATTGTGTTTGCTAATTTTTTAGCCAGGCTTCCAGTTATATAAGTGTTTTAAAATTTCTTTTGAACCTACATGTTGAAGGAAGTCAGCAGCTCCGAGCCTAGTCTTTCCGGAAAACATTCCCAGCAACTATTTCCCTCTCCCAAGGGAACCTAACAGCCGCCTGGGCATCCAGGACATGGTCTAAGATGCCTCCCACTAAAAGTGACCTCACAAGGAGGAGTGGAATTCCCTACTTCGACTCCAACAAACTTGGTGCCACCCCAGCTTGGCATACGAGTCTCATTGGATAAGGACTGCCAGTGGGCGGGGGATCATCAAGGGGCCTACCTAGGGTGTTACCCCCATTGGAAGCTGGCGTCCGCTAAGTTCTTCGCGGTACATTTTGTTAATCCGTACTGGCTCTCACGGCTATATTCTTAGTAAACTTATTTAAGTATATTAGGAATGACTTATATTTAATTTTTAATTTTTCAACTAACTGATATCCAAACTTGGCTCTTAAATATGTTACTTTGACATCGACTGAATTTTTTTTTAAATAAAAAAAAATGAAATATGTACAGCGGATGTTTTTAAGGCCAATAAATACTCCGCTAAAAATTAGGTCCGTTTTATTTGATTGAGTTTAAATGAAGAACATTTCTACAAAAAGTTAAACTCGTCTTGAAATTAATTCATTTCTGCTACCTACTTGTTAGAATACCATTTGATACCACTGTTTATATATAACCTAGTTTCTTGTTAAGCAAATCATTTTAATTCAAAGTGTATTGCATTTTTCTGAAGTCTTTTTTATGTGTTACTGTCCACCTTTTCAAGATCCAGGTAAGGTATTTGTTTATTCGTTGTTCTGAGAAACCGTTTCTTGCCAAGATTTTCAAATAATATTTTAAGTGTTTAAATAAATTAGGCCAAAAAATAATTCAAACTAAAAAAATAAACATGTTTTAAAAACAAACAAAAGCGTTATAAATATGGCGTATGCATCAACGTCAAAAATTTTAAAACGGGCTTGGATGCTGTGACTCCATCACAATTACTTTAAACAAGCCAAAGATATATATATATATATATATATATATATATATATATATATTAGGGCTGTTATCGATTAATTTAAATTTAATCGTTAACTTTTGAAAAATTATCGATTAATTAATCGATAATTTCGATTAAAACCAAAAATAGAAATTTATGACGTCATTAAACTGAACATTTCTCACGGACATTGAAAATTAAGAATATTTTGAACTAAATTTCATGACAATGTGTTGATACTTGATTTGTGATGAAGGTGGTACGTCAGCGATGTATTTGATCCTTTAAAAGAGAATTGTTTATGGCAGTGGACACAGTAAACGTTTTCACCATCTTCGACTTTGCCATCCGCAGTTAGCTTAAAAACAACATATTTGCTCAACTTTCTAGTTATATGTTTAAATTTAACTGCGCTGATGCTGTCAGCAGAGCCGTCTAACGCATAGGCCCGTTGGCATTTGTCCGGGGGCCCACGAGCATATGGGCCCCATGGGAATATGTTTATTTATATATATTATGTATATTCATCTTTTATTCCTGCGGGGGAAGGGCCCAACACTATTTCTTTGCCCGGGAGCCCAAAATGGTGTAAAGACGGCTCTGGCTGTCAGCCATTTTATAGTTGACGTCTGCCGGTCAACATAAATTAATAAAATAAATTTTAATATTACGCGGGAGATGTTTGTACGTAAAAAAATATATATAAATTATTATTAATTATTAATAATTTATTATTTATTACTAAAATTTTTAAAAATATTATAAATATTTTCTTAAATATTAATCGAATTTTTATCGATTAAAATTATTTTAATCGATATTTAATCGATAAAATGTTTAACGATTAATCGAGAAATTAATCGATAATTTCCGCAGCCCTAATATATATATATATATATATATATATATATATATATATATATATCTTAAGACACACTCCATTTAGAACGACATTTCGATTCAATTCCTTACTGTTATAAAGAATGTAGCGATGAACAACTTGTGGTTGAGCCAACGTTAGATTCCAATTTGGGTTCATGTCTTGACGCTTATCAGCAGTATGGGAGCACGTTTTCTCCATAAATATGCTGGTGTTACCGTCTACTGCAGTACTAGCTTGACTGAAGTTTAAACCATTGTAATTACTCGACTGCTGAGCAAATTGACGCAAGGCAACATTTCGTCCTGAAGTGTAGCACAATTATCTATGTAAATGTATTATCAAGAATAAGGATTTAAAAAATTATTATAAAAGAATGTGATTTTTAAAATCATTTCTATAACTACATGCGTAATGGAATAACCTTATTACAGTCTTTTGAAAAATAACATGTAAACTATTTTTTATCTAAATTAATCAAGGGTTAATCCCACAGCCCATTGTTACCTCCACTGATCTGGATAGCAGAGATATCCTTGACCATATCTCCAGTTATAATGACAATACTGAAAGTATCTTTCAGATCACATACTACATCTATAATATTTTTATCTCGTTGTAAATAGGTTTTAGTATTGACACATTTGTTTATTCCGGTATCAGCTGGATTTCTTTTGAATGTAATATTCGTAGCATCGAATACTGACATAGCTGTAATTAAGACATAGCAAGTTATCAGTTAAAATTTAATATATAATATATAGTGTCACATAAAACAAGTAATACAAACTCGCATGAGTACTTAAACGCAATTTCCAAAAAGACTTTCCGATTTTTTTATTCAAGAGAAATCATCAACATACATAATTTGCATTGTATGTCACGTCTGTCTGTCCGTGACGATTCTAATTTTAGAAAGCAGCGCACCAAATTACTGCACCTAAAATAACTCTTTTCGAACGTTCCACATATAATTGTGCAATATGAAAATAAATGAATAAAATAAAAATAAATAAAATAAATAAAAGTTCTGTATTACATTACATTTTATTATGATGAGTATTTTTACAAAATAAATAGATTTCAGCTGAAATGTATTTATTTTAAAATCTTCCGTCATTTTTAACGGGTAATACACTAGTTCTATATATATATATATATATATATATATATAATATATATATATATATATATATATATATATATATGTCAACCATCCGTCTTCATGGGACGATGGCGTGTACTCCTGCTCCTCTGCCCCCCTCCCCTTTCTCCTGGCCCTTCTCTCTTCACTCAAAGCCATGAGGGATACTTCCGCGACATAAATGCCCTCACGCACCTCTGTCCGCCATTCTAGATTACGTTTAAAGTCGATTCAAATAAGTAATTTTGAAACTAAATACAATATGACGTCACATCCCCTCACGCTACATCACACAAGAATGTGTAAATATATTACGCACCACGTAACAATCAATATACATAATTTGCTATCTCTGAAACGTCTGTCTTTCTGTCCGTGACGCTATGCGAGGTAACTTCCCTTTAAAAAAATGAAAATAAAGAAGTAAAAATGTTGCTTTCGAGATTAACAAAATGTGTTTCTCGCCATAAAATATTTCGACGTGACATCATTATTTGAGCTTTTATTTTTTTAATGTGTGAAGGGGAAAAAGTAAAAAGAGCCATGTTTTATTTTATGGGATAAATATTTTTTTTATTATTTTTTATTAAATGTCCGTTTTCGTGTTTGTGTCCATGTCAATATTATGTACGTAATTATACATTTAATTTTATACATCAATGTATAACATTCGTTTTTCTGTTTATGAAATGTACAATTGGTTGTCGTTAGGTTGTCAAGTTTCGATGCGTTTTGAAATACAAAGCCATTATTTATTACTGCAATTGAAATTTGTCAACGTAGGCTTCAGTTTAGCATTTGTTTTTCTTTTACACACTTTGAGATTGCATATTTGTATGTTAAAAAATAACATATTGTAAAATCAGACTCCTCACCACAATAGTTTTTGTTTGATTGTTATTTACATGTATATACATGTATATATTTTAATGCGTCTTAGATTAATTTGGATGAATAAATCTTTGCTTTTTATATAAAACTTGAAGGGGTGCTGACTTGACAATAATGAAAACGTTTATTTGAATTCTTAAAATATATTAAATTGTAATATACGATTAAATGTTGATACTTTAATATTTTCTTTTATCCAGTGATAAATTTTACTTCAAAGGTTTCATGCAAAATAGATAGTTCATTGTTATTCATATTTGTAAATAGTTACAATGTTTTGTTTACATATTTTTGATAATGTAAAGGCAATATTGTGTTGACAATGGGCACACAAACTGACAAGTCATAATAGATATTGAAAAGGTGTTGACTTGACAATAATAAAAACATGTATGTGAATTACTAACACGTGAATATTAAATTGTCACGCAAGTCAGTAGTGTCTGTCAGTCAGTCCTACGCTATGCGAGGTATCTCCCGATAAAAAAAATAAAAAGTTGCTTTCGAGATTATAGCAAAATGTGTTTCTCGTCAGCGCCATAAAATATTGTGACGTGACGTCATTTTTTGAGATTTTATTAATGTGTGAAGGGAATGAAGTAAAAAGAGCCATGTTTTAATTGATGTGATTAAAATTGTTATTATTTTTTGTGTGTATTAAATGACCGTTTTTGTGTATGTGTCCTTGTCAATATTACGTACGTAATTATAAATTTAATTTTGTATATTAATATATAGCATTTGTTTTTCGGTTTATGAAATTTACAAGTGGTTGTCGTTTGGTTGTCAAGTTTCGATGGGTTTTGAACTACAAAATCATTATTTATTACTGCAAATGAAATTTTCCAACTGATGCTTCAGTTTAGCGTTTGTTTTTCTTTTAAATACTTTGAGATTGCATATTTGTATGTTTAAAAAAATAACATATTTAAAAATCGGACTCCTCCCCACAATAGTTTTTGTTTGATTGATATTTACATGTAATATTTTAATGCGTCTTAGACTAATTTGGAATAAAAAATCTTTGCTTTTAATATAGAACTTGAAGGGGTGCTGACTTGACAATAATGAAAACGTTTATTAGAATTCCTGAAACGTGTATATTAAATTTTATATGCGATTACCTGTTGAAACTTTAATAATTACTTTTAGCCAGTGATTAACTTTACTTCAAAGGTTTCATATAAAATAAATAGTTCGTTGTTATTCATATTTGTAAATTGTTACAATTTTTATTTACATGATTTTGATAATGTAAAGGTAATAATGTATGGACCAATGGGCGCATAAACTGACAAGTCATAATAGATCTTGAAAAGGTGCTGACTTGACAATAATAAAAACGTTTATGTGAATCACTAACACGTTTATATTAAATTGTAAATATGATTAACAGTTGATAACTTAATCTTTTTAGTTATCTTTTGACAAACATTGCTTACTACGTTTCATGCTAAATGAATAGTTCTTTGTTATTAACATGTGTAAAAATTACATTTTATTTTTTACATGTTTTGGTAATGTTGTGGTAATAATGTATGGATTAATGGGCGAATAAAATGACAAGTCATAATCAATAATAAAGCTTTAACTGCTTCAAATCAAATATGTGCTGGATGTGGATCACATTACAGTCACATAATTTATTTTTAACTCACATTACTGTATTATTGGTGCACTCATACTTGGTGCGCACTATTCAATGCCGTAAGTTAACGTTCGGCTGACTCCTCAGCAATATTTGTTAATACTTCGAACTTCAAAATTCTTTGCTGTACTATCACCTTATGCTGTATGTAATTCACTATGCATTTACTATAATCCTGATTATATCATTATTATTCATGCAAACGTATATAACTCGAAGCCTAAGCCTGGAGGTTTTCTCATAACACGTGTATTCGTATATATAATCAAAATATTTACTCTGCTTTGCCCGTTCGTAACGCTAGATTTTAGAAAGCGCACCGCTAAAAAAAATAGCCTTGATACAAATACTGAAAAAAAACAAAATAAGCAAACAAACAAAAAAAAACAACGCTATTTTCAAACGCCCGCATAAAATTGTTCAATGTGGAAAAGAGATTTAATATTTCTTTCTTGGTTTCTACATTTTCTGATTATTTACTATGCGGCTTTCAGGCAAAATGGTCAATTAAAAAAACTGAAATATATCCATTTTGAAAATTTCCGTCATGTTTGACATGTAATACACTGGTATATATATATATATATATATCAATATGTCAAGTCTGTAGTGTCTGTCCGTGACTCTACTAGTTTTAGAAAGCAGCGCACCAAATTACTGCACCAATGCATCAAAAGGTGTGCAAATTAAAGATGCGCTGTAAAAAAATATTATAGGACGTCATTGTTTTAGCTCATATTTTAATTTTGGAAATGGGAACAATGTAAAAAGAGGATTTGATGATGGTTAATTATAAAATAAAAAAACAAAGGGGGCGCCCAGTCCACAAAAAAAAAGTACATGATGCAGGCTCTGTATTATTTTTTCGATGTTTTCCTCTGATTCCACATCTTGTAAAACATCGTCAAGGAGGAACGACGTTGTGAGGCCTACATTAAGTCTGCATCCTAAGAGAGCTTTGTATAGTTATCTTTTAATCCCAGAATGAAAAGCACTGTTTTTCTTGAGTCGGACGAACCTTAACCCCTCACTCAAGTGGATAGTCATTTCATCTTGCACCCAAGAGCACAGCATATTTTTGAGGCCCCTATCCTATTAACTCGTGCACGCTTCCGGGTCTGTATATGTCTTCAGGATCAGTATATGTCGTCAACTATTTCAAAAAGCTCGTAAACACGTATTCTGACTTGCTAGAGGGCTGAAATGTTCACAGTAGGTTTAACTTGTGGGAAGGATTAAGCTATTAAATATTCAGATTGCTCGAATGTACCGTAATTAAATTAATGTATTTTTAGTTTATCTCTATATAACTATATGTAGCGGCCTGCTTTTGTTGACATTTTAAGCGTCACGCTGAGTCAAGTTCACCCATCCTTGACCAGACCTTTTATCTCCCCACTCCGTTTTACAGCAAAGGGGAGTTAAGGCAATCTCAGTCAGGGGGACTCAGAATTCAGAAGTTTTATTGATATTTATTGTGATCGATTGTGGGATTTAATGTGAGATATAAAATTTGATCAACTAACACAAAAGTTCTGAGTCCCCATGTGTGACTAATTAGTTTGTAACTAAAAAAATATTTTCTGCTTTTTCATGCGAGATTCTACTGTCCTCACTGCAGCTGGGCCTCATCTTTTCAAAAAGTTTTTGTTTGTTCATTTTATTGATGTCCTGGTTAGCTTTTTCGACGTTCACATGGCTTTGTATGTGGCGTGGCAAATCATGAACGAGGGCCAGTACTTCATTAGGCTGCTTTCCACATTGTTTGCAAATTCTCTGCTGTTATCGGACTGTAGAATCATTGGAGCACCAAGTAATGTAAATATGTCTACGAGCTGGTATGCTACTTATTGTGCTCTCTTTGTCTTCAGGGCCTTGAAAACCATGAACTTGATGAGATGATCTTGATACACCATTATAAACTTATATTCCCCATTAGGATGGGATTGAACGTCGATGAGATCTACCTGACAAAGAGAGTTGAATTCAGAAAAAGCCATTGGCCTAACTACAATGCTTTTTTTACGCCTTTTTTCTGGCAAGATTCACTAAGGTTAATATACAGTTCAACATCTTGACGGGTAGCGTTCTTGTTATAGGGTGAACGTTCTTTCAACATTCTGTACTCTCCTCCGTAACCAATGGACAAATTGGCTTTATGAAGTACGTCAAATATCTCGGAGTCCGCGACGTAAAACAGAATGACACTCACGCCTTCTTTAACAGGTTAGATTAATTTACTCTTATTTTCCACGATCATGACATCATAGTGTTTCACCAGACAATAGTCCCGTGGTTACTGCTTAATGGTGGTCTAAGCCATTTTCACATCGTCCAGCAATATTTGGTAACAGTTTCGGTTTCAAAATCGCTGATTTCAGCAGCATTGGCTCTTACTTTAGATAACTCATCCTAGAACGGTCGATGCATGTCGACATGGCGTGATTCCTTTCCTAGCACTACATTCTCTTCCGATATGGTCACACAGCAATCCAAGGGGAAACGTTATGGGAGATCGTCTGTGGAATCTCAGCCTGATGATATAAACTGACGTCGTGAGATTAATTTTTGCTATATTGCCTTTAATGTGGTAGTGGAACCTCGTATCAACTAAACGTTGTCTTACAATAACTTTCAACACTCACAGGCAATGGTCGCCATCATCAAACAATGACCAAAACGCCACCGCCAACATAAGTTGCTGGGAAAATGGTGGGGTAGGCCAATTACATACTTTGCCAGACGACAACTGCCTAGGCAAAGAATGAAATAGCAATCATTTCATACTTTGCCTTAAACCATCAGCCATTCTATACATTTCCCTGTAACATATACACAAATAACAGTAAAATAAACCTAATTTCATAATATATTACAACGTGATTAGGATATACCATAACATCATTTAGTTTTGAAGAATTACCAGTTAATTGCTTTCATGAGAAGCCAACAGAAAATAGACATTTAACAACAGAAATTTAAATTAAATAATTTGCAATCTTACTAAATGTTAAGCTGTGTGACATTTACAGTGTTAAAATAGTTTAACATTTAAAGTTTATTATTATTATTAATTATTATTATTATTAATAGTTTCTACGTCAATGTATTTCTTGTCATAAAATTTAGATTTTGAAACAACACGATTAAGACTAATAAAAACAAGTTTTTAATAAATCCACGTAGTATATAAATAGTTTTTTAAAGAAGTTCTTTTGTAAAAAGGGTTGCGCTAGTAAAATTAGAAATAAGAGTATTTAAAACTACACTTACCTCTTTCTTTCACAATCAAACGAATCCATGTCAGAAAGTAGTGCTCTTGGAATTCTATTTCAAGTGTTGAACGCGTGCTATTATTAACACATTCTATTTTGTCATTTTCAGAAGATGAATTCACGCTTGTATACGAAATGTTGACGTTGCTGAGATCCAATAAGTTTTCTAGATCCGAACACAAACAAGTGGAAATGTTTACGTTTTAAATTCATTAGACATATTTCAAAAATGTTTAAGCGTTAAGTATTTTTTTTTAAATAAAGAAGTCAGTTTAAGGACCTATTCAATATCAAACTAGACACTAAATATGATGTACAATTGTAAGACCTTCAACCATGATGGTCGCCTGTGTTTTGTTGTTGAAGATTACTCATATCGAAAGTGAAACACATTTAAGTCAGCTGCAAAGACAAATTCACTCTTATGCTTTCTTTTTTTTTATTGACAAAATTGTTAACAGCTGCATAATTTACTTCTAAAAGAAATTAAACTAAGTGACAAGGTGCTGGTATTATGGCTCATTCCGTTACAGTTATTAGAACTTTAACATTATCGCAAACTCTTTAAAAAAGAAGATGAATAATTATATGTTATTTTAAAAATCACGTTAAAATGTTGATAATTTGAGTGGAAATTATATAATCTTTTACTGATAACCAATGAGTTGCTTTTAATCCCGCTCTATTTCTCTTACTCTCTCTGCCCCCTCGCACTCTTTTTATTCTTCTCTTTTCCTCTTTATATGTATATTTATAGTGGCATTTTCTAGATCCTAATAAAAATAGGCTCCCCTCTCCGTCTGATTAACATGATCATTAAACAGCTCCACGATAACATGCAGGGCATAGTGTGCTATAATGGTGCACACCTCCGAGGCCTTTCCAGTAAGTAGTGGAGTAAAGCAAGTCTGCGTACCCTACTCCAGTATGCCTTCAAGAATAACAGCGAGGGGATATATTTATATCAATAAATTTTTAAATAATAACGATGTGGCTTGAATTTAAAAAATATATATCTTAAGTCATAGGTCTAAATTTCGTTAATGCTCTATAAATAATGTCAAACATAATCTCTTGAAATGTCTAAACTACACTTATATTTATGGTTAGTATTGATTTCATTAATGAAATAAAAACAAATAAACGCTCCAGCTCTTACATTTTTAAAATAAGAAACGTTACTTATTTGACGTAAACTCCTTGAAAACTTTTAAGAGATATTGTTTGTAACGCAACATTTTGTTTACATTGTTTTTCAAACATAAAAATTTAATGTTGAATTTCTGAATTATTATTTCGTTTTTTCGGTCGCAAACTGTGACATAAGTTTTACTTCACCATAGCTGGAGCCAAGGAGGTTTGATAAACCAAACCTCCTTGGCTGGAGCAAATATATATGTTTTATTTAACTTCACCCTGAAGAGCTCAACTTACGATATTGACACAACGGACCGAACCACCCATGCTTGCACTTTACATTGTTGATACATGAACCGTTGACGTCACACTTGTCCTCTGTACACTGACATTTGTACTGACATTTCGATCCAAACCAACCAGTGGTGCAACCTGAAAGAGGATTCTCTAAACAAACATTTTGTCAGTCAGTTCAATTTTTTTCTAACAAAAAGCTATAGCCGTGTAGACATTTAAAAAAAAACAACTACTTCATATCAATCTTACCTGGTTAATGTCATTGAACATATTAAACAAGTTAAACTTATTACTGACATCTTAAGCTCTAATTAAGTCTGTGTTTTTTTCTGTTCTTAAGCCCGCTTGTTGAATAAAATTACTTCATTTTTGTTTTCTATTTTGTGATCATAAAGCTTTATGTAGATTTCACAGTGTTCTTAGTAACTGTTGATTCAAATTTGTATAACTAACCCCGGATATGATCTGAGACTAAACAAAGAGATTAAACATGACTGTTCGATGACAAAAATCTAACTTCAATATAGTTTTATTAAATTTATAGATACTGTACAAATTGTTCAAATCATTATCCGTTAAAGATTTTTCGTTTGACTATCTTCGTACCTTTTGATGCACAAACATGAATTAACATCACAATAAAAGCTGCATTTGCCAGTAGAAGCGCCATAACTGTGGTTTTATGTGTCACAGTATTTTCTCCCCTAATTTGGGTTACATTTATACTATTCCTGTGAATATGACCGTCTAATTTTAGACTTGACACGGTCATCCATCTAGTCAGTTTTTTTTGTTTTTTTTAGTTATGTCATCAAATGTGATTAACCATAAAAAATTAGACGTGAGAGGCTCATACTTGCAGCACTTGACCTTTGAACTATGATGATTTCGCTAACAAGATGCTCAAGTACAAATTTTGGCATGCAGTTGGTTAAGAAACAAGTTTGGCTATAACTTCATACCTTAAATGCCACTGTAAAACAAATTGTATTGATTGTATCTTTACTATTTATTGTATGGGCGGGGGATGGGGGTGGGGGGGTAGGGCTGATTAGTTATTTCAGACAACCCCACAACTATTGCGAAAATCTCGTGTCTATACTTTAAACTTAGCTTTTTCAAATGAAGAAATATCTTTTCCATAGAAGAGAGAGAGAAAATCAGTGTCACCCTTCTCCCTCTTCAAACAGCCATGGTATGTTAAAGTTTGAACATATAATCATACAAATGAAAGTGTTTCCAAGAAACAAATGATCTTTCTTTGTTTTCGGATTTCCTTCTAGGATCAGTGACAACACGAAATCGTTCAAGACGCGTTAAAGTTTGGACCGTTTGGATGTGTATTGGACATTTATGTATTTACACAATTTGTATAACGTCGTTGTTCATATTCATTCGTGCTTATTGTAATTTGATAATCGTCTTGTGTTAACAGAGCTCCATGAGACATTCAAGTATACGTTAGCAAGGCAAGTAACATGACAGATGATAGTGATCTTTGTGGGCGTTTCCTGGGAGACGCTAAGAATCTGAAGAGAGAATTTCCTGTAACAAGAAAATGCGTGGAAGGGTAATACTTATATAACAAATCTCATAGTGAAATTTTGACATTTTTTCCTGTGCTGATGAATAGCGTTTCTGGAAAACATGTTAACACCCCCCAATTGAGCCTATAGCCCTGCACCTAACTTCCCCCTATACCTTGGTTCCTGGGAATTAAAGAGAAAATACAAACATGCTGTAGAAAATAATTACTTACATATATGTAAAGAAGTGCTTGGAATAGAATAAAATGTTGATAAACTGTAGTAAATAGGTTTATTTTTTATGTAGGATCAAAATTTCACCTAAGTGTTTCAATCCACCTAGCAGAAAGAATATTTTAACACAACACATTGATTGCTTAAGTAAACAAGACATTCTTAGTCTAGAATTACGCTTGTTGTATCTCGATTGCCTTTCCATACACAATAAACATTGCCCTACATACAACAACATGACCTAGATTAGCTCTAACATACTTACATAGCGTATTACTTGACTATAAATGTTTTCTTGATTAAATCACTGAAAATATATTTAAATTAAAAAAATCATTTTCAGAATTTAACTAAAGCAGCTAACGTTTTACATAAAGCATCATTTCTTTGGTTAGATATTAATTTAATGGTATTAATTGTTTTACAAATGAGAAGATTTACTGATCGATTTTTACACATTCAGGGGGGGGTGGGTTGGAAGGACCAGTTGTTTATCAATATCTTTCAGTCTGTCCTTGATCAAAAAGTTTGATATGTTTTTCATTCTTTCGGCGCCCATAGACAAGAGTTTAGTGTTTTTCGAATAATAAACATACACATTTTTTTCACAGAAAGAAGAATAATGCATATCGATAACATATTTTTTAAAAAACTAACTATGTTTATCATATTGTAATAGCGGTAATTTTTTTACAATTGCTCAACATCTTTGCATTATGTAAAGATAAATATATCTTTGATGTGTGTAAATTGTGTATGTTTGATTGACAATAATGAATACAAGTTTAGTCATGAAAATATGTTCCATTCAATATTTAACTTATTTTAAAGTAGTATTATTTAATTTTCCCCGTAAAAAAATAGGTAGATTTCAAAATAATTTTTAAGAAAACATGGTAAGGTTTTGTCAACATTAATTACACCATAGTATGTGTTCTTGTTACCTAAAAAAATATGAATGAACTAGATCCGACCCGCGGCATAGAATACGCCGCAGAATTGCTCATAGGTAGTGCAAAGAAAAGTGGAAAAGAAAGGGCACAAACAGCAGCAAGAAGAAATCAGAACAACGGGAGTGAACGTGGTTCAATCAACCGCAGTGCGCATGTCTCGAGACTAACGATGGGCACGAGGGAAGGGAGGGATCACCTGCGTGTTCTTGGTCTGGTGTATTTTAAAGATATAGATTGTTTGCCGCACCAATTTGACTTAAATATTGTTATATTATCTTTTCACAAAAATAACTTTAATGTATGGATCAGTTAATATTCGTAGTTTTACGCACAGCTCTAGCTGGTGTCAGATACCACCTTATGGAGCCTTGCTACCCAAACCACTCTTGTTCCTTATGAGCCAAGAACACGCCTGGCTCATAATGCACAGTTGCTAAGAAACAAAAGCCTTTAATTTCAGGTGCGTCAAAAGTTATACCCCAGGTCCCCGCGCTTAAATTTGAACTGGCCCTTGACCTCATCTTAATAATAATTAATTCTTTTTTTCTGTAAAATCAATAAATATTTTAGAAAATCCGAAAAATAAGATGTTTTGAGTACAAAACCAATGAATTCAAATGAATGCAAAAATTCATGATGTTTTATTATTTATCAATGTGAGTGTTTATTACAAAAAGGCGAGGTAGTTAAGTTCTGTTATGAAGACATTCCATGGCAAAAATTGATGTCATAATTTTGTAAATTTTTGCTAACTCTGAAAAGGAATAAATGCTGCATTGTGTACTTTAAAAAAAACTTTTTTCATCACATTTTTTACTCAGAATTTTTGGCGCTAGTTATATTTCAACACCCTTTATATATTTCAGATAATTAGTAAAAAAAAACAATCTTCTTCCATAACTTTACCATTAATCTATTGTTTGTAATTTTAAATGATGGAATAACACATTTAAAAAGTGACAAACATTAATATTTTATAGTCCCCCTTTTCCTTCCAAAAAATATTACTCTTACAAATTAAACTCAAAAAAAATTATTTTAAAGTCTGTACTCAATGCATGTCATTTTTTGTATTTTCTAAATGCGACCCGCACAAACTTTTACTTCATGGAATATGGTCCGCTTTGCAAAAAGTTTGAACGCTCCTGCCTTTAACAAACGGGCTTTAACATATCAAGACTCAGTCCATAATCTTGTTGTTGCACCGATGGATATTAAAATACAAGTTATATAATTAACATACATAATTGGCAATGTATGTCACGTCTGTCTGTCCATGACGCTACTAATTTTAGAAAGTAAGTATTAGTAAAAGTTCCAGTTTCAGACCGTTGGCCTATGGGGCAAGTGAAGCAGCGTTAACAAGTTTCAATAGCCACGGCATACGAGGGGATTGTGTGGCTAGCACAATGCCCAGCCGCCTTTACTTCCCCAACTGATGTCGGGTACCCAGTAGGAGCTGGGTGTACTCAGGGACGCCTTAGGCCCCGGGGATAAAATCCCGGACTTCACATGGATTCGAACCCGTGACCATCAGAGCACCAATTTACTGCACCAAAAATAACTCTTTTCCAACGTTCCACATATAATTGTGCAATATGAAGATAAATGAATAAAATAAAATAATTAAAGGTTCTGTATTACATTACTTTTTATTCGGATGTGTATTTTTTCAAAATAAATAGATTTTATATGAAATTAATTTATTTTGAAAACTTCCGGCATTTTTGACGGGTAATACCCTAGTTAAAAATAATTAACTATGCCTACACATTTTCACTAAACATTTAATTCGCTTTTTTTTTAGTGTACACATAATATCTAATACAGATTCAGCTCTTACAAAACAGTATAGACAAGAGATTTTCGCAATAGTTATGGGGTGGTCTGAAATAACCAATCAGCCCTACACACAGAAACTGGTTTTCAACAACTCGTTTCAAGCTTATTCAATGCCTGCAAAGCATTTGGTCTGCAATTCAGCCTAAAAAAGACAAACTTTATGGCACAAGACACACAACCTCATCTTACCATCAATATCGACAATGAAAACTTGGAGGTTGTGCTTCATCTACTTGGGTTCCCAGGTCTCCAATACACTGTCCATTGAAGAGGAAATAAACAGCAGAATTGGAAAGGCAGCTGCCACAATGTCTAAGTTAAATAAAAGCGTCTCGCAAAACACCAAGTTAACAGAGAAAACCAAACTGTGGGTCTATAGAGCCTGCGTCATTAGTACACTGCTATACGGGAGCGAGACATGAACCACTTATACATCTCAAGAGCGCAAGCTTAATAGATTCCACTTGAGATGCCTGCGTCGCATCCTTGGCATTAAATGGCAAGACAAAGTGCCTAATACTGAGGACCTAATGCAAGCCAATACCCAAAGCATGTTCTCAATCCTTCGTGAAATATGCATGAGATGGCTAGGACATGTTAAAAGAATGAGCACTGGCCGCATCCCTAAGGACCTACTATATGGAGAACTGGCATAGGGAAAGAAAGAGAGACAGGTCGCCCACCTCTGTCATTTAAAGATGTCTGCCAAAGTGACTTGAAAGCAGCCAGAATACGCAAAAGCGACTGGGAGTGTAAGGCAGAAGACCGATCTACGTGGCACAACAGTTGTCAAAGAGGAGCGAAGGATGGAGGAGATAACAGACAGAAGAGCTAGGAGAAAGGCCAAAACATTTGGAAGCACAGAACTCGTGTGTAAAAACTGTGGTAAAGACTGTCACCCATGGATAGGACTGCACAGCCACTCGAGGAAATGCAACCCAACTCAACGTTGATGCACCATCGTCTCGCAAGACGGAAGGATGCCGATATATATGATTATTTTATATTTTAAAAATAAGTTTCAGACACCGCTTTCCACTCATGTAACTTTATTGACCTTTATTTTTTAAATTAAAAAAATAGTTTAAATATTTTCTTATTCTAATTAATCTATTCGTGGAAACTGGTTGAGATTTTAAAATGAACCATAACTTCGTTATATAGTTTTTATTAATATAAACTGCTACATCTTTCTAAAAGTTTGACTACTGGAGGATGATTAATTGACATTATTTAAACGTTCACCTTTGAAATGAATGGGCCTAATTGTTGTGACTAGTCCTTTCTCCACGCCCCTGGTAAGTGCTTTTCCTTCTACAGTTGACGCACTCTTAACCGGGAAAACAATATATTTGGATGAACTAGCGTATTGTTGATTACAATGGGCGATACAAAGTAAATGATGTATGCTGTCAGAACAAAATATGAGTGGGCAACATTTTATTGTATCCTATTACATACGCTTTATCTATACAAAGGAGTAGTCTGTTCAGACATTTCAGGGGGACATAAGTAGCCCTAATGCAAGAATGCTGAAGTTGTCCCTTTAGGGTTTTCATTGAAAATCTCTTAACACCGTCTTGTTTAAGACTCTAAACAAAGCGCTAAGCTTAATTTTGGGTTTTAATGAATGTCACATGTGAACCCTTCAAAAATTAAAATTAAAACAAAAGAAACATTAAAATATGAAGAAAACAATGATGTATTCCATGATAAAGAAAACAAAACTGTCACCCTAGGACAGTGATGGCGAAACTTTTTGGGTCCTCGTGTCCAAAATTAAAATCAAACCTACTTATATATAGTAAAATACAAACACAAAATGCCAGCAAGGTGGTTTGATTTAGGAAATATTATTTAGTTGCGTGGCGGCTGATGAGACTCTGCGTTCCGTCTGTGGCACGCGTGGCATATGTTCGCCATCACTGCCCTAGGATGTTTGCTGTACCTCCCTCCTAGGAAGCAGCCGTCTCGCTGTATTACTGTATTCAGTATTGTTTTCAAATTTTAATCAAAAAATACTTTCATATTTAAGGAAATATTATAATATCCTATAACAATACAACAAGAATATTTGAACATTTCGTTTTCATTTAGAACAGTTTATGTTCATTGGATTAATTAATTCCGCATTCAATTAAAGCAATGATTTCAGCACACTTAACGGTACATGTAACTGACTTAAAATTCCAGAAAAACCTGTTCTTAGAAATGTAATTTTTGTTCATAATCTATTATCTTGCTAAATACATTTCAAAAAGGGAATCAAAACCATCAAACTGCTGGACTGTGGAACTGTAAGTAACACATTGACATTCAGATGAACAAGCAACACATTATTTTACATTAAAGGCAACCAAACTTATTGCAATGCGTTCAACAAACATTAAGGGATTACTGCTAAATTCCGTGTAAAATGTAAAGTTCGTAACAGCTGTTCATTTCAAATTTGATCATAGTAGATTATCTTTATCAACATTTTTCAAGATTGTGTGAAATCAAGTGAGAATATATAGTTTTAAAAAATGAGATCGTTTAGCATTTAATTGTAGAAATGTATTAAATACAGATTTTATTGTTTTTATTACTAATGAAGTAACAAAAATTTTAAACATGATTAAATACAAAAGGTAAGTACTTCTGGCATAAAATATTATGTTCATTTTAAAAAAAAACAGAATGACTTAACGACATATATCGACCTAAGGCTGGTTTCTATCATCTACTTCTCTGATCAAATATTCAATAGTTTACCCATCTCAGGTTGTTGTTTTTGTGTGTGTCCCATAATTTTTTTTCCAGGTCGTAGGGGGGTTCTAACGTTTCCATTATAACATTCTAGGACTTGCTAGACCTTGGCGGCGCCCATCACTCTCCAGGTCAGTGGAGGACTTCTTAGCGTCAGTCATTAATCAACATTTTTATAGTGGCTTTAACGTGAGCTAAAACCCACGCCCCTCAGCTTGTGAGGCGAGCGCACTATTGACTTCGCTATCCAGTCAGTATATCTTCTCAATATGCCTTTTATTTGTTCATAATTTTTGTTATTATGAAGTTTAGTAACTATGAAATTAAATTTGAAATTTTAAATTAACAAAACTAAGAATAAAATGCTAGCATTCAAGGCTATTTATTAAAATCCATTTTAATGAAGAAAAGAAACAGCTTTCATATTTTTTTTAAAGAACTTACAATTTTCGGAAGATAAAGGCTATAGTGAAGTTAATGACTAAGCTGATATGTAGTAACACAACCATTGCATTAGCCAGCATATTTAATTTCTTTAAACCCTACGAGGTCCTAGCTCCCCCAGCTAATTTGCCCCTATACCTGGCCTCCCAAGGAAAAAAAAATAAATATACATGGGTTATGAAATTGCTAGTATCATGAAAACCAGTGGTCAGAATGAGCTCAAACTTTTAGATTTAGCAGGAAATAGGCCTACATTCTATCCAATGTTCAATGTAAGCTGAGTGACTACGCGGCCACGCATATATCTATCCGACGCCGCGCAGCAGTTTATAATTACCGCACATTACATTTAGTAAAAAATTATTTAAAATGGATGCTTTGCAACTTTGTACCCATATTTCCTCTGAGCTGTAAAACCACGTCGCCGCGAAGTTTTTCGACCAACACCGCGCAGCAGTTAAGAATGACAGCGCGGCATTTTTTTTAAATATTTTTTTTTGTTATTTTGTTTATTAGTTAATTAGTTGAACAGTGCTATCATCTAACGCCAGTTTTGCGCATTGGAGTGGTAGTCTTCCCAGCAGGTTGAGCCATGCTTTACACAGAGGACTTTTTGCACATAGAGTACCTGTCGTTGCTCTTGACCTTCTTATGTTGGTTATACTTGTATGCGACACTAGGGTGGGCTCTGTTGTATTGAAGGTGTTTTTCCAAGCAGACAGTGCAGACATGTTTGGAAGCAGTCGCTTCTATAATTTCAGGCCAGTGGTTGCCTGGTGTGTGGCGTTGGGGGCATGGTACCATTTGTCCTCTTCGAATGGCTGTTGAGCTGTAATTGCCAATCAGGTCAATGCAGAGTTTCTGGATATATCTAGTGTAAAACATGGGCTTTTTGTCAGATGGTTCTAGTTTAGACACATAGATAACAAATGAATGGTAGCAGGCCCACATAAATAATTTGATGAAAAGGCGACGGGGTCACCGGTAATGACAGCGTGAGCGATTGAGTCGCGTCATTTGATCATTTTTGTCACAACCGCACATGTGGCGATAGTAGTCCTGGACAAGCTGTGGCATCGGAACTTCATCATGTGTTCCATCTTTGTTTCTTCTGTTTGCTACTCCTATTTGTTTTGGGTCATGAAAGTTTGAGGTGAATGTAATGGGTCTCCGATCCTGCCATACCATACAGGTTATGCTGCCCTGACATCGATAGCGACTTTCACCTCTAGAAAGCTTGCCCAACTTCTTCAAGGACACTAAAAATCAACGTAATCACTAATTCACTGCTTTATTCAAGGAAAAAAACCATTTAAAAACACTAATCTTGCAGCAAATGTGAGATTTAACGATGGTTGGCTGTTATTTTTAGTACTTCTTCAAGGGATATCCCAAAAACCTAGAATTCGGTAACTCGTTATATAGTAATTAAATCTATTACCTAAAATTCGGTAACTGGACCTGGTAGGGTTAAATCAAATCAAAAGTGGAAATCACTGAGTAGAACTTTAATTTTTTTTTAATTACAAGATATATACACCTGCTTCACAGCGAAAGTTTCTTGCCTTAAAGTTTTTTATTGACTAGGTGAAAAATTGCCAATAATTATTCGTGACATTGTGCTCCAAGTGGTTTGGATGGGTGAGGCATAAACTAGTTTACAAAAAAAGAAAAAAAAAGTTTGAGTCTGCGTATCATTTTAAGCCGACACGTGTGTCCCGTGGCATGCGGTAATCATTAAATGTGCATTGTGGAAAGCCCCATGCGACTTTACTTGATCCCCACACCACTCACATTTTCTCTCGTCGATACCTTACCGATTACATAGCTAAAAGTCACCGTGACATTTTAGTACCAATACCCGACAAGCTGTGGCGCTATTTTGGGTACTTATAAAAGAGGAGACACAGACAGAATCGGGACAGACTGACTCAGAGGAAGAGATACAGATAGACGGCTAGAGGCGATGACGTCATAAGTGTTTAGTAGACTATTCTTAGGGCTGCACACTGCCTCCACACTTGATATTTTAGCAAGAGTTGTTATTAATATCTGTTTTTTCTGTTCTCACGAGAATTAGCCTACCAAATAAATTGTACGGAGCTATAGACCTCAACCTGTTTAGTTTTCACTGATTTCGTAGACTATCATCATCATCATTGTGTTTATTATACTGTTTATTGCTACATCACTCGACTAAATATTTGTTAAGTATATCTTTGTTTTCGACGATTTAATTTCGACCCTCAGGTTGCAGGATAATGATATTGAACGCAGAGCCTACTCATGAGAATGCAGCTTTCAGTATGCTAAATGTATAAATATAAAAATACATATATTTGTCTGTAATATTGAGGAAAATAAAAAGCGCTATGAAATTAAACAAACAATTCAATGGAATATTCAAATAATATAAAAACCAGCATAGAATAATAAATCATGTCTATAGGCCCAGTGTAAAAGGCATGTCATTCGTAATAAAACACACGAAATCGTTCATACGCTGAACAAACTTACAGAAAAAAAGTAAGAAATCATTTAAATAATACGATTTCCATTTAAAGTACATGAAGACTATTTGCATAAACATTTAGTTTCACTAAAATTCCTTTCACCGAAACGGTCTCAATTACTGATTGATTCACTTTTCTAATAAAGGATGAAATTTTTTGTTTGTTCCCGTTTGCCGATAAGACATTATACCCACCCAACCCGCTTTTTAAATCACTCTCTGCCCCCACCCCTTTCCAGGATTTGTTTTTGGATATTAGATAATTTAATTGCCACGTTTATTTAAAATGTATCTATTCGCTGAAAAACGTTTGTGTGACAAAGATATTACATTTTAAGTTGTATTTTAATTGACTATGTTTCCTCAGAAACTAAAGGGTGGAGATAAGTAGTTCATTTCGATATAGATCTTCAAACGGGTTATCATGTTTATGTTTATTAAGTTTGTTTAGTCTAAATATGACCATCAGTCCAACATCGAATGATTAAATTATATTATTTTAGATTATTAAAGAGAAAGCAAAATTAATGTATACTACTTAAGTTAAGTCTTGCTTCACTTTATTAATTAAAGTGAAATACTTCTTTTTTCATGGGAATATGGAATATTAGGGATAAGTGAGTAAGGGCTTAGGCTTGAATTATTTTAAAAATATAAACAAATAAAATAAGAGAGCCAAGAATTATTAAAATATAAATCGTAAGGAGAAATCACATTCTACATAAATATGAAACGCTCTTTGTTTAAATAATATAACTTTTTAAAGTCGATTATAAATTTAAAAAACGTTTAAAATATTTGTTTACATTATTCGTGGTTATGACTTGTAGCATTGCTTACGTCATAAAATTTATTCACTATTTCAAAGTTTTGTTAATTTAATTAAGAATTTTAAATAACACATAAAAAAAATTCTTACTTCATTTTCACATAGTTTAAATGAACTGAAAAAGTTCACTGCCAACCTCTTTACGAAAAAAAAAGTATAACTTTACAACCCTGCATCCTAAGACAATGGTAAGTAATAAAATATTTGTAACATCATCTATGGAGCCTATACGATAAAGAACTTACGGTCTTCCATCCTCAGAATATAAACTTTTTGATCAGGAATTCAGAATACATAATAACCTATGGCATTTACAATAGCTTGAAAAGGTATTGTACAATGATAACATATTTTTTCTTAAGTTTTCAATAGAACAATTCAAATACTAATTTTTAAGTAAATTGTTTCTATATTTAAAGTTTAAAAAAAATAATTTCAGCTTTTAATATTTCCATAAATCCTTTCTTCCCGTTTCACATTAGCAGGCGCTGAACTTTCTGAAATTGGTAACTCGTATGGGTGATCTGGTAAAGAAATGAACAAGAGGTAACAGTAATTCTTAATTAATAGACTTCAGTCACAAGATAGACACTGTCAGAAAGAGATAAATCCTAATTTAAAAATTAAATACGCCGTTTTGAAAAAGCAAAAACTATTTGAGAAAGTGCGGTGACTTTCTCTGTTGTATGCTTAAACAATACACACTAATTAAATCATTTCCTAAACAAACTAACTACACGTCGATTTGTTTGTAAAAAGCTTTATTGAGAAATGATAGCAAAAAATGGAACATATGTAGTTTAAAAAAAGAATTTAGAAAGATAATACACATTAAGTTTGGAATATCAAAACACATTATAATTGAAGAGGTTTTGTAGTCTAAATGTTAAAACAATTTTTTTTTAAATTTTAACTCTAAACTTTGCTGAGCGGAAGTGATGATCTTAGTGTCAAAGAAATATAATACATTGCAGTTCTAATAAATTATTATAGATATATGCCATGGATAATGTATAATTGATTACCACATAGTTCAAAGGAAAATGTTTTTTTCTGATAATGAAGCGAATTTAAGAACGATCTAGGACAATCTCTGTTTACCCGATTGTTTTGTTCCGCTGGGATGATGGTAGTCTCCGAGGGCTTTTCTCTGCCTAACTTTATGCACTCTGAATATTAAAACAGTGCTTGCTATAAAGATGACCAAACCTATGGACCCACCAACACCAATACCGATACCTTTAAGCAGACCGTCAGTAAACATACCTGTGAAACACACAGAAAAGATTCGATAACATTGTTATCAATGTGACTACTGTCGGTAAAATATCCTATACCAAATGTTTACGGTTCACATAATGTTATAAAAAACAATGGGGTTATATTCATTGTATTTTCAGTAATCAACCAAGTTATTTTATTCAATGGTATTCAATTATTGAAAATCTATGGGATGCTTACTAGTAAAAAAAGAATGTTTAGGGAGCTGAAATTCCAATGATCAATCCTAAAAACAAGCAGGATATTGATATCGACAACCAATGTGCATGCCGCCCATGCTTTAATCTTTGGAGACATTAAAAATTGAAAGGAAATCGTAGCGTGGGTTAAGTATTCACATCGTCATTTTCAGTGCTTTTGATAAAAGGCTTGTTTTTAAATCCCTTATATTAACTTCACGGCCGTCTCTCTCTCTCTCTCTCTCTGTCTTGGGCTCGGCGGGCGGGCGGAAAAACAGAAGTCAAAAATGACCCACTTCCCATGATCCGATCGAACTGAAATTTGGCACACGGACCCGTCTGACCTAACAATGCATCGTATCAAAATTTCAGATCGATCGAACGAACCGTAATTAAATTAATGCATTTTTAGTTTATCCTTATATGAGGTATGTAATTTAAATTCAGTGTTTTGTTATTGTTTTTTTTCCCACTTCCACGTGAGTTTGAGTTGACGCCGACCGTCGTGTTGACGCCGACCGTCGTGCCGACACCCCTCACATCCCACCCCCATTTATTAAAGACAAGGGACATCACTCGGTGTCAGTCTGTAAATGTTTGAAAATAGCAAATACCGTTAGTTATGTCTCATATATAAGGGATTTATAGTCAAAAACTTTGTTTTTACGGGTTTGTTTTATTTAAAATCCCTCTTTACCCATTTATTTTTTTACCCATTTATTTTTTTTAATTAAAAAAAAATTAATCGTTTTGTCTCTGTCTGCTCCGGGTTGTACCAATTAGAAATTGTAATTAGATCTCACCCTTAAAAGAAAGACCTACAACTTTTAAAAAAATATATAGATATTATTTCCCTTAGACTACCAGGAACATCTGGTGGCTGGATAGCCAAGTCAATAGTGCGCTCGCCTCACAAGCTGAGGGGCGTGGGATCTAGACCACGTTAAGGCCACAATAAAAATGTTGACGAATGACTATCGCTAAAAAGTCCTCCACTGACTTGGAGAGGAAATGGACGCCACCAAGGTCTACCCAGAAAGTTCAAATGGAAGTATTAGAACCCCTTACGACCACAAGGTCGTAACACAATTGTTGATTTAACAGTTTTTAAATATATATATATATATATATATATATATATATATATATATATATATATATATATATATTGTGTGTGTAAAAAACAAAGCAAATACCTTGACATCAGAATCTGTAAATAAAATAAAACATTGGAATACCTCGAAGATACAGGTGTCTGCTAAATTTCAGCTTATTCAAGCAATGCGATGTTCTTCAAAATGACGTTGCAATATTTGACGCTAACATACATTCACACACGCGCACGCAAGCACGCACGCACACACACATTCACACACCTACACGCACACACACAAACGCGCACACACATATTGTGAATGTAAGCTTAATAAAATCGTGTAAATATATGAAACAATAGCAACATCTACTAAGCTGTTCAAACATTAACTAATATTAGAAAAAAGGAAAATGAGTAAGGGAAGTTAAACAATGAAAAACCTACTATGTGCCAAATTACCAGCCAATACAAGTTTAGTTACTCGGAGAAGTAACCAATCACAATTTAGCTTACTGGAACTAGACTTTTTTTCCTTAAAAAGATTGTTGAACATGATGCTAGCGTTATCGAAATCATTACAAATAACAACAAAGCCACAAAAAAATTGAAAAAAAAACTTCAGAAACGAGAGTAATTTTAAATTAATTACAAAACGAATTTATTATTATATTACAGAAAAGAGACTAAGCTTTATCTTAGAATTTAAGCAGTAGAAAACTGGGCTATGTGTGTTGATAAGGGGCCGTCCATAAATGACGTCACGAGATTTTTGTCGATTTTGACCCCTTCCCTCCCCCTCGTCACGCGTCGTCACAAAAACTTAGACCCCCCCACTAAAAATACGTCACAAATCTTTGACCCCCCCCCGAAAAAAACAACAAAAAAACCAACTTATTTTCTATTTGAAAATAAGTATGTTCCAAATCCCTTTTATTGTCGTTTAACTGGCCTTCAGAAAACGATCTGTGTTAACATCCTTAGATTATATTTTATTTTAATGCATACAAATTAAACATTGACTATTAATCGTCATTATTTAGAAAACAAATTATTTAAAAATAACATTTTTAAAATGTATTTTTTTAAAAATCCCTCAATTGACTGACGGGATTCCGTAAGAAAGAGGTCGCCGAACAGAGGTAAATAACCTCATCTGGGGTCAAAAAGGGAATTTTTGGGGGTAATGCAGACTCATTTGGGACATATAACATCCACTACAATCCACTAGATATTTTAAAATACGTCATGTGTACGTGTACGCTTGGAACATGTCCATTATTGAACCGGTTCCTTCCAGAAAATGCATTTTTTTTAAAATTGACAACTACGTAGATTTCTTACCTACGTACTATACGAAGACACCTAAATCTACCCTACTTTCATTTATATTGACACGAGTAACAATAATCTTAATCCACATGACCTGTCTGTATCACGTATCATTTCTGTGATATTTAAAATTAATGCCTTAAAAACTGAGCTAAGAAGAAAAGTTGTTTCGTGCTCCTCTCGAATTGCGATGTCAAGAATTTGATGCATTCAATAAAGTTAATGAATACTTGACTAATTTTAAATGGGCTCATTTACCATTATATCTAGAACAGTGATTCTCACATTTTTAGTATGGCGGACTGGCAGGAATTTTTCCATTGCACCATTGCACAATTTTTTCGGTTCTTTTTTGAGAACATCTGCGGCCCGGCAGCGGATGGCCCACGGACCGGCACCGGTCCGCGGACCACCACTTTGAGAGGCACTGATCTAGAAGACTAGAAAGGCCAGGGGCGTTTGACCAAAAACCCACCGAACAATTATATCAAACTTAAAACGTTTTTAATTCTATCAAAATAGATACACTACCCCCCCCCAACCCTTCCCCTTTTAAAGATAAAGGATATTCCGTGTCGTTTTGACTTAAAATATCTACACATAATCATATTCAGATCATTTTTAGACACTTGTCAAGCCTGTAAAACTTACGAGTAGCAGTTTCGCTAACAACGCTCCCCAAATCCCCGATTCATGTGAGCAGGACCTAGAGTCTGGGGTTGGGGGGGTAATGCACACATACTCTTGTATATTTTGGGGTAACGGGCAAAAAAGTTCGAGAGAACCAAACGCAGATGCAGTTACATCACAAATGCTTTGATGTCAACATCAAACGACGCAGTGTAACAATTTCATATGTTATCTTGTGGATTCTCAAACTTAAGGATTATAATTAGATTTAATTTTCGTGTCTTGATAGCTTACGCCAACCAGCGTCTGATGGCCTACCGACCGGCACATTGAGAAGCACTAATTTTTTTTTAAAAAGTCATTAAATAAATTGTTAACGACCAAATATTTCAGTGGAAATTTTATTTCAAGTTACCCTTTTGATGTGACGTCACATTTCTTCAACCCCCCTCCCTCCCCCTCGTCACGCATTGTCACAAAAGTGTGACCCCCTCCCTCCCTAGGTGCGTGACGTCATTTATGGACGGCCCCTAAGGGCAAACGACAGTTGGCGGGGCCGGTGTCATGAAATAAAGTCACCCCAAAATAATGTCTCCCCTGGAGAGTTTATTTTAAACAAAGTCGCCCCACGGAGACTTTGTTTCAAAATAAAGTCTCCGGGGTTAAAAGAAATCCTCCCCTTTATTATTTGAAATTATAAATGAATGTTTTATTAAATTTTATGACACACACTATAACTTGTGTTTGTTCTACATGCATTTGTGTATGATTATTGAAAATTCAACAATCATAAGCTTAGTCACAATTGGAGGGCTTGGGAGGTGCGTTTCCAGAGAGACATTTTTTAGAGGTAATTGCGCAGAATGATTTGAAAAATAACAGACGAATGAATTGCTAAACTAAGATTATCAAGTAATACGAAAACGTGACACCGATGTCTTGGAAAAAGAATTCACTCTTTACTTTTGTGAGCAGCACCAGGACTAAAACGAAATTTGCGATTTCTTTGTGTGCATTATATTAATTGAAAAATATTATTACCGTCTTTTACCGGTAACGTTTACAAAATTTACGATAGAAAAGTTAACCAATACAAGTAGACAAGGTTTGTAAATTTATACAAATTTTAAAGTTGACCTTTAAAATATATTCAAAAAGCTTTAACATGGGGTTAATTTTATTGTAGCCGTCTCAGAACACACAACACAGGCCAAAACTTAAACTTTAAAAAAAAAGGCCACACTTGTAAACAATCAGTGTCGTAGATAGGGCTGATGTCACCCGTTAGGTTAAATTCATTGTATAGCCCAGATCAAAGTACTGTGGAGAGCTGGGTTGAGGTGAGGCTCTTAGTTAGTTTTTGAATCCCATATAGCTGTGCCGCCGAATTACTTTAACATAAAGTAAATGACATTGCGATATGTAAGAGTGCGCCAGACTGAAAAGGAAGCTTTAGAGGTGGGCTTGTTTATTGAAATGCGCCAGGAAAACGCAATGATTCGTCATAATTAGCATACACACGTATAAGATGAGGTTTAAAGTAAACGCAGAAAAGTTGATGGTGGCCATGATCATTGGAGCTACCTTCTAAATTTTATTTAACTACACGGAGCTGGATTGATTTTCTACACATCAGTGAAATGTTTTTAAATTTAAATACTTTTTTGTTTTGAAAACAAAAATTAATTCGTGTTAAAATTTCAAATACAATTTTTTTTTAAAATTAAAAAATTTGAAAAAAAAATTAATAATTTCATATTCACGATATGAGATCATTTCTATTTGTTAACGATGATGTTATGAAAATAAGGTTCAACAATTGCTCTGCATTTCTGAACGTTTTAAAAATAATTTAATTTTTAAAAATATATCTGTGTTTGTACTTTAACTTTTGACTAAATTAAAGTAACTGAAACTGAAATCACGTTTATTACTTACAAAACTTTTACAAAATCTATATATTTAAAAGCATTGTCCCGTTTTTTGTAATTTGTAGATAAGTTTGCGTGGTTATTAGCAGTGATTTTTTTAAACGTGTAATCATATGTAGCCGGCTACACATATAAATAGTCTAACATATTATTTCTGTAGCATAAAAAAATGTTTAAAATATTTAAATACAAGAAGCCAATTATTAGTAAATTATTAGATTTTAAATTTGATATTTAAAAAGTAATAAACGTCTCGGTAGAGGTATTATAGGAATGTCTTATATATATTATTGGTGCAGCTGTCCCATCAGAGGCGTCACTAAGATTGGCGTCACCCAGCGCGGTAAGCTCAAGGTGTCACCCGCTCACGACTAAACCCATAGGCCTCCACCGCGTCAGCCAGTGCTAAATAACGGGAGCATGCCTAATTTTACATTAGGTGTCATCCCTTGCGATAGTGTCAACCGGTGCGGTCAACACCACCAGCACCCTCCCCCCCCCTCCGTGACACCTCTGTGTTTCACAATACACTGCATAGCCCACAGAGTTTTTAAAAAGCACTATATAATAATGTCATAGGTTACGCAGGTCAGTGGTGTAGCCCAGTTTTTGTTTCATCCGTGAGATTACTTAATTTGGTCGCTCCCAATCCCTTTCCCCAACGTCAACAGTTGATTTCTTCATTTTAAATTGAGTCGACTGAACTTGTTGGCCTATTCTCTAGATAGTAAAACAATTTCTCGATGTCTGAACACCCGACTATTGTGCGACTTTGCCGTTTATAATTAGAACACAAACTCATGCCTTCAATTACGTAATCCTTGCTTTATGAAACAAAACAATTGTCTTTATTCACCCAAAAAACTCCCTGTGCGTCAATTTGTACAGCGGAAAAAAAATTCAAGTAATTAAGCAATTTTTTTCAAATTATGTCACGCCCCTGAGAGGTGTCAAACGATATGGTCATCATCCCCCCCCCCTCATATCTCTCTATATCGACGCCACTAACATAAATAAAATTACAGTTAACATGTGTGAATATATACAATAATACAAAGTAATTATTTTTTATCCTTTTGTTTTTTAGTGATCTTTTCGTGTTATATGGAAAGTGTGATTAGGGCGGATTTATTTTTTGGGGAGACATTATTTTACATGGTATGGGAGAATTCATTTTAATCGGGTGGAAAATATTTTCTCCCGCGAGGATTTATTTGAAAATAGATCCTCCGCGGGGTGGGGGTAGACTCTGTATGGGGTATGATTCATTTTGCAAAACCGGCCCTAGAGCATTCTGGGCCCACGGCAGCAAATGATGAGTGGGGCCCAGGACCCGAGCAGCAGACGAGGAGCGGGACCTTTGCAAAAAGGTGCATTTCTACATGTATTAAAATAATGTGAAATAAAAATTTTAATTACTTCAATTTGTACTTTACAACAGCATTGACACATCAATAATTACAGTTTTATCCATTTAATTAAAGATCCTAAACTCAAAAAAGATATTAATAATTATTGAAATATTTTGTTTTGTGATCATTAATAAAAAAAATAACTATGTACACTAGAGTTGGTTTGGTTGTATCTTCTTCTTTCGCCTTGTTTTTACAACTTACAAGGCAATCTTGCGAGCTTCGTCGGCGTTAAAATCTAAAATACGTTCATTATTGTCAAGATCCTGAGCAAAATTATTGTCAATTGACAAAATAACTATGTAACTGAGCCGATCTTGAATCATTATTGCTCGCATATATGTCTTAATAAGTATTTGTTTCGAAAAGCTTCTTTCTCCGGAAGCCACAGTAACAGGAATAGTTAAAAATATTCGAAGTGCAATGTGCTTTTTAGGAAAGTCACTTAAACGCTTGTTTACTGAAATAAACTGCAAAATCTTAACAGGACTCTTGTAGGTGACTGCAGGAATTATGGAACTCTCCTGTCAGCATGAAACCATCAAGATCCTTACTTTCGCAGGCTGTGAACTTTTTCTGCAAATCCATACTGTAATTTAGTAGATCATTCCAACAAAAAATGTAATTGATGAAATTTATAAAGAAATCCAAACGAGTCATGATGCTTCGTAGTTGTTCAAAGCGACTGCCTATCGACAAGATTGCCATATCAACAATCTGGTTTAAAAGAGTATGTGCGAATTTTGTTCTTGTTCATCTACAAATCTTCTCAATCATTTGGATTTTTTTTCCTTTTCGCACTCTCATCTCTTTAAAATGTCTTCAACTTCCAAGCCCTTGGCAATTAACTTTGCAATTGCTGTTGCTGTTTCAAAACCACCATTTCTGTAAAATTTCAACCATTTGCAAGTATGTTCTATGCTGTAAACTGCAGTTGCTAGATCGACAGAAATATTTTAAAATTCTTTGCTGATGTAATGATATTGGAACAGTATGTCGTACCAAAAACAATTGATTCAAGGAAATTGAAGTTCATTAGTTGTTTGCACAATGACTGTTCTTCGCTTCGAGCTTTTGGATCATTATTTTGCTCTGCAACTTCGAAAAGTGAACCTCAGATTTCACCTGCTTGATATCGCACTACCTTTACACTTTCACGTGGCTTTCCCGTCTTGTTTTACAAATTGGTTTCACCGAAATGTTTCAAAAATACCAGGAAAGAATAGCACATCACTGTGGTGATACATAAAATAAAACAAGATTTGTTGATTTATACCAAAAATCGTAATTCCATCATGACATGATTTTGCCGTATCCGATAGCAGCAAGTTGTACTTATGACAAGTACAAGAGGTAAATAAAAAAGACCCGTAAAAACACAGTTTTGACTATAAATCCCTTATATATGACACAAAACTAAAAGTATTGATTATGTTCAAACGCGACAAACATTTACAGACTGACACCGAGTGATATTCCCTGGCTTTAAAACTGGGGGAAGGGACGGGATGGGGTGTCGACATATACGGTCGGCTTCAAAGCGTGAACTGGCACGTGAAAGAAAAACAATAACAAACCGTGAATTTGAATTATATATGTTATTTATATATATATAAACTAAAAAATGCATTAATTTAATTACGGTACGTTCGATCGATCTGAAATTTTGATTTGATACCATGCATCGTTAGGTGTCACGAGTCTATGTGCCAAATTTCAGCTCGATGGCATCATGGGAAGTGGGTCATTTTTTACTTTTGTTTTTACGCCCGCCCGCGTGCCCGACGACGAACGACAGAGAGAGAGAGAGAGAGAGAGAGAGATGACGACAAGATTTGGAAGTTAATATAAGGATTTTAAAAATATCCAAGTATTTAATTTAAAAGACAAGCTTGGAAGGTTGACTTATACCCCTTTATGTTCGCACCGTTTTTGTAACCTTGACCGTGGGTATCAGAAACACTTAAGCCTAATTTTGTCAGTTCCAATAGTAAGACATCAAGCAGGTGTTGCACAGTACTTTCTTCTACTTGTAGAAAACGTATGAAGTGTTTATGAATTACTTCAGACTATCCACCACCTGGGCTTACATAGCAAATTGACAGTGACACTTGCTTTTGGTCATTTTGGTTCAGTGTCTAATCAAGTTTTACTGAAAAGTATTTAGCTGAATTTACTCTTTCTACAATAATATTTCTTAACATATTTCCCCATTAACGAAATGAGCTCGTTTTGAATTCGCTTTCCCAAGTAGTAATCATGAATTTCATCAGTTTGTGTTCTTCGAATGTATTTCTGCAAATCCGGATGAAATCGTCCCAGAATTTCAACCAGACCCATAAAGATTCCATTGTATGTCTGATGTAGTTTATTGACTGTTCTACGCAAAGCCATGTTGTGCCCAGCAAGAAATTAGACAATGGCCATGAGGCGCTTAAATACAATATGATAACGAGCCTTTCTATGATTTCTTAAATTTTGGCTTTGTCTATTGTGCATTGTTTCGTTAGCCTTTTTCCAGCTCAAACTATTCCAAAGTTGATGTCATTTGTCCCTTTGATTTCTAATGATCAGATAGTCTCACACTGGCATTTTTCCAATAAAAAATCCCCTGAGATCCTAGGGCAGACAAAGAGTTGCCAAAATGCTTGCAACAGAAACAAAACATTTAGTATCTAGGCTACAGAATATATGTCGCTTTTTGGATGACAACTTGTCTATTTTCCATGTTATGTCATTGTAGTATTTTGTTAAAAATCTGCTGGATACTATACACATAGCCCTCTCAATAAGGGACCTAATGGGTACCAGAGGGTGTCCTTAAATCGATGTTGTCCTTAAATACGTGCAGTACTGTCCAGCGTCTTTTCTGACGTGAGTAATACTGTCTTGTGTCTTACCAGTGAGTGAAGAAATAACGATTTGCTTTCGTTCAAATCGATTTATTGGATTAGCAATTTAATCGCATCTTCCACCGCAGTATCTTAATTTATTTTTTTTTCAGTCAAAAAAGCAATTAACGTTTGGCATGTGCAAAGATTTTACCTTACCCCATAACACAAAGCATGTGATGGATGTAATATAAGGTAATTAACTCATTCTTAAATCTTTAACAATGTTTTGGGCGTATGTGAAAGTTTATGGACGACTTTATTAATTTTGACAAAAGTGTAGTAAAGATGTATCAAACTACTAATGTAAATAACTCATAGTTCTTCATTATATTTAATAATTTTTGTTTTGTTTTGTTATTTAAGTCTGGTATCAAAGGGAGTTAAGTCTTACTTTGTGAACAATCGAGTTCAGAGCACCATGGATAACAGCTAAGCTTACAGGAACCAGTCACAGGATGACACGTGTCATTAGGGCATTGACAGTTACACGACTGTAAACAGTCGATACCCCATTTATTGAATGGACATTCTGAAAACAAACAAAAAAGAGGGGGTGGGGGTGGAAATCAGATTTAGAGTTGATTTTTTAAACATATGGGGTGTAAAAATGTTTCCAAAAATTTAACATGTAAATGTTGTCTCAAGTATAGCTTAAATTATAATGTAACAATAATGCTTGTTATTTTCTGATATTTTTTTTTATACTTACTTTGATAATATACAATCTCTTGTCTTCTAGGAGTCGACAAAATTAAGGATTTAAGAGTAATTTATTCAGGCGTATTTTAAAAATATACAATACAAATAGTGAATGAATTCTTATGAATATGTATTCAACTTTGAACACGTTTATTTAATCTGCTCTGTCCGTAAGTCCATTCGCTTTTTTAAAATGTTGTAAATTATTATTTATACCACTTCTCGCTCGACAATGAAACATACATTGTGTATGCATAATATGCATTTCAGATGCTAATACTTAAATAAATTAAAATCTCGTATAATTTTTTAGTTATATCAATTAGTTCATTTTACTAGGTATTTTATTTTTGAACTGCCATTTTATTGATATATGTATGCTTCCATCTCCCTACAATGGCGACGTATATTATTTAGCCCATTGGTAAAAGCTGGTGGCCTGCCGACTCTGCCTAACTGACGCGAATAAGATTTCCAGCAAGCAACAAAAGTGGAATATAATAGTTTTACATTGTCTTTCAATAAAATAAAAATGAGTTTATTACAATTCCGTGAACTTCTCTGAACTAGTTTCTGTGACACTTAATACAATCAAATAACAATATTTTAAAGTTAAAGGAAATATCAACATTGTCAAGTTATTTAAAAACCATGTCCTGCGATTTGTAAAAGAACTATTTCTCAGCGATAAACCTATATTGCTTAGTCTATAATAAATGTTCAAGAGCTCAAAAGAGTTCAGGATTAGTAAAATCTTATATATTAAAATTTGCTGATTTTTTTTCTACCCAGGGAATCATTGACAGTTTAAATATTTTAAGGGACTGATCAATTTCGTATCATGACGTACCACTGCACTACTTTTTTTATTAGTGAAAACTTCTATAATATGTTTCTTTTATTAATCGTTATGTACGTTTTTATTACCATCGCTGCAAGCTTCCCCATGAAATCCAGATGCACAACCCGAGGCACAGCTTCCAGTAGCAACAAAACACTTCTCCTTTCTGTCTTCACAATTACACGATCTGTTACAATCAAGACCAAACTTTTTGCCAGAACACGAGGAATCTGTAAAAGAATTTTTATAAAAATTCAACGAATTTTATTATTACAAATGTAACACTGTTTGTGAATAGATACGAGATATGCTGGAGACATTTATTTTACTGAAGAACTTGATCTCGGTAAATGGGATGAGGTGCACAGATGTAGCTCCATCCAACTACTACTCTTTTCAAAATAAACGTCCATTTCTGGACATTAGCACATAATGTTGTATATGTTTTGAAAAATTGGCAGAGTTCTGTCATCTTTTGTCAAGTTGTATTTTCAAGCGTTGATTAAGCTCGGTGGGCCCAAGTGATGGCTGGGGTAACAAGATGTATAAGTGTTTATAATAAATAAGTAAATAAATAAAGGCCCAGGGGTGTTTTAGCATGTGTGTACCACGAAAATCAGTCAAGTCGTCATTACTGAGCCACCATCCTGAAGGGTCACAATTAGCTAGACCAACTCATCAGTGACATTCTTTTAGAAAGGGCCATTGAAGATCACCACGTCTGCACTATCAAACATAGACATGGAAGCTTTGCAGTATGGCACAGAAGTAGTAGCGTGTAGTAGAATGGAAAACTCATTTATAGATCAGTTGTGTTTGTGCGTCGTAATCGACGGAGACCATTCTCAATGATGGGGACCAATGTGGGACACTACCCCAAGAGGTTTACGATTGCTCCACAACCAGAGGTACCCCTTCCCATGGACAACCAAAACACCCCCTTTTTAACGTAAATTTACATGTAAATCAGCTCCGAACATGTTCTTGATGTTGAGATAACTCAATGATAGGGGTGGACCTTCCGGGGTTTATCGCCTTGTGACAGCTTCTTTCTGGGAGTAGAGGAGGAATTGTTATGATAATTTTTCTGGGAATAAATAATAGTCTTAAAATCAGTGCTTGGACGCCTTCCGCTGGTATCGTATTTATTAGATGACGAGTGGAGAGTCATACGCTCTGACAATGGTGCATGGCGTTACGCTGCGGATGCAGTGGGTTGCCAAACATTAAACCGAAAGGTTATTCTCAAGCTTTTCAGAATGTGAACGTTATTTGACTGATGACTTGAAATGTATTTTGTAATGAAAAATGTCTTTTCCTTGTAAACGTGTATGTCAATTTTAAATGATTTAAATAAAAAAAAATCGATTAAATAAGTTAGACAAATCATTTTACAGACTTTGCTTTGATACAATTTTGTTTCATAGATTACGTCTACAGACCAGTTTCAGTGGTTTAATTGTAATACCATATTTATACAAGATTCAGTTAGTTTCTATGTATAAGACAATGCGTTGCTTATAAAAAGATACACGTATTCATTACCGCGATTTAATTATTTAACTCAAAATATGTAGGTGTAATATGAAATAAGTTTAAAAACGTGTTGTTATTTACCATCCATTTAGAATAATTTAGATGGTTAGACGATACAACACTCTAGTGTTTTTTATGTAAATTCCAAATTTCAAAAAAAAATTTTAAAAATTCATTTTAATACGTTTTTGATACCTTAAAACTATTTCTACAGGAAATAGAAACTAAGTTAAATTTTTAAAAAATAAAAAATAAAATCCCCAACCTCCAAAAGCCTCGACTTCACACAAAGTAAGATAGCTCTCCGTCTCCGTATAATACCCGCCAAAGATCTGGATGTAGGTGATGGGTTCATCTCGTGGCACAGTTGTTATTAAATATGAAGGTTTTGCTTCATCAGGTCCTGTATATTTGAATATCACCTTCCTGTCAGACGTGGAGCTCTGAAGTTGAAACTTTCTCAGTCGTCTTTCCAGGCCTCTTCCTGTAAATTACAAATAGTTTAATAATTTAGCAGTTGTCCTATAAATTTTGAAGTATATTTTATATTTATTTAATGTTCATCATCTTACGTGAAAAAAAATCTAATGTAGGACTTTAGCCTCCTTCACCACATCCATTCATTAGGAACGATCCGTGGCTTTGTGCCTCCATGAGATAACCCCAAACTGGTGTAAATCCTTCTTTAAGATTAATTTTAGCACATTTTAATATTTCCCACTGAATAATTTACAATTTTAATTGAATTCCTCCTTTCTCTCCCACCTTAAAAAACTGGAAATGAACATATGCTTGTGTCAAATATTGTCACTATAAAAATTAATGTTATTTTAAGTTTTGTCATCCTCGAAATTACGCAACAACCATTTTGTTAAAGCTAGCTTTATAATTTTACAAGCATTTAATTAAAAATAATAATAATTTTTGAATTAAAAAAATACAATATTCCAAAACTTGTATTGTGAGAATCAACAACATGATGAAGTAAGTAAATAGAAACGTATATGTACTGTGGATCTAATGAATAAAACATTAAGGAAGCCCCCAAAAAAATGCTTGAGTTTTAGTGAAAAACTTGATCTAAATACAGTGGAACCTCGGTTTTCGTCCTTAATCCGTTTCAGACTCTTGGACGTTATTGCGGATTAAGGGGGGGGGGTGCTGATTGAGTTAACGCCAGGGGCCTCCAATGATTTAAGGGCCCCAAACTATTATATTGTATAATAAAGGTGACTGGACCAGGCTCCGGTTGGGATTGCAGCCAGTGGCCAAGTGAAATTTTAATTCGTCCTTGCACTTGGACGTATACTAAATTAGACATAAAACAAACGTGTATTTTATATACGAAATCGAGGGAAAATGAGTTAATCCGTTACCAAGGAATAAAAATCATATTGTCATTTACATTTTATACATTTATTGACGTGGTTGTATAAATAATTTAAACACTGCTTTTTACTAAAATACATAGTAAAAAGAACTTACACGAAAAGTTTTCTGTTTTCTTGTTATCCAGATCAAAAGCAATTTTTCAACATGCTACAATGTCCCTGATCTTTATGTTGTAATCGTTTCACCCCTTTCGAAAGACTTGCCCTTTAATAAAGTCTTTGTTTTTCAACATCAAAGAAAGCATTGATCTTCCTCTTTCGGTATGCTCCAACAAAGTCCCAGACGCGCACTCCAATTTTATCCTTTAAATGAAAACAATCCCTTTTTTTTGTTTAACTCCCTGGTGGTCCTAATCATACTTTTTAGTGCTTGGCTCCTCTCATTAACTTTCGTAGAACTCATGGTTCCAGTGAATTTACTCAGAAATACACTAAATCACGTGATAATTTATTTATTGGGTAATATTTAATATTATCTAATTAAATTTGTAAAACTTAAGAGAAACATGTAAAACACTTATATAGCTGTAAGCTCAGGCTAAAAAAGTAGCAAACAAAATATAAATGCTGCTCGTTCCTCCCAATGACAATTATTTACTGGAACACGCTTTCATGAAGATAACTTGTGGTAACAACATTATGATTATGTGTGTAGAATGCCCCCTATTCTCAAACGTTGATCAAGTAATAATCCAGATGAGCAGCCCTTCAAAGTGCCGTCTTCACAGACTTACGAAAAACCTAAACATTTATAGGAACTATATATAACTAGGGGTTGTAGGGCGCCTACACTTTTTTTTTAAAACCCCAAGTAACTTATCCTTGTTTGATAAATACGAAATATTAAACTTCCTGAAATATACACACATTATCTTATAATTATAAATCCTCAAAACCTATTTTACATCGTTCCCTTTTCCAAAATTAAAATATAAGCTAAAACAATGACGTCATAAAATATTTTTTAAAACGCGTTTTTTTATTTATAATTATTTTGCACACCTTTTGATGCACACCTTGTATCAAATATAAGATCAAACAATGACGTCATAGCGTTCCACATCCAGTGATCCAGTGAGTGACTTGGACTCTTATTTTATTTATGGGCAGTGCATTAATAATGGGCCCTTAAGAAATACAAGAAGTGATGTATTTAACTCAAAATCATTTACTTATTAATAACAATTTGTAGTCTTAGTGCTCTTTCTGGGCTAGGTGAATTGTTTTGAAAGTTTTTTTCATTGCCGAAAAAAGTGGATTTATATTGTATTTACTGATCAGGTGCCGTGTTGTGTAAAATGAATTAGGAGTGAAGCTTACAGCTGTTTTGACATGATTCCTGATTTAAATGATCTAAAATAAATGGTTACGTCACAACAAACACCTGTGATAAATGGGAATGTTGATGATCGGTGGAAGAGTTTTAAACAGATTCAGGAACAAAGAAGTTTCAAGTATGGATTAAAAATTTAAAACAAAGAACGGAGAATTGGTAAGTATATCAAAGAAGTTCAAAATAGCTTTTAAAACACATCACGCTTTACTATTTCTTTCAAAAGTGTTTTTAATAATTTCAATAATTTTTTAGTGGTGATCAATTTCTATGAAATAATGTTTGGCTATCACATAAGACCTCGGTCTACGCCAGCTTTGGTTTAAGTCCAACTTGGTGTACGACCTTTGTTTGGTTTACGGCTGAATACAACCCGCGTGCTAGAACTTGTATGGTGTCGTCCATTAATGACGACCCACGTTTTTGGCGAATTCACACGTCATCACAAAAAGTTAGCCCCCTCCCCTCAAATATGACGTTACACAAACTTAGCCCCTACCCATAAAATAAAACGTATTTCTTAATTGGAAATGAGCAAGTTTCAAATCACTATATTGTCATTTAAATTTGTATTTAATGTCAGGCCACACTCTTATATCATATCACGCGTGAAGCAATTTCAAATGTTATTAAATTATAAGCAATTGTATATTTCAGTGGAACTTTTTTTTAAAGGTGCGCGTTTTGATGTGACGTCACGTTTTTCGAAACACCTCCTTCTTCCCTCGTTACAAAATGTGTGACCCCCATTCCCCCCTCCCCCCACCCCGATGCGAAACGTGATTTACGCACCGGCTCTTGTGAGTCAAAATGACACATCACGCATACGTAATTTGTTGGAATGATAATAAGTCTACTTACAAGGACTGACATTATAAGTATGTAACCAACACTTGACACACATGTCAGTAAACTAAGATGCATACCTAGAAACGTTCTCTTTCTAAACTTAACGCTAGATTTCTGTAAACTTATTTAGTTATTTATTAAAGAGTATTTTAAAAAAGAATTCCGAGGGTAAAACAAAAAAAAATTATTACGCTAATAGAATTTCAACTTAGGTTTATATTTTTTGTAACACCGGTAAATGTTACATTTTGTTATGTAATTTTACTGGTTTTACAGTAAATATGTATGAAAAAATAAATTTAAAAATTTATTACAATCAGATCCATAACAATAAAGTCTAACAGAATAACCACATATTCTGTTAACATATTCATGAAATTATTTTAACTCCATAAAGGATGTGCTATCAGTATTTTTCGCCATAAAATCACACATTCTTTTGTGTGTAAATACTTTATTTCACTGTGTATAGCTTATGACGTCTGCCTAATATTTAATTATTTAATATTTCAACTCACTGATATCCAAACTTGGCTTTTAAAAATGTTTCTTTGACATCCACTTAATTTTTTAAAATACAAGAAATAAGAAATATTTTCATAGGATTTCTTATGCTACCTAATTTTTAGCACACCATATGACAACACTTTTTATATATATAACCTAATTTAACGCTAAACGAATCAATTTTTAGTCAAAATACAATCAGTTGATTTTAATTTTTAAAATATTTTGTTGTCCACAAGTTTGAGATCCAGGTAAGGTGTTTGTTTATTTGTTGTCTAGAGGAAACTTTCTTGCCAAGTTTTCAAACAATATGTTGCGTCTATGTTCAAGCGTGGTACCAGGATAACTACCCGGTTTTCAGTTTTCTGTTTCATGAAAGTGTATTGAGTCCTGTCTCTGGAAATATATCCGGGGCACATCTATGTCGAGGAATTTAGGTTAATGCACTTCGGTAATAAAGGGTAAAAGTGCACATAAAGCAAGATTTACAAGCTCATTTTATTATTATTATTACTTAATAAAAACCGATTAGTGCTGATATCAACATAAACTACTAACAATATATTATTTTAAAATTTGGTTTAAATAAATTAGACCAAAAATTTATACAAACTAAAAAACATGTTTTAAATAACAACCACAGGACAGTTACATATGACGTAGTATCAACGTCAACAACTCATCTACGTCTTACAAACATGATCAGATTCTGGGACTCCCTCCTAATTATTTAGACAATGGGCCGTCACGCACCTATGTGGGGAGGGGAATCAAACATTTGTGACGACGTGTGACGTGAGGGAGGGGGAGTTTAAGATTTGTAGCGTCCCGTCAAAGCACGCAACTTTAAATAAAAGTTACACTTAAATATTTGTGTGCATTTATTTATTTAATGACGTTTTAAATGGATTCACTTGTGTAAATATATTAGAATGCAGGCCTGCACTAAATAATTACTTAAATGGAAAAAAAAAGTTTTGAAACATGTTCATTTTTAGATAGAAAAAGAGGTTTTTATATGGGGGGGGGGCAAAGCTTTGTGACGTAATATTGTAGCCGGGTCTTTGTGTGACGACGTGTGACGACGGAGATCGGCCAAAATCACCTCCGTACAAAATAAATGTATGCTTTTTAAAAATTTCTTTTCTACAAACATAACTTTTAGTTGTATGCCTTGAAGGCCCACCCCAATAAGAACAAGACATATCAATTCAATTCCTTACTGTTATAAAGAATGTAACGGTGAACAACTTGTGGATGAGCCAACGTTAGAGTCCAATTTGGGCTTCTATCCCCATCAGCAGTATGGGAGCACGTTTCCTTTGTAAATAAGCCGGTGTAACCATCTACTGCGTTACTAGCTTGACTGAAGTTTAATCCTTCAATAACATTAATTTTGGTGTAGTTAGTCGACTGCTGGGCAAATTGATGCAAGGCAACATTCCGTCCTGAAGTGTAAGAAAATTATTTACGTTAGTGTATTATCATTATATTTATAAGGAGTTTTTAATTTAAATTTTAATTCATAAAATAATATTTCATCCTTAAAATGAATTGGATAACCACAAGCGTAATGAAATAACCTTATTACAATCTTTTGGAACAAAACTATCAAACTTTTTTTTTCATTTAACTTATCATACTTTAATTCCACCTCCTATTGTTACCTCCGCTGATCTGGATGGCGCTGATATCCCCGACCATATCTCCAGTAATAATCACACTACTGAAAGTATCTTTCAAATCACATACTACATCTATGATATTTTTTTCTTGTTGTCTATAAATTTTCGGATTGTGACATTTGTTGTTGGTGGTATCAGTTTGCTTTCTTTTGAATATAATATTCGTGGCATCGAAAGTTGGCATTGCTGTAATTTAAAAAAAAGTAATTTACGACTCTAACATTTAACATGTAATGTGTTCTGTCGCAAACAAACATTATATACACTAAAACTTTATTTAAAAGTTTTATATGTCTTGATCTATATTTTGACAATCAGGAAACTGGTTAAGATTTTGAAAACAATTATTGTAATAATCTGATACTTTATTCATTGCTCAAACTAAGACAGAATGTTGTGCAATAATGTTTAGATTGAAGTATCTGTGAAATAAATGTTTGGATGAGGAAGCATTGTTCATAATGTTACACTGACAAAATTAGTCACGAATTTACTTTTATGTCTAGCTCGAGTATAGCGTACAATTTACTAATAACTGTAGAAATGCTTTTAAAACTTTTTAAATGACTCACTGCAAGATTCGACGGAAAAAAAACGTTTAAGAATTAGGAAACTTTCGACCGGCTTTGAGTTTGTCTTAAGACAAATGATATAAATAAAGTGAGAACGAAATTAAACTGCTTCAAAGCAAATGTACCAAGAGCACATGCATCGAGAGGGGCACAAGTTAAATCATTTAGCTTCAGAATCGGTCTCTGCAGTCATCTACAAAACATAAATTACATGCAACTTAATTTATCATTAAAAATAGTTCTGTTCAAAAAAAAAGTCAACAACCATTTTAAATAAATAGCGTACATTTTCAGTATAAAATATCACGAATATAGAGAGTAATATCTATATTAGTCCCATAATAATAAAGTTTAAATATTCCTGTATTTTTCTTTTCCACATTTATTGCAAGCAATTATCTAAATAATAGGATAAGACACTGTATAGGAAGGGGCTAAAATGAGCTGCTGGGTGACAACTATTTAGGATGTACGGTTTAAGTCAGCCACTTGAAGTAAAGTAAAATAACACTAATTTCATAATAGATTACAACGTGTTTAGGATATACTATAAAATCTTTTAGTTTTGAAGAATTACCAGTCAATTGCTTTCAGGAGAATCCAACGAAAAATAGACATTAACAACGAAATTATTATTTTTTTATCTCACTACATGTTAAAGCTTTGTGTCATTTAGAGTGTTAAAAGGGTTTAATAGTATCTAAGTAAATTTATTTCTTGCCATAAATTTTGATTTTGAAACAATATGATTAAGACTAATAAAAACTAGTTTTAGTAATTCAACGTAGTATATAAATAGTTGTAAAGGAAGTCCTTTTGGAAAAGCAGTTGCGATGGTAATATTAGAAATATGATTATTTAAAACTAGACTGACCTCTTTCTTTCACAATCAAACGAATCCATGACAGAAAGTAGCGGCCTTGCAATTCTATTGTAAGTGGTGAACTCGTTCTATTATTAAGACATTCTATTTTGTCATTTTCAGCTGATGAATTCACGCATGTATCTGGAATTGTGACGTTGTTGAGCTCCAATAAGTTTTCTAGATCCGAACACAAAAAAAGTGAAAGTATTTAAATTTTAAATTTATTAGCTATGTTTCAAAAGTGTTTAAGCTTTAAGTATAGTGTATAAAAACGTATTGAAAATTATTGAAACTTGTGAACGCTGCTTCACTTGCCCCATAGGCCAACAGGTCTGTAAAGGGAACGTTTACTTTTACTGCTATAGTGTACAAAGAAGTCGATTTAAGATCTATTTAATATAAAAATAGACCCTACAAAATTTTTTACAATTATAACACCTTTTACTTTAAACATGATGGTCGCCTGTGTTTTGTTGTTGAAAATTACTAAACGGTTGCATCAGTGACATACAAGGAGGGACAGACGCCGAGATAAGAGGGAGAATCGGCAAAGAAAGAACTACATTTAACTAGCTCAAAGAAGTCCGGTGCTAAAACAACTTGATCCCTCCAGACCAAGGGTCAGGATATTCAACACCACAGTGAAGCCTGTCTTGCTATATGAGCAAACACATGGCGAACAAACAGCAGCCGGTTCAAAAAAGCTGCAAACGCTTATAAACTCATGTCTCCGAATGATTATCCGAATCTGCTGGCCCAACGAGATCCCCAACGAGGACCGCTGTCGATGCACACAACAAGAACCAGTGGAGAGTTAATGTGCTAGCTGGGATGGAGATGGATTGGCCGCATGCTCAGAAAGCCTACATCCAGTATCACGAGACAAGCCCTCACTTGGAATCCCCATGCTAAAAGAAAACGATGTCGAACCAGAGAGACTTGTAGAAGGGAATTGGAGGCAGACAACAAATACAGAGGGCACAGCTTGGGAGCAGCTGGAGAGACTTGCTCAAGACGGTACGCCTTGAGAGCATTTATTTGTTGCCTATGCCCCTAGATAGGGACGACAAGCGATAATGATGACGATGATGATGAAATCAATCTGTTTTTGGTGTAGTACTTTTAAAAATGGACCCACACTTGACTAAATGTTAAATTAAAATTATAAAAATGTGCTGCATTAGAGACTAACTATTTACAAATAGTAAAATATAAAATTAATTTCAATAATGTATGTACTGTCACTTCTCGAACGTCACTAAGACCCTCACTTTAAAAAATCGTGTACATCGTCAGTTTATCATAAATTTACTAGGCCCATAATTTGTATGAACACAAATTTTAAAATAAAAACATGAAATATTTAGAGACTAGTCAAAAATTGTTTTATTCTCCTGACCCACTTTATTTTCCACTAAATTTTTTTGTTAAAAAATAGCAACAAAGAAAAGTAAGAAAAAACGCGACAAACCCCATTATTGTATACTAATGATCCTAATGATCCTACATGTAGAAGAAAATCAGCATTCCCGAGCCCAGTGCTCTTCATGGGGTTTCGCGAAAGATCCCCTCAGCTGTCTGGCCCCCAAGGGGACGTAACAGCCGGACGGAGCGGTCGCTTCTGAAGCGGCCACCCGGGCATCCGGGACATAGAGTCGAAAATGCCTACCCACTACGTTAGCCTCACAAAGGAGGGGTGGAATTCGTTACTACGACCCGCTACCACTTTGGCGCCACCCCAGCAAAGCATACGGGTCTCCATGGTTAGGACCACCGCTGAGCAGGGGATCATCAAAGACCTACCTAGGTCGTAACCCCCACTGGAAGGTTTCCTCAGAGCTGGCGTCCGCTGCGTTCTTCTTGGTATCTTTTGCTAATCCGTACTGGAGCTCCTGGCCCTAAACCGGCACCGCTCAATGGCGTTGCTAGTGAAACTGAGGGGGCGAAACGGTCGCTTAGGATTTTACCCGATACTCAACGGGTACTTTGGTTTTCATCCTCAGTATTGCATCTAATGATTTGACTAAGATCCGTATAACGACTGTAATCATATGACTAGCACCTAACACATAACTTATCGGACTTCGACATTGCCTGCATGGAGTTGTCGGTTGTATACAAATTGTTCAAATGCTAGGTAAACGAATTTTAAAAGTCTTATTTAAACTTAACTTACAGATTAAGTGTCTCAATTTGCAAATAATATATATATATACATATATATATATATATATATATATATATATATATATATATATAATATATATATATAGATATATATATAATTTAAATCTACAAGTATTGAGATTCTAAAATACTCTATAAATATTGTCACACATAATCTCTTGAAATGTCTAAACTCTACTTATATTCATGGGTAGTTTTGATGTCCATAAAGCAATAAAAACGAATAAATTCTCCCAGCTCTTCAAATTTTAAAATAAGAAACTTTACTTATTTTGACGCAAACTCATTGAAAATGTTTAAAAGATATTGTTTGTATTATCAAAATTTTTGTTTACATTGTTTATTCTAACATAATAATTTAGTGTTGAATGTCTGAAATATTATTTCATTTTCTTTCGGGGTCGCAAACTGTGCCATAAGTTTAACTTCACCATAGCTGCAACAAATAGTATGTTTTTTTTAAAACTTCACTCTGAAGAGCTCAACTTACGATATTGGCACAACGGACCGAACCACCCACGCTTGCACTTCACATTGTCGGTACATGAACCGTTGACGTCACACTTGTCCTCAGTACACTGACATTTGTACTGACATTTCCCTCCAAACCAGCCAGTGGTGCAACCTGTCAACGTGGAAAGAGGACTCTCTAAACAAATTTTTTATCAGACAGTCCATTTTATTTCCAACACAAAGAAATAGCCGTGCAGACACTTTACAAAACTACTTTCATATCAGTCTTAACTGGTTTATTTCATTAGAAACTATTAAATAAGTTTAACTTATTACTGACATCGTAAGCTATAATTAAGTCTGTTTTTGTTTCCGTTCTTAAACCCGCTTCTTCAATAAAATTATTTGTTTTCTATTTTTGTGATCATAAAGCTTTTATAGATTTCACAGTGTTCTCAGTGACTGTTGATTAAATTTTTTTTATAACGAATCCCGGATCAGATCTGAGACTAAACAAAGAGATTAAACATGACTATTTGATAACCAAAATCTTACTTAAATATATATATTTATTAACTTAATAAGATATTGCACATATTGTTCAAATTATTATCCGTAAAAGATTTTCGTTCGAATATCTTCCTACCATTTGATGCACACGCATGAATTAACATGAAAAATAAACAGCTGCATTTGTCAGGGGTAGCGCCATAATGTTGGTTTTATGCGCCACAGTCTATTCTCCACTAATTTGAATTACCGGTACATTTTAATACTATTCCTGTGAATATGACAGTTTTATGTCAGAACGTATTCGGTCAGCAATCTAGTCAGGTTCTATTTATTTTTAATATTCTGTTTAGCTCTCATTTTGCTTTCATCTAGTGTGATTAACCATAAAAATAGACGTGAGTGGCCCACACTTGCAGCACTTCAACTTTGAACAAGTGAGATTGAGCCAACAGGATGCTCAAGTACAAATTTTGGTATGCAGTTGGTTTACAATCAAGTAAATGTGTAACATATAAACAGGGTATTAGTTAGCCTTACAGGGACGTAACACAACAGCGAACGTTTCGGCAAAGAGCCTTCCTCAACGGACAAATAGTACACAAATAAAAGGAATATAACGAAAGAATAAAAAACACTTAGCTGCGGTGAAATCCAAGTAGTCCATCTCTACTGGAAATTTTGACTTTTTTCCTGTGCTCATGAATAGCGTCTCTGAAATACATTTTTAATTCAAACCATTATGTCAATTTTACAGCTAGACTAGGCATGGCAAGTCATATTGTCTATAATGCAGCTAGACAAATCATGACAAGTCACATTTTCAATGCTCCATCCAGAATAAACTTGACAAGACACACTGTCAATGCTGCATATAGACTAAGCATGACAATTCATATGGTCAATGGTGCAGCTAGATCAGACATGCACAAATCATATTGCCAGTGCTTTAGCTAGGTCAAATATTTCAATGACATAAATTTAGATATCATGGACAGAGGAAAGAACGTTATCCATAGAGAAATAAATATACACTATTATATAATTTAACATATAAAAATAACTGAAAATATGTCTTGATTAGATTTTGAATTTATTTATTTTATAGCTCATTTTATCAAAACGTCAACACAAAACTAAGTGAAAACACATTGAAATAAAAATAATTCATTTTAACGATTTATAAAGCAGCTAAAGTTTTACATAAAGCATCCTTTAACTGTTTAAGATATTAATTTTACGGTATTAATTGTTTTACGAGTGAGGAGATTTACTGATCGATCCTTACACATTGGGGGGATGGGGTTGGGGAGACCAGTTGTTTATGAATATATGTCTGTCCTTGATCAACCTTATGATCGATATGTTTTTCATTATTTCAGTGCCCTTAGAGAAGGGTTTAGTTTTTTTCGAATATAACCATACACATTAATTCACAGAAAGAAGAATAATGCATATCGATAAAAAAGTTTTAAAAAACTAACTTATGCTTTTTAATACTGTAATAATTTGTTTACAATTGCTCAACATCTTTGCAATATGTAAAAATAAATATATCTTTGATGTGTGAAAATTGTGTATGTTTGATTGAAAATGGTGAATATATGTTCAGTCATATAAAATATGTTCCATTCTATATTTAACTTATTTCAGAATAGTATTATATAGTTATCCCCGTTGACTAATAAGTGGATTTCATAATTATTTTATAAAACATGGTAACAGTTTTGTGAACATTAATTACACTATAAGTGTGTGTTCTTGTTTCAAAAAAAAATATATGAATGAACTAGATCCGACCCGCGGCATACCCTACGCCACAGAATTGCACATATATAGTGCAGAGAAAACGGGAAAAGAACGACCACAAACAGCAGCACAAAGAAATCAGAAAAACGCGAGGTAACGTGGTTCAATCAACCGTAGTTCGTATTTCCCGAGACCAACGATGGGCGGGGAGGGAAGGGAGGGTTTACCTGCGTCTTCTTGGTCTGGCGTTTTATAAAGATATAGATTGTTTGCCACACCAATTTGACTTAAACATTGTCAAATTATCTTTTCACAAAATAACTTTAATGTATGGATCAGTCGTAGTTTTTCACACAGCTCTAGCTGGTATCAGATACCACCTTATGGAAGCTTGCTACCCAAACCACATATGTTCACTATAGGTCAATGTAGTCTTGGCTCATACTACACAGTTTCTAAGAAACGAAACCTTTAATTTCAGGGGTGTCCAAAGTCCGGGCCGTGGTAACAAAAATACGGCCCGCACTTAAATTTTAACTGGCCCGCGATCTCATTTTAATAATAATTAACCGAGTCTTTTTTTCTGTAACAAAATTTTATTTTTTAGAAAATCCGAAGATGTGTTGAGTACAAAAAACAATGAAGTCAAATGAATGCAAAAATCCATGAGTATTTATTACAAAAAGCCGATGTGGTTAAGTTATGTTACGAAGACCTTCCATGGTAAAAATGGATGTCATGATATTGTAAATTTTTGCTAACTCTGAAAAAGAAATAAATGTTGCGTTGTGTACTTTTAAAACACTTTTGTCATCACATTTTTGACTCAGCATTTTCGACGCTAGTTATATTTCAACACACTCTATTTATTTATGATAATTAGTAAAATATAAAAACAAGCGTATTCCATAACTTGAAAATTATTCTAGTGTTTGTAATGTTAAATGACGATATTGGACATTTTAAAGAAGTCGTAAATCAATATTTTATAGTCCCCTTTTTCCTCCCCAAAAATGTCACTGTTACAAATTAAACTCACACAAACATTATTTTTCAAAGTGAGTACTCATTCACAATGCTTGTCATTTTTTCTTGCTCTTAATCCGGCAGGCACATACTTTTACTTCTTGGAATATGGCCCACTTTGCAAAAAGTTAGAATGCCCCTGCCTTTAACAAACGGACTTTAATACATAAAGACGCTGTCCATAATCTATATTAGGATACTATTTATATAATTAAAAATAATTCATTATGATGACAAATTTCCACTAAACTTTTAATTTAATTTTTCCTGTTTGAGTACAAATAATGTATAAAACAGATTCAGTTCTTACATTTCTAAGGAATATTAAAATTTAAGCAAATATAAAACTAATCGTAAAAGTCAAAGTTTTTTATAAATTCAATGTACTGTCTAAGGTAAAACGGTTTGTGTGCAAAGTAAAACAAAACTCGTGCGTTACTTGCACAGCAGTCTCTTTCTGTTCATTATTTTCAAACAATTTGCTGCGCAGCCGCGCAGCTTCCAGGGAAAATTATATGGAATCTTTTATATTTATTTAAATATTAGAAAACACATTTAACAATTTATTGTCATATGTTCTGCACCCTCATTTGATATGCTTCAAAAAATGTGACTCCATAAATAATTGGGCTGAACCTTCTTGTAAACAATGTAAATTATTTGGTGATTTGATCTAATTATCCACCTTATGAGGTCTTTATTGAACTCCCCCCCCCCACCTTTGTCAATTCAATTTTTATCAGATTGTAGCAAGGGGAGGGATGTGTAGAAAATGCAATTTATTGGAATAAAAGAAGACTTGCTAAACTTTTTGTGATAACTTTTGTATCTTGGGATTTGGAGGGTGGGATCGATATGAGACATTTGTCTCACGGCAGTCAAATTGTCCTTACATTCTACTTTCCCCTTGTATATATGGTAAAAGCTTATTCAAAATGCATATGACTTGTGCATATTTTAAATATAAGTTTCAGACGCTGTTTTTCACTCATGTAACTTTATTTACCTTTAAATTTAAAAAAAAAGATAAAATATGTTCTTATGCTAATGAATCTATCCTTAGAAACAGATTGAGATATAAAAATAAACCATAACTTCGTTATTTAGATTTTATTTATATCAACTGCTACATCTTTCTAAACACGCGGTGGCCATGACATAATAAATTGACATTAATTAAAAGTTCACCTTTGAAATGAATGGGCCAAATTGTTGTGAAGAGTCGTTTCACTTCTCCCTTGGTAAGTGCTTTGCCTTCTACCGTTGACGCACTCTTAACCGGGAAAACGCTATATCTTTGGATGAACAGGCGTATTGTTGATTACAACGGGCGAGACAAAGTAAATTATTTATTCTGTGAGAACAAAATATGAGTGGCCAAAATGTCATTGTATCCTATTACAGACACTTTTTCTATACAAAGGATTATTGTTTTCAGACATTTCAGGGGAACATAAGTAGTCCTAACAATGCTGAAGTTGTCGTTTGAGTTTTTTCATCGAAAATCTCTTAGCATCGTGTTGTTTAAGACTCTAAACAAAGCGCTAAGCTTAATTTTGTGTTGTAATGTACTTTTTTTTTATAAATTACGAAATGGAAAATGCTTTATTTGCAATAAATTACACGTCGTCAGTGGGTTTTTTGTTTTGTTTTTGTTTTGTCTTCGTGACTTATTTAACATGAGCGAAAGGAGATTAAATAATATAATGAGAATGAAATAGAATAAAATGAGTTTAAGATAACGGATTGTATGGGTTCAGTATGTTATGTCATTATAACAACGGTAGTTATCATGAAATGGTATATTAAAAATAAGTGTTGTAATACATTTAAAAAAAAAGTTGCACATTTTCACGACAAATAGGACTATACGCAGCTTTTTCAAAAAAACAACACAAAAAAAAACAGCAAAAAAAAACACAAAAAAACAACAAAACAAAAAAACTATTTAAAGAAACAAATGAGCTGTGCTTTTTTGCATTGCCATGTTGCTTGTTTACGATTGCTATATTAACTTTACATATAGATTTGTTATTGATGTGTTTATTTTTATGTTTTAGATTCGTACCTCAAGCTATTTACTGCTGCAATAAAAAGTCACCTGTATAGGAAACACATATGTAGTATATCCTAACTTTAACAAAAGTAAGAAGTTGTTCCTCCCGTTTGTATGGCTCAGTCGTCTTTTGTAAACGTGTTAAAACTATAGAATGATAATAGTTCAAGTTGGTTGATGGTCATAAAAATAACACCTACATGGAGAAGATAAGTTGATTATCTTCACTTATAAGTTATATTTTTACGACTTTCAATAACACGTAGCACCCTATGCAGAACAAAACATATTACAATTTTATAAGCTCTTAATACTAACTTCCAAAGTGTGAGTTTAACATACTGAAATTGAATCCAAATAAATTTTATTCATCTCTTGATTTTCGCTATATGATAATGACAAAAAAATGAGTACATAAAATCGATTGGATATTAGCTTTGCTACACGATTGATGCAAATAAAAGATGTTAATGTAAAAGAGGGCATGCTCCAAGTGCTGACCGATAAGTAAAATATGATCCATAGAAAAACAAGGAAAAGACTTAGATTAGTGATAATATGAAGTTTATTCTATAATCTCCTAGAATTTAACAAAAATGCAATATATTTAGTTTAAATATACATTTTAAAAAATCCACATACTTAATAGAAAATAAAACATTTATTTAAGTACTTATAACTTTCTTTAGTAATTATGACTAAAACAAATTAAAAAATTGTAAAGGGTGAAAAAAGTATTGTATTTCAGACTAAATTGTAGCTTATCTTTCCATAATTACGATGCTGCACGAAACATTTTCGTTAAAAAATGGGAGATTGCAGTGACTTACTGTTTCAATATTTAAACAGTTAACTCATGTCCCAATATACCAATACATTTTATAAGAAAAAAAACTCAATTCAGATGGTGCACTTTGCTCTATAGACTGTATAAATGGAATAACATGATGACGTCATATCATAGAAACTCCCGTATTTTGTTGACTAACTTTCCTTTCCACTCTCCATCTCAGCGTCTTTCCCTTTATTAACACCTTCACTACTGCACCTGGGGAATAGCTCGTTGAACGTAGCTTTATATTTCGAGCTCATCTTATAATAGAGAAAAATATTTATAGAAGAGTTTACAGAGTGGAACAAGAAACCGAATGACCAACCGGCTTCAAATAAGTTGGACTGCCGTCCCGTAATGGCATAGTCTTGGACGATTGAAGTCACTATAGAATTGGTGACAGCTGGAGTGTAGCAGACGATCAGAACACAGGCGACGACGATGACCATTCGGATCGTTTTCTTTTCTCTGCTGGACATCTGAGTGGACGGATCTTTGTCGTAGGTCGACTTCTTCCTCCAATCCGACTTTCTTTGAAGATTTATAATTAGAATTGTCGTGAAGATGATCACAGCGGCGAACGACACTAAGCCCAATGACGCAAGGAATGTAAACACCAAATCTTGAATGATCAGCTGGTTACTCCTGTACGACACTCCAAGCAATGTCCTGTTGAGGCCGGGGTAAAACTTCCAACTGAAGTACGCCGAGAAATACAATGGCGCGAGACCGCCGATGTTGATGAGGTAAACAAAGACGAGGATGACGATCGTTCTCTCAAACGTAACAATTTGTTTGATCTTCAAGGGGATGGCAATCGACAAGCATCGCTCGGCTGTTATGTACACAGTTATCCACCCGGTGACCCTGACGAGACAGGCATTCGGACTACCGGCGGTGAGAAACTGAACCTCCCCGAAATCAAGAGGCGCTCCCATGCGATCGATGTACGGGTTCAGGCAGAAGTTGTGCCACAGCTGAGTCAACAGGCCGCAGAAGTCTGTCAGGGAGAGGACAAAGAAGCTTAGGTTCGTTGACTTACGAAGTCCTTGTTTCACAAAAACCATTCCGTTGACGATGTTACCGCCCAAACCAAACAGGCAAAGCCCTGTGCTGAGTATCACGTGGTTGACGATGATGAACAGGTCTTTCCCCCAACGGCTGAGCAACTGCGTGCTAGTCGCCTGAGTTTCAATTGCGCTAAGGCTGTCGTTGTAGTCATTGGTATTGATTGCACCGGACTGGTAGATCTTTGAGAAGTTGCTTTCTAGCTGCATTCTTACAGTTACTATTCCTTTCGCAGTGATGAGATGAGAATGAAATAAATTAAAGTTGAGTTATTTTTGTTAAACGCTTGAAATTCAAGTAAACCAGTGTACATCAGATGTGACTTTATAGTTCAATCAAGGTTTAATATCCTGGAACTGAAAGAACGAAACATAAATGTATTACATACACATTAAAAGATACAGTTGCTTACATACACTTATTTTAAAAGAGCTGAATGCAATTGAATAGAGCTGTAGATTTATATTTCCGCGATTCATGTACATGTAAATAAACCCTTTTAATCTTCGCTTTAAAAGATCCTTCTTTCTCTTGTTTCCATTTGGACGAGTTAAACTCCGTATTTGACATAAAGCCACTACCTCCCTTTGTTTGATTACCGTATGTTGAAAATTTGCGCATTAATATATGTACATGAAAATAAATATATATTATTTAGTGTTCTGTTTGAGCTTTAAAAAAATTACTTTAAATAATTTGAATCACATTCATTTCGATGTATCTAAATTTAATTTACATGGGGAAACATACTTTTCAACATCTGATATACAACATGAGTTATAGCTTCGTCGAAGCGATCAAGCATGATATGTTTTTGCTGTCTGTCTTATGTTTTTTGTTATTAAATTTCATCTTACCAACGCATTTAGAAAAGTAATTTATTTAAAGTATATAAAGCATTCATGTTCATAAATTTATATACGGATACTAGTAGGTACTTATAGCAATACTTAGATAGCAGGATGTATCACATATACTACAAAACGATATAAGAAACAACATTAAATACATGTTTATATCAAACTTCAAAGATAATATAATGTGTAGGCAAAGAGTCTGAGGTTTTAAAACTGTTTTGCCTGGAAGATATTGAAAGCAGGTGTCTTGTGGGCATCTAAATAAGCGTGGGGCCCACTTTGGAAAATGATCGTGTGGACTAATTAACCATATCGCATGTCTAAATTTATACAGGATGTACATAGGGGCCGTCCATAATTGACGTCACGCACCTTGGGGGTCGGGGGTCCCCACATTTGTGACGAGGGGGAGGGGGGGAGTTTAAGAATTGTCACGTCACGTCGAAAAAAGCTACTTTAAATCAAAGTTCCACTTAAATATTCCATTTCTTACTATTTATTTTATGTCGTTCTAAATGAATTCGCGCGTGTTACGATATTAGAGTGCATCCTTACACTAAGTACATACTTAAATGACAATAAAGTGATTTGAAACATACACTTTTTAAAATAGAAAATTCCGCTTTTTTGGGGAGGGCCCACAGCTTTTTGACGTCATATTGGAGTGGGGTCTAAATTTTTGTGACGAAGTGTGACGAAAAAAAGGGGGGGGTAAAAATCTGCCAAGATCGCGTGACGTCATTTATTGACGGCCCCATACTGTAGAACATGAGAAGAGTAATTGTAAGAAAAAGGTGAAACCGTTCCGTAGAAAATCTTTATTAAAATAGACTGTGTACTTATTACAGGATTTCGTGTTCAGATTACAGTTTAAAAAATTGGTAACGAAAGTGACTCATTAAATCGCATCATATTTGAGACGTATTTCAGTTTATAGAAAGTAATGAGAACGAAACAATCTTGCTGTTCAACTTGATCTTTGCTACAAAAACAATTAATTTAATTATGTTAGGTCTTTTGGAGTTTCGTAGTAAAATTTAATGTATGAATATCATTTTCTAATGGTAACTTAAAAAGTCAACAGTTAATTCCTTAAATAATCAACTTTCTTAAATCTGGTGAACGTTTATGAGTCGTTCATCTAAGTCAGGGGTGCGCAACTTTTGGGCTGTTGACGGCCGCATTAAAAAAAATTACTTTTGCTACGGCCGCCAAAAATTTTTCACTGAAAAACGAAACGGTCACTATAAAAATTTACCTCTCGTAATAGTCAACGCGAGATATTAATGACAAAATCATAATGTATTGTACACAGTGCTTAATTACAAACAAAAACAATTCCCTCGATATTCTCTTATATTTCTACTTTATTGAACATGGTCATGTAAACCTAACATTATGTCAAACACGTACAGCATGAGTATATTGTTAGGTGGCATTAGTACACTGAGAACACAATAATTGTATAAGTGATAAGCTGCTTCACTAATACTTTCCATGTAACTTAGCAGTCCAGAGTCCAGAAATTAGTGGCTGCCTTGCTCTTGGATGTTTGCCTAGAGTCGCACAAAGTCCTGGCACTTGCTGGAGATAGGGAAAGATAGTTCTTGAGGTATTTCATTCGTGAAAATGACGCTTCGCACATGTAAGTGCTTCCCAACAGCACTACAGTGTTTCTTGCTATTTCGTGAAGCGTGGGATACTCCACAGCTATTTTCCATGTCTCCATTAGATCGTTTTTGACCTCGAATTTCTTTATAAGCTGCACAATATTTTTTAGTTCGACCAGTTGGACATCCAACGGTGCACTAACCAAATGTGGAGAAGCAACGAGTCTCATATTTTCTGAGCTTTTGTCGAAATCCTGAAAACGTTCTGCGAATTCCAACAACATCATTCGAGGACGACTGAAAAGGATGTAGCCGGATTTCATCTTTTCTTATTTCATGGCTCTCGATTAGAGCGGTGAGTTGAGGGAAATTATAGAGATTGGGGTGTTGGATATGACTTTGTACTAGAAGACATTTATCACAGAAATCCTGTACTCTTCTGTGCATGAGGCAAACTGTTGTTCCTTTGCTTTGTCTAGCTCTATAACCACGATAAAATTAATCGTTTTCATTAAACGCTTTTAAAATGTTATGTTTATTCACTGCTATGTCGAGAATATGTCTGGATTTCTGGTGCAGCTGCCAGCTAAGAGTGATACTTGAACACAGGCCTCTGGGTATTTGCGTGTACTGTAGCAGCTACTGAAGTTGACCGACGGGTTACACAGTTACACAGCGCAAGCACAATACCGCGAATGAGCGCATCACAGGTTTCGGCGTGCTTCAATATTAGCCTGCTAAACTTCTCTGCCTGCCCTCATTAGCTAAAGCTGCAGCTTACACCAGAGCGGCAAGAGCTACTTCAATGTCAATGAGCGCAAAACACTGCAGCTAACGCTACAGCTGCCGGAGTCGTAATTTGTTTAGCAATAACTAGTGGTTAAGGGTGTAAATGAATATTCAATATTGCATTTACAACTTTACATAATATATTGCCAAATTGCAAATATTTGACGGCCGCAGTTTATTATAATTTAAACAGATTGCCACTGCCGCACATTTTCGTGTCCACGGCCGCATGCGGCCGTATGGCCGCAGGTTGTGCACCCCTGCTAAGTAAACTAGGAATTGGTTTCAAACTACAATTCAGCATAACTTGTGTCTTAACACTTATATATAAAAAAAATAATTAAACCTAAAGGAAATAGTTCCTGGATATCTAATGAATAGTGCTGTCATTCCTTATATTCTTTCTAACTGGAGAAAAGTTTAAAAATTACAACACGGTGGGTTAGTATCTACATTCAATCTTTAATAAATGAATTGTGTGTTGATATTACTGATTCTTAATATCGTCATCTATCCTGCTGTTATTCAAAGCAGGCCCTCTAAAACCATAAAAGGTAAATTGCAAATAAATCCCAAGTCCTTAAGTTGTCTAAAATTTCCAATGCAATTATCGTAAATTGAAGCTTAATTTCAGCATCAATATTCCTCAAATGTGCAATTTAAACGTATGTGTCTGTTAGCTGTTTTTATATTTAGTACTTGATTAACTAAGCGTTATTTTAATCTTTGGACCACTGGTTTAGAGTGGCTGAAATATACAAAATTAAATGAGACAATTCATTCCACAGTATTTTTGTTGTGTTGATTTTATAAACTAATTTTTAAAATCAAGTTTGAAAATATTTTTAAACAAGAAACTATATTCATATTTTTCCTAAATTCAGTCCAATGTAAACTTTAAAATTATATTTTGGATATTTGTTAGTTTGTGTTTGACATATTGTTGATAACTAGTTTGAGGTAATTTTATTCTTATCTATTTCTTACCGATGAATGTTAATGAGCCAGCCAAATTCTTAATATTCGGTTAGCACGCGTAATGTCTGTATTTAAGAAAATGTCACCAGTGTATGTATATAGATATGCCAGACAACTTTTGCAAAGTAGGTGGAACAATACCAATATAGATATAATTTCATTAAAAAAAATTATCTAAGTTTTTAAAGCAAATTAAGTGAAATTTTTCATTAGTAATCATCTTTTTATAAGATTGCTGATTGATATATCATCATTAGAAATGCATATTGGTGCAAAGTATTTGCTCCATGGAACCACTAAAATTTGGTGAAATACAGAAATATTTCGGCATGAACTGACGGATGTTAACGATAAAAGGTTGAAAACAGAAAGTCAATATTTAACGCTTCTTGCTAAAGTTCATCAAATTGGGTTAAATAAAGAGTTCACCTCGGACGTGGAGATTCAGCCTCAAGTGCCTTAACTCAGTGATCATACAGTAGTACATATGACCAATGAATCCTTCTAACCTTTCGTAAACGTGTCCCTAATGGAAATAACCATCAGAGAATAAAAGACGCAAAATTCACATCGCTGGTTTACACATAACTATCGTAGGTGTATTGGAATAATTGTATAAACAAAAGTGCCATGGTGACAAACAAATGATAGAAAGCGAAGATTCAAACATTAAGACTGAAATGACAAACTCGTTTCGTCATCTATGTCTACAACTATAAAACCCGTACACGTCAGTACTAACAAGGCAATATTTTATTGTGGGCTAGAAATGTATTACATGTTTTATTTCAGTATATTCATAGAACTATTTATAATGTATATAAGTACACCAGATTATCACCAATTTATTATACACGTGATTACCATAAATACTATCAAATTAAAGAAACATCAATATTTTAAGTTCATCCTTTAAAAAATACATTTTTATGTTCTTTTATTATGTAAAATAATCGAAATCTCATTTGAAATTAAAAAGTAAAATCTATCTTTAACTCGACATCGCACTGACTTGATTTGAAAACAAGGATAATTAAAATGAAAACAAAAGCATTCATCTGTGTAGAGAAAAGTAGTTTTGAAAAGATCATAAGAGTATACCATTCAAAAAATATTCATGCAGCTCGAATGTAAAGATCAAGATAATAAACAAAAGCATTCATTTCTTTTAACTTTAAGGATATCGAGTGAATTAAATCATACTAACAAATCACTATAACAATTCAACTATTAATTTTTTGATCCGATACAGTGCAGTAATCTGTTCCAATGTTTGACTTAGGAAGTCAAGTGCATCCAATTGAATCGTCACTAGGATAATTATTAGAATATTGCTTTTATTATTTTTTTAGAAGCAAATACTCGATACTAGTAATGTTTATGTTTCTTCATTTTGCTTCAATTTATACACATACCATTTTGTTTTCAATTTACAAAGTACACATTTAGAGTAATTGACCCTATCGATGATTCACCTTATTGCACCTGGAGTTTAAGACAGCGTACAAACTAGAGGTGGAAGTTCAGAAGAAAAAAAAATGTCGTAATTTTATTATCGATTGCTGCCGTCCGTAGAATTTTTTTGTGTGGAGGAACATTATTGAGGTCAAGTGCGTAAATTAAGGTGTTTAGTAACTGAACCCTTCTGCGCTGTGTTTTGTGTGCTATTTGGTTAGTTATCTCTATCGGTCACGATAGTTTAACATGAAGATGTATTAAAAAGGAGCTTGGTGCTTGAGCTTGTAAGAAAGAGAATATAAATTGATAAATGAACCATTAGTAATTATTTCTGTTCGACTTTTGGAAAAACAAATCATTTTTAAGTGTTTTTTTTTAAAGGATGGCTTAATAACTTTGAGTCATTACTTTATCTAACTCTTCACTTATTTTTTTTCTTTTCCAATGTTTAAGTGCAATGTCAAAAAAAAAGTCGCAATAAAATTATGTAAATTAGGTCATATTGGTGGGGAAAAGGGTATCTTCATTAGGAGCCGTCCATAAAGTACGTCAAGACCAGAGGGAGGAGGGGGTGTAAGAAAGTGTGACAGTTTGTGACATGGGGGAGGGGGGCGTCCAGCCATGTGTGACGTCACGTTGTTTTATATTAAATTGTAACTATATTGTTAATAAAAAAACACAATTTTTGTTCGAAACAGTGACGTACTTTAGGGGGGGGGGTCCAAGATTTGTGACAGTTTGTGACAGGAGGGAGGGGGGGAGTTAAAAATGGTCAAAAATAGCGTGACGTACTTTATGGACGGCCCCTTATTTGTATTCCGAAGCGAGTTGTTGTCCCACAAAGTATTCCATTATTGTTTGTATGCTGTAGGAGGTTTGCATACTGTTTGTATAGGAGATATGTAGTAGAGAGTATAAACATTTTTAGTTTATTTATAACGAGTAGTAAAAGACGTATACTTGTTAGTGTGTGTATGAAACACAAAAATTGTCGCGCAAACAACGGATACCGCGTATATTTTCATCAGCTGCGGTCAGTATTTTTGTAAAACTGATTTCTGCAAACAAACGCATCTGATCATTTATGTACATACAGAGCTTTCTTTGCGAAATTTTAAATTAACGTGTTCAGCTTCAAGCAAACTCTATGAGTTAACTAGCGCCTTAACTTTTATCTTTTCAAAGTATTGTTTGTAGAAATGTTTAACGTTTTTAACATTAAAATGTTGAGTCTCTATTGTTAAAAAAAACAGTTTATGAAGTTTTAGATAACAGTGATCTTTGCATTATATAAATGTTTAGTGAAATTATTTACTATTTATCACGCGTTTGTGCTTTAAATAAAAAGCTCGATTCCATATTACGTGACACTCAATGATTTTATTGCTGATCAATGTATGTATTTTAAATTTGAATATTTTCATATTTACATCTGTTTAAAATTACATTGTAAAATATACTTTTAGGTTGTAGTTTTTGTTTTGTTTAAAAAAAAATATATTTCATTTATAATTTAACTTTAATTTATTTTCATCTTTATTTATTGACTGGGCCTTTATGAAATTTGACGTAAGCCCGAATCGCTACTTCTGTGTCTATGACTCTATCCCTGTTACGTCATATCACTTGGTGGAGCATGCATAACCTGATAGACTCTACAACTACAACAAGTACCGCAAAATACTACTCCAGGGAGAGGTAGTAGACTGCCATGAATATTTGATAAAGAGGTATAACGTTGTTCATGTGTAATCTACCGGAAACGTTTCGCTAAAGTTTACGAGCTGGATGGTAGTAGAAACTAGCGGTGATAGGCGGGTGATGATCAACACGCACATAGAGAACATGTGTTGATATGTCTTGATATGTGTTGATATGTAAATTAAAGTATATGTGAAAATTTCTAGTATTAAGAAAAAGTGCGTCAGCAAGATAAAAAAAATAAAGTTATAGGAAAAGTTCGACATTTATTTCGGGGTAAATAGTTTTTGATTGCCTAAAAATACAAATTTGTATTATCAATATACATAATTTGCAATGTCTGTCCGTGACGCTACTATTTTTAGAAAGCTGCGCACCAATTAACTGCACCAAAAATAACTGTTTTCGAACGTTACACATAAAATTGTGCAATATGAAAATAAATGAATAAAATAAAAATAAATAAAAGTTCTGTATTACATTACTTTTTATTCTGATGTGCATTTATTTCAAAAAAAATAGATTTGAGATGAAAACTTCCGTCATTTTTGACGGGTAATACACTAGTAGATTCTATATAACGTCATACAAAGAAACATACTATTTTTAGTGTTGTTTTGTTTTATTTATCAAGAAAACATACAATTTTTTTAGTGTATTTACCTTTTTTTAATAATACAATCTTATCTTGAAAATGAATTTGACTCAAAATAATATTTACTATGCCTCTTACAAGTCTTCAACATGACATTACCTTATATTCTGAGAACTTCTTTGCTAAATTTTTGAAATTCTTACCATATCCGAAGTACAATATTAAACTCCAAAAAACAATGTATTTTAATTAAATAAAACATTTAACATTAAATAAAATTCTTTGGCTAGTCACTTTTCTATTTAATAGAGATAAGTAATTCATTAAACTGATCAAGACGATGGTGCAAAACAAAATCTAATTGTAAAAATGATGGTACATTGTTGCAATTCAAATAGATAGAAGAGCAATTATGACCCAATTATAGATACGTTCAGTGTGACTAGTTGCAATATATGATCTATAATGGCATCATTGTGTACATGCTTTCGAAATATGATAACCCCATTAGCTCTTTATTACTAATTTACAATCATTGCGCATTTTAAAACTGGAATAGTTTAAGACTATATACTTTTCTGTTCCAACAGAATAACGCTGCCACATAGACCAGACCTGCGTTAAATAAACACGTGTTCCTATTATAATACTATTTTAAAATTAATGAGAGCACCAGGAAACATTCAGTTAGTGCATTGATAATTAAATGCATTCTAAAATGCATGTCAGTCTTAATCACTTTATGACTGTTATTATAGTTACTTAAAACAAGAGACGTCAAGACATTAGCTATGAAATGTTAATAAGTCTTCAGTTAAAGTATTATGTAAACATCTCTTTAATGAACAAAATTTAATTATTTTAATGCTTGACAAATGGCAAACATAGTCCATACTGTATTTTAATTAATACGTCTATCTATCTCTAATGCCATTCCCATCTCTGTCTCTCTCTCGCTCTGTCTCTATCTCTATCTCTGTCTCTCTGCGCGTCTCTCTCTTTCTCTGTATCTCACCAATCTCGGCCCGACAACTTTCTTGACATTAGACTCCTGTCTGTCAACATCGATCTCAAATATGTACAGTTTTTTGTATCTAATTCCAGGATATTCCACTTGAAGGGGTTCAGTGAGGGAGTGACGTGGAAGTGTGACCTCTCTAAAGTAGTGTACACTGCCCACTTTGAAGTCAATGTGACTGAAAGCAAAACACTTTGGAATTTGTAAGTTCTAAACACAGAGAACAGTACGGCAATGTTTAACACTGATATGATTTGATAAGTTGAGAGAAATTTTACTAGAGATGAATCATTGTTTTTTTTTAATGTTCATTTTTGAACACTGCATAAATAATCTTCTGTATAGAAGGAGCGTCTGTAAACAAAAAAGATAAATGGTTCTTGTGAAAACACACGCAATTGACTTAAATGATTACACATGTTACTTATCTATCTAAAACTAGATAGTTCTAGAAAACATATAACTGGTAAATACTTTCATTTCGATCACTTCAAGTGCAAAAACATTTAATATAATAAATTTTATTATAAATTAAGAACGAAATCTACGGCTAATTTTCTTACTCAAATAAAATTGTACTCTTAAAGCGCTATACCATCTTACCTGCAGTCAAGAGTAAACTATTGATGTTTATAACAAAATATACCCTGCGGTTATACTCTATATTATACTCATAATCAGTTAATCACAAAGCGAAATAACCTGCCGATAATTAAAATCTTAGTTGCCCTTTTCGCTCGTCAAGACGTCAATTACGTCCCCTCTTTCTGTCTGTCCACTGTCTGGTGACAAATTCGTTGATAGTTATAGTAATATATATTTTTTCTTTTGGTAATTATATTTAAACTGATATGTCAAAAAGTATTTAAATGCCTTCAACCTAAACAAGACTTTTCTCTTTTACTGTGTGCAAACTCCAATAAAGACCCGTTACCACAGAGTAAATGATTTAATGTTGGGAAGTTATTGGGAAACAAAATCTCTCCGTTGGACCGTTTATTGTTTAATATTTTTGCTTAAAAATGGCTTTCAAAGTGTTCCAAGATAAAGTAATTATTGACGAGGATTTTGTTTTTAAAAAAGGAATTCTATTGTGCTCTCTACAATAGTTGGATTTCATCGCATTTTATTGCGACAAACAGGTGGTCTTTTCAGACGGTTGGAGGATCACTGACCATACAAACAGGTGGTCTTTTCGGACACTTGGAGGATCACTGACCATACAAACAGGTGGTCTTTTCAGACAATTGGAGGATGACTGACCAGACAAACAGTTGGTCTTCTCAAACACTTGGAGGATGACTGACCATACAAACGGGTAGTCTTCTCAAACACTTGGAGGATCACTGACCATACAAACAGGTAGTCTTCTCAAACACTTGGAGGGTCACTAACCATACAAACAGGTAGTCTTCTCAAACACTTGGAGGATGACTGACCAGACAAACAGATAGTCTTCTCAAACACTTGGAGGATGACTGACCAGACAAACAGGTAGTCTTCTCAAACACTTGGAGGATCACTGACCAGACAAACAGGTGGTCTTCTCAAACACTTGGAGGATCACTGACCAGACAAACAGTTGGTCTTCTCAAACACTTGGAGGATCACTGACCAGACAAACAGGTGGTCTTCTCAAACACTTGGAGGATCACTGACCAGACAAACAGGTATTCTTCTCAAAACACTTGGAGGATCACTGACCAGACAAACAGGTGGTCTTCTCAAACACTTGAAGGATCACTGACCAAACAAAGGGGTAGTTTTCTCAAACACTTGGAGGTTCACTGACCAGACAAACAGGTGGTCTTCTCAAACACTTGGAGGATCACTGACCAGACAAACAGGTATTCTTCTCAAAACACTTGGAGGATCACTGACCAGACAAACAGGTCGTCGTCTCAAACACTTGGAGGATCACTGACCAGACAAACAGGTAGTCTTCTCAAACACTTGAAGGATCACTGACCACACAAAGGGGTAGTCTGGTAAAACACTTGGAGGATCATTGACCATACAAACAGGTAGTCTTCTCAAACACTTGGAGGATCATTGACCACACAAAGGGGTAGTCTGGTAAAACACTTGGAGGATCATTGACCATACAAACAGGTAGTCTTCTCAAACACTTGGAGGATCATTGACCACACAAAGGGGTAGTCTGGTAAAACACTTGGAGGACTAATTACTTCACAAATGAAGAGACGCTTGGTCGAACATTTTAAGCCCGAGTTCAGCCATCAGTCTTTTCTTATCTTATCTTATCTTATCTTATCTTATATTATATTATATTATATTATATTATATTATATTATATTATATTATATTATATTATATTATCTTATCTTATCTGTTTACAGAAGCTTCTTCTATACAGAAGATTATTGCGTCCTACTCGTCATTTATTTTCTTAATTCAGGGATCATTGGCACGGGAGCAAAGCACATGTTAAGAAATCTTCGTAAGTGTTCAAGATGCTTTGGAGTTTCTACTGTCAATTATGGCGTGTAAAGATTTTTATTTTATTTTTTATTTGTAAAAATTATATCAACTATCGATGATATTTTATTGAAGAATGAAATGTTTAACTTTGATAAATGCCCCTTCTATTCAGAGATCAATGATATTGAATTATAAGTTAGATGGTAAAAACTATATATATAAAAATTTATTTTAAATACGTTTGAATTGCGATTCTCAAATATTAGTTCACATAGTATTATTATTGTTATAATTGGTTTTAAAATTATTATTATTCTCTATATATATAAGCCGCATTTGTTGTCTGTCTGTTCCCTAATAACTCAAGATCCAGACAACCAAATAACGTGAAATTTGGTACACGAACACAAAATTATACCGGAAAGGTTATTAAACAGGTTTCGTTCCATATATATAAGATACTGGGGCCCGGGGGCCCAAAATGTAGTTTTTCCCTATATGAGCTATATAAAATAAAAATTATTGAAAATTAAGACGTAAAATAATGACGCAAATTAATAAACATTTTGGTGTCGAGATTAACAAGAAGGCGATTATCGCCATAAAATAATTTTTTTTGTTGTTGTTGCTTTGTTGTTGTTGCTTTTGTTGTTGTAGTTGTTGTTTTGTTGTTGTTGCTTTGTTGTTGTTGCTGTTGTTGTTGTAGTTGTTGTTTTGTTGTTGTTTTGTTGTTGATGTTTTTGTTGTTGTTTTGTTTTTGTTGTTGTTGCTGTTGTTGTTTTTGTTGTTGTTGCTGTTGTTGTTGCTGTTGTTGCTTTTGTGTTGTTTTTGCTGTTGTTGTTGTTGTCCACATCCCTTGCCCTACGACGACAATGTCCTTCATGTTGTTGTTGCTTTGTTGTTGTTGCTGTTGTTGTTGTAGTTGTTGTTTTGTTGTTGTTGTTGTAGTTGTTGGTTTGTTGTTGTTTTGTTTTTGTTTTGTTGTTGTTTTTGTTGTTGTTTTGTTTTTGTTGTTTTGTTATTGTTTTTGTTGTTGTTTTGTTTTTGTTGTTTTGTTGTTTTTGTTGTTTTTGTTTTGTTTTTGTTGTTTTGTTGTTGTTTTTGTTGTTTTTGTTTTGTTGCTGTTGTTGTTAAACCCGGGCGGGAGCCGGGTACTTGCCCCTAGTATTATAATAATGGAGTTGAATATTTTAAAGGTTAAAATTCATTTTAAAATTGTATACGACGATATTGAGTGATTATTTCAGGTATATTGATATGTAGCTACAAACTAAAACAGACTCATATGAAATTCGTGTATTGTGTGAGGTCTTGGTTTCGTTAGATTGAGTAGAACATCACTGTGTCACCATTATCTATGGCAGAGGCGTCACTAGGGTTGGTGTCACCCGGGGCGGTAGCTCATGGAGTCACCCCTTCACGACTGAAGGGGTCGTCCATAAATGACGTCACGCGAGGATACCGATTTTTAACCCACCCTCCCCCAGCTTCATACTTATTTCCCCACCCCTTTTCACGATATGACGTCACAAAGCTTTGACAACAAGCCGTATTTTCTAAATAAAAATTAGCATGTTGCAAATTATGTTTTGTCATTTAAATATGTATTCATGTTAAGTCTGCACTCTGATGTCGTAAAACGCGTGAAGCCATCGAAAACGTCATTAAATAAACGGTAAACAATCAAATATTTAAGTGGAACTTTTATTTAAAGTTGTGCGTTTTTTTATGTGACGTCACATTTTAACCCCACCCCGTTGTCACATATCGTCACCGATGCGTGACACCCACACCCTATTACGGATTAAAAGGGGGAGGGGTGCTGAACGGGCTAAAGCCAGGGGCCCCCAATAATTTAAGGTACTCCAAACTTATTATAGTGTATAATAAAGATGCATGCAAATGTTTGTATGAATCCCTGAAAATGCCTTACACACATTCATACGGCAATGCTGCAAATATGAGTAGGAAGTATAACGGAAACTAGTCTATTCTTCGTGAGAAGTGCAGTGTCGCTCATTATGTGCCGTGCACAGCTCATTCCCTTAATTTTGTTGGGAAAAGTGCAGCAGGTTGTCCTGATGCAGTCAGATTTTTTTGTCTTCTGCAAAATTTTTATACCCAGCTTATTGCATCTACTTATCGTTGACAGGTACTTTATAAACACATGAAATTAATACATGTTAACAAAGCCTTGTGTGACACAAGATGGTCAGTCAGACATGATGCTGTAAGGTCTCTTAATAACTCATACCATGAGAATATCGCAGCACTGGAAGAATTAGCAACGAACGAAAATCAGCCACGTGACTGTCTACTTGAAGCAGACGGATTTCTAAAGGAGCTTGAACAACTGGAAGTCGCTATTTTACTTGAAACTCGGGAAAAAGTTTTAGAAAGGAAGTCTCTAATTGAGTTTGTTAAAAGACAGCATTCTTAATTTGATTCCTATGAAGACAAAGTAAATGACAAGTCCGTGGTGAAAATGAGTATGAACAATCTTCAATGCTATCAACAACAAAAAAGAGAGAGAAAAGGGCGACAGTTTGATAAAGCGACATCACCAAAACAGTATTCTCCCGAGACAAAAGTTTCAAGGTTGAGGTATTTCTGGTAATCATTTACAAACTTTCTTGAGCCCTACAACATCGGTTAGGTCCATATAAAGACATCCATTAGAAATTTGGCTTTCTTACAAACCTATCTGAGTTCAGCAATTTCGCCATCCGATGGGCAGCAGCCAAGATAATGGAAGAATATTCAAGTGATTTCGAAGACCTTCAGAATTGGTCCAATTTTCAAAACTCTTTTTAAAAAAATTATCGCCTAGGCTCAGGGTAAGGAAAAGGAAGTAGCCCAATGCAAAACTCAAAACACGCGCACAGAGCTAAACATTTTGCTGCTTTTGAATGAGCTAAATTTCACACAGCTCTTTACAAATGTACACATCGCACTTTTCATCTATCTCTCAATGATGACATCAAACTGCAACTGAGAGCAATCCTTTTCAAAGTTGAAAAGAATATAAAATGAGTAAAAATATGCATGGGACAACAAAGACTGAATATGCTCTCTCTAATGAGCATCGAAAAGGAACTTACTTGTCAGCTTACTTAGCTTTACTGACTTGATTGATAACTTCACCATGAGAAAAATTCGCAAACGAAAGTTTTAGGTTCAAATAATAATAATACACATTTTTCAATAATTTTTTTTATTTCAACTAGAGAAAACAATTTTTTACCCCATGAAAAAAAAGTTTTAAAAAAAAATAATTAAAAAATACTTAATAACGCGTAATATTATTCTTTATGTGGGAGCGTTCCTAACCACGAAACAGCGTAAGTCGGGATGGGACCGTCGTTAACGGGGGACTACCTGTATATAAACATGCATATCACGCCTTTAATAATTAATATATATAAAACAAAATATTAACTCAAAGACATTGAATTCATAATTTTCGTCTAGAAAAAACATCAACAAAGAAAACCCGTCTTTTGATTTTTTAATTTAAAATTTTTTTTTGGGGGGGGATAAAAATCTTATCGTGAGGTGGGATTCGTCCATGGTGTTGGTGTGTCAAAGCCCAAATGTCTTTATATCTTTTAAAACATAAGATACTGCCTCTTTCATGTCCAGTCTTTTTTAAAGATCTCTCAGCTGCGACGTTTCTTTTCGTTTTTTTCTAATTTGTTTTAATGTTGTTTGTGTGTTGGGACTGTTTTATTATTGCAAGTTAAATGATATTTTTTTATAAAAAGTTTCGCATTTAACGTATTTCTGTGTATTTCTTAATTTCTTTCTAGATGAAAAAAATGTGTCTTCATTTTTTTCTGACATAAAATCGTAAACAGTAAAATTTTAGGCTCGGGTGTCACCCCCTGATGGGTGTCACCCGGGGCGGCCCACCCCCCTCGCCCCCCCCCCTAGTGACGCCACTGATCTATGGTATAGATTAGCAATGGATGATGACATGGGAAGACAAAAGTCTCAAATTTAAAGTATGAAGTGAAAAAAATGGGTCTTTAAAAAATAAAGCGTACCCTTATGGTTTGTAGTTTTACACAAAAAAACATAATTTTGAAATCAAACACATCATATTTCCATCAATTTACCGAGGTACAAGTACTTCATTTTGTCACATAGTCATTGTTAATGGCTAGATGAAACATATTAAAAACATATAGTCACCACACCACCTAGATTGATCATACGAATGTCGTATTGCCCGTACACTAGCTAAATTCAAAAATCGTCAATCTGAATATTACCTAGATCCGACCTTAAATAATCGTAGTGTCACGTAAGTAACTATATTGAACAAGTATTAGTGATTTTGTCTCTGCACTTGCTAGATAATTCATACACCAGTCTTAGTTTCACTGCTGTAATTCGTTTTACGATACAAATTCAGACTTCCATCACATTCAGAATTGCAATCCAGTTTATTTCATATCATTCTAAAGAAAACTACTGATAAACCAGTTTTTTTTCTTTCTTAAAAATAAACATTTAAACTATTCATCAAGCTGTATAAATCCAGCTATCATAAATCATGAATCACAAGTTCATTCCTTATAATATAATTTTAGCGGTTAAAATTGATTTCACAATGGCTGTGGAGGTTCACTAACATCTGAAAACAAGCAGAACGACTATATCTTTCAGTATTTACTTTGAACCGGCTCAAAATCAATGTGTCATCATAATATAATTGCACTCCAAGTCTCACACCACCTGCCAACGACACACACACACACATTTATTCCCAGACAAAAAATAATATATTAACCAAATTTTATTATTTTATGAGCTTCTTATTTTTTCTATTAAAAAAAGGTTTTTTGAAATTTATTTATTTCTACACTCATTCGTTCGTTCGTCCGTCGATTCGACGAGGACCACTCTAGTCATCTGAGGGTTGTTGGGACTGGCTCTGTCTGTGCGAGCGCTAATGGCTGATGAGGCAGATCCTTGCATTTGTGTATTTTAAAGTACAAAACATATATATTTTTATGTATTGTGCAATACACAAGCCTACGACTGGGCTCACTGCGCTTTCGAAACATTTCAAACAACTTTACAGAAAACATTGTAATCTTAATCCTACTAAATATATATACCATTTTATACACATCTTTAGATTTGGAAGTATATCTGCCATAGACGTTGTCAGATTGACCGAGATCAGCTCATCTCATCGCATGTCCGCCAAACAAGTTCTCTAGGACAAAACGAATGTATCCAGCCATGTCCCAGGGTTGCTTTTGTCATATAAAATAATGGGGGTGAGACTGCAACCAGGCTTTGCTCTGGTCATGTGGGTCAATAGATCGAGCTTCGACTGGTGCGACATGGAAACATGTGTCTACACTTTTCCTAATACACATGGCAGTAACACCTATTGGAAACGTCTCGCCAATGAACAGTTCTTCAAAGCTACACACGAGTTCAGGTACAAGTGCGTCCACTTGGCAGTCTTGAATCATGGACTGTAGACGAAGGCATGTTTTTAACTTCACAGATCGCCTACCTTTGTGTTCTCGGGACGCTCTACTTACCATGTCTCTAGCCTGCACTAGATGAGATCTAACATCATTAAAGATGGCTGACACTATTGGCTTCAAATGCCATGGATCTTCGCCACTAAAATCTTCCAGATCAGCAATTCGTAAGTCTGGAGTGACGAAAAGCTTAGCCCCACCAAAATCAGCAGTCGATAGCGGACATCCAGGCACATCAACAACAGTAAGATAGTTAGTCTAAAATATTCAGAACATCTTTCAATCTTTAGCTCAATGCTTTACGTGCATGTTAGACGTATGCTCGTTCTGGAAAACTTCTTTCAAAAACCGTTCAGCTGCATTGCATATTTTAACCATTAAATCTATGTTTTGTATTGTAAATTATGCATCTACTTTACTGGAAATAAGGAATACTGTTTTAACATTTTTAGAATTTCAATTCATTATTATATTTATACCAAACTATTCATTTTCGATTTTTTCTTTGACAAACTAGATTTTTTTATAAAAAAATATTTTACTCCATTGTTTAAAATATATTGTAAACTAATTTATGTATGGATTATATTTAAAAATAGCTACAACATACGATATATTATTATAATGGTTTTATTTAGTGGTTTGATTGTCATCACACCCATGTTACTTGACGATAGATCAACGTATAGAGTTTAAATAAATTATCAATATACATAATTCCCGTTGTCTGTTTGTATGGATGTAATTATAATTTCTGTTAGGTGGCGCTGCGAAATTTGTAATGCTGTTAGGTTGCGCTGCGGTCGATTTTTGTTTTATAGTGCTGCACCAAAAATAACACTTTTCGAACGTTCCGCACAAAATTGTTCAATATGATAATAAATGAATCAAATAAAAATAAATTAAATAAATGAAAGTTCTGTATTGCGTTATTTCTTAATCTGATGTGTATTTATTTTGAAAACTTCCGTCATTTTTGACGGGTGATACTCTAGTTATATATTATTTAAAAACTGTAAGTATTTATCCTTACATCCTTAGTGTCTTACTGAAGGCCTGCTACGCTTAACAAATTTGTTTGCTATGCCTCAAGACTACAAACATGAAACCAACGGGAACAGAAGGATTCAGAAACGAAGATTTTAACTTATTGACTACATTCATGACTATGTCAATGACGTTTCAGCATTAAATCTGATTTTTTCAAAAATTAGTAGAGTAAAAAAAAGCCAAGTCCCCTTTTCAGGCCATGATGATGGCCTATAGGCGGGAAAGTGAAGTAGCGTTCACAATTTTTAGTTAGCCACGGTGTACGAGTGAAGGATTTTGTGGCTAGCTCAATGCCCAGCAGTCCAACCGATGTCGGGTGCCCATTTGAAGCTGGATGAAATTTGGGGCATTTCCAGCACCGAGGCTCGAACCCGCGACTCACTATAGCCCAGCGCGCTACCGTTAGACCAATGCGCCCCCCCCCCACCACACGCAATTAGGCTTACCGTGAAATTCACTTAATTACTAGTCCCATTTTGTAAAGAAATTATTTGTTTTTTTTTATTACCGTTTACTTTCTGACTTGGATAAAGCGAGAAATTCTCTCCCTACTACTTTAGTTTAAATTATCATGTTAAATATCAATTCAAGAAATACTGACATTAAACAATTCGTGGGCCGGTGGTTTCTTCGTGATCAGTAATCAGCTTCTACAAAACATAAAACCAAATAAAACTAGGACAATTTACGTAAACAGGGATTTCGTTTGATTCTAATTTTAAAGAAACTACAGTGCACATTTTTTCTCCCTTGTCAATGCAGTAGAGGCATCAGTTTGTGGTATAATTAGAGTTACCATAAAGGCACTTCATCATCTGTCACGTGATTACAGGAAAAGTTCGTCCAACAGATAATTCAGAGCTACATCTCCATTAAGCCCGGTGGAGGTTAAAGGCTGTGATAGGTTACAGAGAAAAATAAGAAACTGATTTTAAAAAAAAATCCTTAACTAAAACTAGAAGTGATAAAGATAAGACAAAGGGATGCAGTTAGTCTTAGTTGCTTGTTAAGTCTCGATGTTATAGGGTTTGTTACCTTGCTCTCCGCTTACATACAACACTCAAGTGATGACAGAAGTCTATGTAACAATTCAATGTTTATTCTACTGTACACAAACTGTACAAACTGGCTGTCCTGTCTAGACAGCAAATACACCTTTTTATACTGGCTGTACACACAACCCGACACTATAGTTTCTTCACGAGCATGCCCTCGGTCCAACGCGACCACTCCTGGGCCCATGCTCAAAAGTCCCCTTCATATCTACGTATATACAAAGCACGTCTACGTCCCTTCGGTCCAGACCCGACGGCTTCTGGGTGATGTTACAACCTCAACTCTTGTCTCAATGTAACTCCCAGGTCTGCCCCGACCGGTCTGACTGCACAACTCTCTCGCAATTGCTCTCTACTGACCCTGGCGTGTCCTCTGGTCACACACCCATGTGACCAGGAGTTTACTAAAACATTATTCCCGTGATTAGTGTTCACGTGGTCAATAAGCATTCGCTCACATTGATTCTCATACCCTTGACATTGCTGATGATGATGGTGGTGGTAGAGGTGTACGAAATTCGGCAGTTTAAACTCTGATAGCGCTCGGCAAAATAACCATTGCGTCTATATTTAGAAGTCATTTACAACTGGTGAGTAAATAAACTTTTTAAATTGTTTTAAACAGTAAGAAAATAAATAGAAACCAATGAAGCCTTTATTTTTTCTCTATACGTTTCTAATTACGTTTGTAGGGCGTTTCCTTACACCCTTGTTAGTTGTCATGCCTTTAAAACTAATTTTAAACTGGAGTTAACTCAAGTGAGTAGAGATGGACAGGGATTTTCCTTATTACAACTTCCCAGACAAAGTCAATGATGGATGCTGTCACAATAACATGTCAGGACAACATGACTTGCCCCCAAGCACGATGGCGGAAGTTGCCCCTTGATAGCTCGTATTTAAGGTCCCACAACCTTGGCTGGATTAGGACTGTAAACAAATCGTTAAGTTTATTCTCAGGTTGTCATTTCATGTTGTAAGGGAGTCAACACGTAAATATAATTTGAGCCTGTACATTTTGATTCTAGACTAGAGATGTTAATTTTTTTTTGATTTATTTATTTATTTATTTTTTGGCAAACCGATTATCGGTTATTATTCCGATTTTAAAATGATTATCGTTTTACCGCTGACTTCATAGCAATATATTCTTATAACTGTTGCAGAGTGTCCAGAATCTTAGGGTGCCTACGGTAAATAAAATGCACCATACTTTAGCCTGCTACAGCAAGCTTACGCCGATGTTGTGTGGTCAGAGGCTCATAACTCTATCAACGCGGACGTGGGACGTGGGTATACTCCTATACGCACACGCCCTTACGGCCACACCGTTGTATCAATGAAATCTGATTGACGCGATGGGTGAGCTATTAATTGGAATATATATATATCATTATTGATTGCAAAGAAAGCAGCGTGCTCGACTTGACGCTCAGTTGCTGCCACACTGCAGATGCACATAAATCTTGTCAATGAATTCTGAGTAATGCGAGGGGTGAGTTATTAATTGCTGTCGGTTTTAAGGAAGACAATGATTATTTTATCATTGGGGCTGGTAAAGAAAGTCACAGATAAACAGTCACAGATCTACTGTATGTTTAGTAAAAACACTTTATTTATTAGGCATTATAATATCATTAATAAAGAAAAATAAATTAACTTAGTTGCAATCACTCTGGGTAGAAATAGGAAACAAACAATAGATACGAAATATCCATAGATTAAAACATTAATTGAAGTCAAAATAATTTCAAATAAATTTACACATCAGATTTATTTATTCGTCCAGCCATATTTGTAAACTTAATTTTGATTTGTATAAAATTTAATATTTTTAATTTTGAACTGACTCCAAGCTCGAACTAACTGTAATTGAATTTGAAATCGCATCGACCTTTTATACTTATTTAAATTCAAGAAATTAAGTGGCATGGCTCGTGTAGTTAAGGAAATGCCGTCCCACCCAGAGCTGTTTCTAGGGCTGGCGAAGATAGTGTGGAAACAGTGGAATTAATTGAAAGGATTCATGCGTAATACGTAATGTGGGAAATTGCATTTTATGTCTCGT
>CALYLW010000730.1:322440-373591 GCA_944989445.1 Ampullaceana balthica | reverse complement strand
ACGACAACTTTCACCAATAACACAATCCAAGTATGACAACTTTCACCAATAACACAATCCAAGTATGACAACTTTCACCAATAACACAATCCAAGTATGACAACTTTCACCAATAACACAATCCAAGTACACGACAACTTTCACCAATAACACAATCCAAGTATGACAACTTTCACCAATAACACAATCCAAGTATGACAACTTTCACCAATAACACAATCCAAGTATGACAACTTTCACCAATAACACAATCCAAGTATGACAACTTTCACCAATAACACAATCCAAGTATGACAACTTTCACCAATAACACAATCCAAGTATGACAACTTTCACCAATAACACAATCCAAGTATACGACAACTTTCACCAATAACACAATCCAAGTATGACAACTTTCACCAATAACACAATCCAAGTACAACGACAACTTTCACCAATAACACAATCCAAGTACAACGACAACTTTCACCAATAACACAATCCAAGTATGACAACTTTCACCAATAACACAATCCAAGTATGACAACTTTCACCAATAACACAATCCAAGTATGACAACTTTCACCAATAACACAATCCAAGTATGACAACTTTCACCAATAACACAATCCAAGTATGACAACTTTCACCAATAACACAATCCAAGTATGACAACTTTCACCAATAACACAATCCAAGTACAACGACAACTTTCACCAATAACACAATCCAAGTATGACAACTTTCACCAATAACACAATCCAAGTATGACAACTTTCACCAATAACACAATCCAAGTATGACAACTTTCACCAATAACACAATCCAAGTACAACGACAACTTTCACCAATAACACAATCCAAGTATGACAACTTTCACCAATAACACAATCCAAGTATGACAACTTTCACCAATAACACAATCCAAGTATGACAACTTTCACCAATAACACAATCCAAGTACAACGACAACTTTCACCAATAACACAATCCAAGTATGACAACTTTCACCAATAACACAATCCAAGTATGACAACTTTCACCAATAACACAATCCAAGTATGACAACTTTCACCAATAACACAATCCAAGTATGACAACTTTCACCAATAACACAATCCAAGTATGACAACTTTCACCAATAACACAATCCAAGTATGACAACTTTCACCAATAACACAATCCAAGTACAACGACAACTTTCACCAATAACACAATCCAAGTATGACAACTTTCACCAATAACACAATCCAAGTATGACAACTTTCACCAATAACACAATCCAAGTATGACAACTTTCACCAATAACACAATCCAAGTATGACAACTTTCACCAATAACACAATCCAAGTATGACAACTTTCACCAATAACACAATCCAAGTACAACGACAACTTTCACCAATAACACAATCCAAGTATGACAACTTTCACCAATAACACAATCCAAGTACAACGACAACTTTCACCAATAACACAATCCAAGTATGACAACTTTCACCAATAACACAATCCAAGTATGACAACTTTCACCAATAACACAATCCAAGTATGACAACTTTCACCAATAACACAATCCAAGTATGACAACTTTCACCAATAACACAATCCAAGTACAACGACAACTTTCACCAATAACACAATCCAAGTATGACAACTTTCACCAATAACACAATCCAAGTATGACAACTTTCACCAATAACACAATCCAAGTATGACAACTTTCACCAATAACACAATCCAAGTATGACAACTTTCACCAATAACACAATCCAAGTACAACGACAACTTTCACCAATAACACAATCCAAGTATGACAACTTTCACCAATAACACAATCCAAGTATGACAACTTTCACCAATAACACAATCCAAGTACAACGACAACTTTCACCAATAACACAATCCAAGTACAACGACAACTTTCACCAATAACACAATCCAAGTACAACGACAACTTTCACCAATAACACAATCCAAGTATGACAACTTTCACCAATAACACAATCCAAGTATGACAACTTTCACCAATAACACAATCCAAGTATGACAACTTTCACCAATAACACAATCCAAGTATGACAACTTTCACCAATAACACAATCCAAGTACAACGACAACTTTCACCAATAACACAATCCAAGTATGACAACTTTCACCAATAACACAATCCAAGTATGACAACTTTCACCAATAACACAATCCAAGTATGACAACTTTCACCAATAACACAATCCAAGTATGACAACTTTCACCAATAACACAATCCAAGTATGACAACTTTCACCAATAACACAATCCAAGTATGACAACTTTCACCAATAACACAATCCAAGTACAACGACAACTTTCACCAATAACACAATCCAAGTACAACGACAACTTTCACCAATAACACAATCCAAGTACAACGACAACTTTCACCAATAACACAATCCAAGTATGACAACTTTCACCAATAACACAATCCAAGTATGACAACTTTCACCAATAACACAATCCAAGTATGACAACTTTCACCAATAACACAATCCAAGTATGACAACTTTCACCAATAACACAATCCAAGTAAACGACAACTTTCACCAATAACACAATCCAAGTATGACAACTTTCACCAATAACACAATCCAAGTATGACAACTTTCACCAATAACACAATCCAAGTAGACAACTTTCACCAATAACACAATCCAAGTATGACAACTTTCACCAATAACACAATCCAAGTACAACGACAACTTTCACCAATAACACAATCCAAGTATGACAACTTTCACCAATAACACAATCCAAGTATGACAACTTTCACCAATAACACAATCCAAGTACAACGACAACTTTCACCAATAACACAATCCAAGTATGACAACTTTCACCAATAACACAATCCAAGTACAACGACAACTTTCACCAATAACACAATCCAAGTATGACAACTTTCACCAATAACACAATCCAAGTATGACAACTTTCACCAATAACACAATCCAAGTATGACAACTTTCACCAATAACACAATCCAAGTATGACAACTTTCACCAATAACACAATCCAAGTATGACAACTTTCACCAATAACACAATCCAAGTACACGACAACTTTCACCAATAACACAATCCAAGTATGACAACTTTCACCAATAACACAATCCAAGTATGACAACTTTCACCAATAACACAATCCAAGTATGACAACTTTCACCAATAACACAATCCAAGTATGACAACTTTCACCAATAACACAATCCAAGTATGACAACTTTCACCAATAACACAATCCAAGTACAACGACAACTTTCACCAATAACACAATCCAAGTATGACAACTTTCACCAATAACACAATCCAAGTATGACAACTTTCACCAATAACACAATCCAAGTATGACAACTTTCACCAATAACACAATCCAAGTATGACAACTTTCACCAATAACACAATCCAAGTATGACAACTTTCACCAATAACACAATCCAAGTATGACAACTTTCACCAATAACACAATCCAAGTACAACGACAACTTTCACCAATAACACAATCCAAGTATGACAACTTTCACCAATAACACAATCCAAGTACTGACAACTTTCACCAATAACACAATCCAAGTATGACAACTTTCACCAATAACACAATCCAAGTATGACAACTTTCACCAATAACACAATCCAAGTAAACGACAACTTTCACCAATAACACAATCCAAGTATGACAACTTTCACCAATAACACAATCCAAGTAGACAACTTTCACCAATAACACAATCCAAGTATGACAACTTTCACCAATAACACAATCCAAGTATGACAACTTTCACCAATAACACAATCCAAGTATGACAACTTTCACCAATAACACAATCCAAGTATGACAACTTTCACCAATAACACAATCCAAGTATGACAACTTTCACCAATAACACAATCCAAGTACAACGACAACTTTCACCAATAACACAATCCAAGTACAACGACAACTTTCACCAATAACACAATCCAAGTATGACAACTTTCACCAATAACACAATCCAAGTATGACAACTTTCACCAATAACACAATCCAAGTACAACGACAACTTTCACCAATAACACAATCCAAGTATGACAACTTTCACCAATAACACAATCCAAGTAAACGACAACTTTCACCAATAACACAATCCAAGTATGACAACTTTCACCAATAACACAATCCAAGTATGACAACTTTCACCAATAACACAATCCAAGTACTGACAACTTTCACCAATAACACAATCCAAGTATGACAACTTTCACCAATAACACAATCCAAGTACATGACAACTTTCACCAATAACACAATCCAAGTATGACAACTTTCACCAATAACACAATCCAAGTACAACGACAACTTTCACCAATAACACAATCCAAGTACAACGACAACTTTCACCAATAACACAATCCAAGTACAACGACAACTTTCACCAATAACACAATCCAAGTATGACAACTTTCACCAATAACACAATCCAAGTATGACAACTTTCACCAATAACACAATCCAAGTACAACGACAACTTTCACCAATAACACAATCCAAGTATGACAACTTTCACCAATAACACAATCCAAGTATGACAACTTTCACCAATAACACAATCCAAGTATGACAACTTTCACCAATAACACAATCCAAGTACAACGACAACTTTCACCAATAACACAATCCAAGTATGACAACTTTCACCAATAACACAATCCAAGTATGACAACTTTCACCAATAACACAATCCAAGTATGACAACTTTCACCAATAACACAATCCAAGTATGACAACTTTCACCAATAACACAATCCAAGTACAACGACAACTTTCACCAATAACACAATCCAAGTACAACGACAACTTTCACCAATAACACAATCCAAGTACAACGACAACTTTCACCAATAACACAATCCAAGTATGACAACTTTCACCAATAACACAATCCAAGTATGACAACTTTCACCAATAACACAATCCAAGTACAACGACAACTTTCACCAATAACACAATCCAAGTATGACAACTTTCACCAATAACACAATCCAAGTATGACAACTTTCACCAATAACACAATCCAAGTATGACAACTTTCACCAATAACACAATCCAAGTACAACGACAACTTTCACCAATAACACAATCCAAGTATGACAACTTTCACCAATAACACAATCCAAGTACAACGACAACTTTCACCAATAACACAATCCAAGTATGACAACTTTCACCAATAACACAATCCAAGTACAACGACAACTTTCACCAATAACACAATCCAAGTACAACGACAACTTTCACCAATAACACAATCCAAGTATGACAACTTTCACCAATAACACAATCCAAGTATGACAACTTTCACCAATAACACAATCCAAGTACAACGACAACTTTCACCAATAACACAATCCAAGTATGACAACTTTCACCAATAACACAATCCAAGTATGACAACTTTCACCAATAACACAATCCAAGTATGACAACTTTCACCAATAACACAATCCAAGTACAACGACAACTTTCACCAATAACACAATCCAAGTATGACAACTTTCACCAATAACACAATCCAAGTATGACAACTTTCACCAATAACACAATCCAAGTATGACAACTTTCACCAATAACACAATCCAAGTATGACAACTTTCACCAATAACACAATCCAAGTATGACAACTTTCACCAATAACACAATCCAAGTACAACGACAACTTTCACCAATAACACAATCCAAGTACAACGACAACTTTCACCAATAACACAATCCAAGTATGACAACTTTCACCAATAACACAATCCAAGTATGACAACTTTCACCAATAACACAATCCAAGTACAACGACAACTTTCACCAATAACACAATCCAAGTATGACAACTTTCACCAATAACACAATCCAAGTATGACAACTTTCACCAATAACACAATCCAAGTATGACAACTTTCACCAATAACACAATCCAAGTACAACGACAACTTTCACCAATAACACAATCCAAGTATGACAACTTTCACCAATAACACAATCCAAGTATGACAACTTTCACCAATAACACAATCCAAGTATGACAACTTTCACCAATAACACAATCCAAGTATGACAACTTTCACCAATAACACAATCCAAGTACAACGACAACTTTCACCAATAACACAATCCAAGTATGACAACTTTCACCAATAACACAATCCAAGTTCAACGACAACTTTCACCAATAACACAATCCAAGTACAACGACAACTTTCACCAATAACACAATCCAAGTACAACGACAACTTTCACCAATAACACAATCCAAGTACAACGACAACTTTCACCAATAACACAATCCAAGTATGACAACTTTCACCAATAACACAATCCAAGTATGACAACTTTCACCAATAACACAATCCAAGTATGACAACTTTCACCAATAACACAATCCAAGTATGACAACTTTCACCAATAACACAATCCAAGTACAACGACAACTTTCACCAATAACACAATCCAAGTATGACAACTTTCACCAATAACACAATCCAAGTACGACAACTTTCACCAATAACACAATCCAAGTATGAAAACTTTCACCAATAACACAATCCAAGTATGACAACTTTCACCAATATTACAATCCAAGTACAACGACAACTTTCACCAATAACACAATCCAAGTATGACAACTTTCACCAATCACACAATCCAAGTACAACGACAACTTTCACCAATAACACAATCCAAGTACAACGACAACTTTCACCAATAACACAATCCAAGTACAACGACAACTTTCACCAATAACACAATCCAAGTATGACAACTTTCACCAATAACACAATCCAAGTATGACAACTTTCACCAATAACACAATCCAAGTATGACAACTTTCACCAATAACACAATCCAAGTATGACAACTTTCACCAATAACACGATCCAAGTACAACGACAACTTTCACAATAACACAATCCAAGTATGACAACTTTCACCAAATAACACAATCCAAGTACGACAACTTTCACCAATAACACAATCCAAGTATGACAACTTTCACCAATAACACAATCCAAGTCAACGACAACTTTCACCAATAACACAATCCAAGTACAACGACAACTTTCACCAATAACACAATCCAAGTACAACGACAACTTTCACCAATAACACAATCCAAGTACAACGACAACTTTCACCAATAACACAATCCAAGTATGACAACTTTCACCAATAACACAATCCAAGTATGACAACTTTCACCAATAACACAATCCAAGTATGACAACTTTCACCAATAACACAATCCAAGTATGACAACTTTCACCAATAACACAATCCAAGTACAACGACAACTTTCACCAATAACACAATCCAAGTATGACAACTTTCACCAATAACACAATCCAAGTATGACAACTTTCACCAATAACACAATCCAAGTATGACAACTTTCACCAATAACACAATCCAAGTATGACAACTTTCACCAATAACACAATCCAAGTATGACAACTTTCACCAATAACACAATCCAAGTATGACAACTTTCACCAATAACACAATCCAAGTATGACAACTTTCACCAATAACACAATCCAAGTATGACAACTTTCACCAATAACACAATCCAAGTACAACGACAACTTTCACCAATAACACAATCCAAGTATGACAACTTTCACCAATAACACAATCCAAGTACAGACAACTTTCACCAATAACACAATCCAAGTATGACAACTTTCACCAATAACACAATCCAAGTATGACAACTTTCACCAATAACACAATCCAAGTATGACAACTTTCACCAATAACACAATCCAAGTATGACAACTTTCACCAATAACACAATCCAAGTATGACAACTTTCACCAATAACACAATCCAAGTATGACAACTTTCACCAATAACACAATCCAAGTATGACAACTTTCACCAATAACACAATCCAAGTAGACAACTTTCACCAATAACACAATCCAAGTATGACAACTTTCACCAATAACACAATCCAAGTATGACAACTTTCACCAATAACACAATCCAAGTAGACAACTTTCACCAATAACACAATCCAAGTACGACAACTTTCACCAATAACACAATCCAAGTATGACAACTTTCACCAATAACACAATCCAAGTACAACGACAACTTTCACCAATAACACAATCCAAGTACAACGACAACTTTCACCAATAACACAATCCAAGTAAACGACAACTTTCACCAATAACACAATCCAAGTATGACAACTTTCACCAATAACACAATCCAAGTATGACAACTTTCACCAATAACACAATCCAAGTATGACAACTTTCACCAATAACACAATCCAAGTATGACAACTTTCACCAATAACACAATCCAAGTATGACAACTTTCACCAATAACACAATCCAAGTATGACAACTTTCACCAATAACACAATCCAAGTAGACAACTTTCACCAATAACACAATCCAAGTATGACAACTTTCACCAATAACACAATCCAAGTATGACAACTTTCACCAATAACACAATCCAAGTATGACAACTTTCACCAATAACACAATCCAAGTATGACAACTTTCACCAATAACACAATCCAAGTACAACGACAACTTTCACCAATAACACAATCCAAGTACAACGACAACTTTCACCAATAACACAATCCAAGTATGACAACTTTCACCAATAACACAATCCAAGTATGACAACTTTCACCAATAACACAATCCAAGTATGACAACTTTCACCAATAACACAATCCAAGTATGACAACTTTCACCAATAACACAATCCAAGTATGACAACTTTCACCAATAACACAATCCAAGTACAACGACAACTTTCACCAATAACACAATCCAAGTATGACAACTTTCACCAATAACACAATCCAAGTATGACAACTTTCACCAATAACACAATCCAAGTATGACAACTTTCACCAATAACACAATCCAAGTATGACAACTTTCACCAATAACACAATCCAAGTACAACGACAACTTTCACCAATAACACAATCCAAGTACAACGACAACTTTCACCAATAACACAATCCAAGTACACGACAACTTTCACCAATAACACAATCCAAGTATGACAACTTTCACCAATAACACAATCCAAGTATGACAACTTTCACCAATAACACAATCCAAGTATGACAACTTTCACCAATAACACAATCCAAGTATGACAACTTTCACCAATAACACAATCCAAGTATGACAACTTTCACCAATAACACAATCCAAGTATGACAACTTTCACCAATAACACAATCCAAGTATGACAACTTTCACCAATAACACAATCCAAGTATGACAACTTTCACCAATAACACAATCCAAGTATGACAACTTTCACCAATAACACAATCCAAGTATGACAACTTTCACCAATAACACAATCCAAGTATGACAACTTTCACCAATAACACAATCCAAGTATGACAACTTTCACCAATAACACAATCCAAGTACAACGACAACTTTCACCAATAACACAATCCAAGTATGACAACTTTCACCAATAACACAATCCAAGTACAACGACAACTTTCACCAATAACACAATCCAAGTACAACGACAACTTTCACCAATAACACAATCCAAGTATGACAACTTTCACCAATAACACAATCCAAGTATGACAACTTTCACCAATAACACAATCCAAGTATGACAACTTTCACCAATAACACAATCCAAGTATGACAACTTTCACCAATAACACAATCCAAGTATGACAACTTTCACCAATAACACAATCCAAGTATGACAACTTTCACCAATAACACAATCCAAGTAAACGACAACTTTCACCAATAACACAATCCAAGTATGACAACTTTCACCAATAACACAATCCAAGTACAACGACAACTTTCACCAATAACACAATCCAAGTATGACAACTTTCACCAATAACACAATCCAAGTCAACGACAACTTTCACCAATAACACAATCCAAGTACAATGACAACTTTCACCAATAACACAATCCAAGTATGACAACTTTCACCAATAACACAATCCAAGTACAACGACAACTTTCACCAATAACACAATCCAAGTATGACAACTTTCACCAATAACACAATCCAAGTATGACAACTTTCACCAATAACACAATCCAAGTATGACAACTTTCACCAATAACACAATCCAAGTACAACGACAACTTTCACCAATAACACAATCCAAGTATGACAACTTTCACCAATAACACAATCCAAGTATGACAACTTTCACCAATAACACAATCCAAGTATGACAACTTTCACCAATAACACAATCCAAGTATGACAACTTTCACCAATAACACAATCCAAGTACAACGACAACTTTCACCAATAACACAATCCAAGTATGACAACTTTCACCAATAACACAATCCAAGTACAACGACAACTTTCACCAATAACACAATCCAAGTACAACGACAACTTTCACCAATAACACAATCCAAGTACAACGACAACTTTCACCAATAACACAATCCAAGTACAACGACAACTTTCACCAATAACACAATCCAAGTATGACAACTTTCACCAATAACACAATCCAAGTATGACAACTTTCACCAATAACACAATCCAAGTATGACAACTTTCACCAATAACACAATCCAAGTATGACAACTTTCACCAATAACACAATCCAAGTACAACGACAACTTTCACCAATAACACAATCCAAGTATGACAACTTTCACCAATAACACAATCCAAGTACGACAACTTTCACCAATAACACAATCCAAGTATGACAACTTTCACCAATAACACAATCCAAGTACAACGACAACTTTCACCAATAACACAATCCAAGTATGACAACTTTCACCAATAACACAATCCAAGTACGACAACTTTCACCAATAACACAATCCAAGTATGACAACTTTCACCAATAACACAATCCAAGTATGACAACTTTCACCAATAACACAATCCAAGTACAACGACAACTTTCACCAATAACACAATCCAAGTATGACAACTTTCACCAATAACACAATCCAAGTATGACAACTTTCACCAATAACACAATCCAAGTATGACAACTTTCACCAATAACACAATCCAAGTATGACAACTTTCACCAATAACACAATCCAAGTATGACAACTTTCACCAATAACACAATCCAAGTATGACAACTTTCACCAATAACACAATCCAAGTATGACAACTTTCACCAATAACACAATCCAAGTACAACGACAACTTTCACCAATAACACAATCCAAGTACAACGACAACTTTCACCAATAACACAATCAAAGTACAACGACAACTTTCACCAATAACACAATCCAAGTATGACAACTTTCACCAATAACACAATCCAAGTATGACAACTTTCACCAATAACACAATCCAAGTATGACAACTTTCACCAATAACACAATCCAATACTCCATAGTGGAAAATTCATAATATTTAATTTCCAAAATCTTAACACCTGTATTCACCCCCCCCCCAAAAGCAAGCGTTCTACTTTCTGTCTACACACACGTACTGCACACACGTACTACACACACGTACTGCACATACGTACTACACACACGTACTGCACACACGTACTACACACACGTACTACACACACGTACTACCCACAACTCAACACAGAACGATTCTTTGTTATGGGACCCCATACCCACCCCCAACCCCTTACAACATATCCCCACCAAAAACCTGTTGGTAAAAAAAACCAATTGAAAAGTTGACAACAAAAGAACCACCACAATATTAAATAAGATCCTCTCTCATTCTATCAGCCCCATAACACCATACAGTAGCCAGTAGCCAATAGCCAACCTGAAAGCTCATGTCATTCACTTCAATGCCACACTCTCACTTAACCGACTTTCAATAAACCTTATGGACAAAGTGAGGAGGAGACAAAGCTGTTTTGTTAAAACAAAGTTAAAATCGATGATTTCCCTTTAGGTCGGTGCTTCTTGGCCTTCCGGGAATTCATTTCAACAAAAATGGGGGCAATGACGTAATCTGTTCGTGTAATTATTGAATGATCCCAAACAGGACTGAAAGTTTAACATTTCTTTTATTAAGTTTCAGTTTTAAGGCTTTCTAGTGCATCGATGGGAGAGATTGTATATTAGAATTACAACACAAATCTTTGTGTATCTAGTGCATCGATGGGAGAGATTGTATATTAGAATTACAACAAAAATCTTTGTGTATCTAGTGCATCGATGGGAGAGATTGTATATTAGAATTACAACACAAATCTTTGTGTATCTAGTGCATCGATGGGAGAGATTGTATATTAGAATTACAACACAAATCTTTGTGTATCTAGTGCATCGATGGGAGAGATTGTATATTAGAATTACAACACAAATCTTTGTGTATAATAATGTTACAGTTAGGTGCTGACATTGCAGTATTTCTAGCCAATTACTGGGACCAGTGGGGTCACTAGGGGGGGGCGAGGGGGGCCGCCCCGGGTGACACGAACCCCAGTGACCCCTCTGACTGGGACCACACACCAAGTTTTTATTAAATGTGGGATTCTATATTTAGGGGAAGGCAACTATCAAACACCGTTGTCTTATGTTACCTGTACTTGACAGGAGATGAATTCACGGAACACACTTTATAGAAACTATAAACACACAAATTAGTGCTATTTATAGGTAATTTTTCTTATCATCTTATGTAGATGTAGTTTTAAATTATAAAAATTATTTTCCACATTAAAACAATTCGGAATTGTAACAACGCGCAAACATTTTAGGGAAAAGTAGATTCCATTTCTGACCTATCGACAGGTGTGTCCGAAATGCCAGTTAACTTATTTGACTATCCGTGAACATTACGTATTAAAGTAAGAAGTGCGGGAAATAATACGTCCTCATGACATGTCGTGTTTGGAAGCACTTTGATAGTGCTAATAATGATGTAACGTTGATAGTGCTAATAATGATGTAATGTTGATAGTGCTAATAATGATGTAATGTTGATAGTGCTAATAATGATGTAATGTTGATAGTGCTAATAATGATGTAATGTTGATAGTGCTAATAATGATGTAATGTTGATAGTGCTAATAATGATGTAATGTTCAAAATTTAATTATTTTAATTTTAAATGTTAGAAATTATGATTTAAACACGTTAAATTTTTGGTACGTTGATTACAATGTTATTTACAATCTTAAATAACTTGTGTCTTTATGTATATGTGTGTGTGAGAGTGTGCATGTCTATGTATGTGTGTGTGAGAGTGTATATGCGTGTTAGTGTGTGTGTGTGTGTGTTTGTGTGTGCATTTTTACATTTTACTAACTTACACTCGATTTCCATTCTTGTCAGATTAATTTGTTTAAAAAAATTTTAGCAACTTATTTCATCGTATTTTCTTTCATTCTTACGTGAATAATATTTTCTTCTATTTTGTTGCCAGGCTCCGTGTTAAGAATCCATTCCAGCTGAAGTATACGACGACAGAGAACTCCACTGTTTGGGCGCACACAAGGGAAAGACCGTTCGCCAAAAGTTTTAGCGTGTGTTTTACGACCTACACGTGCATTCAAAAGTTGTAGCGTGTGTTTTACGACCTACACGTGCATTTGTTTCCCTTAAAATATCATAACGTTAATTGCTGATTGTTAAAAAATTGTTGTTAAACTTTCTCGTAGTTTCAAATAACGTTTTACATTGTTTTGAACCAAGCTTTAAAATAATTCATAAGAAGCATAAGCTTTGCCAAATGCCAAATTCCTCTGGCAACCAAGAAAGCCGCATTTTGAGTTCATTGGAAGATCATACCTACATGCCGTCTGTGTAGTTAAACAAATATTGAAACGTTACTTTATTCACATAGTCTGATCAAGATGTAAATAAAGTATGAACAGCAAGACAGAAACAGACAACAGGGGTTCAATTGGTCATACAATCAGACAAAGAAAGCGTTAAATTTGTCATACATTCAGACCAAAAAAGCGTTAAATTGGTCATACAACCAGACCAAGAATGCGTTAAATTGGTCATACATTCAGACCAAAAAAGCGTTAAATTGGTCATACAACCAGACCAAGAATGCGTTAAGTTAGTCACACCAAAACAAGAAGGTATTAAATTGATTCTAAAATCAAACAAGGAAACTGATAAAGTGATTAAACAGACAGAAACAAGTGTTCAATTGATAAAACTTTAAAAGAATGTGTAAGAAAAATTGTTCACAATACATAAGACTTTTCTATGTATAAAAAGTGTCAACTCATTAAACATATAAATAACTTAGAATGTAATAAGAAAATAAAAAAAGGGTACATTACACGTATATTTTATTAAATATTTTATTTACTGAATATATATTAATGTCATATAGATATACAATATATATATATATATATATATATATATATATATATATATATAGTTATATATATATATTATATATATATATTTACAGCAGATATATATAAAAAAAGTGGTCATCACACACTTCATAAACGTTGATCACGCGACCAAGGCCGGATTTAGACTTAATCGGGTCTTAAGCTATAAATTTGAGATATGTCATTTGAAGTCAAGATATTCTATGTCAGTGCCAAATATAAGAAACACATTTTGGAGCCCCCAAGAAGGCGCGGGTCCTAAGCTATAACTTGTTTAGCAATGAGGTAAATCCAGCACTGCGCCATCTTATCTTATCTTATCTGTTTACAGACGCTCCTTCTATACAGAAGATTATCGCGTCCTACGCTTATCTATGGTTTGTGTTTAGTCCTGCATTTTTATTATTTTTATTTCCATCACAGGGAAAGACATGATATCATAAGAAGTTGATAACACAATTTTATTTTATAATCTATACCATTTCAACACATGAACATTGCTTCTATTCCATAAATACACACTAGTCAACAGAGGCGTAACTAGGTTTTTGGCGCCCTTGGCTAATTTATTTTTTGCGCCCTTGATAAATTAACAAGTTTCAGCTTTGCGATTTTTTCATTTGTTAGAAAAAAATAATTGAATTTCTCTTATTTTATTTATGACAATAATTACGTAGTCTGACAGTGACAGTCATACAACGTGAATATAAAAAATGCATAAGACAGGAACAATACTAATTTGCAGTTTGTTATTTACTAAATAATACCAAATAAATTGGTGGCTGAAACGGTATATTTTTGCGTTAATAAAGAATACAGTAAAACTTATAATAAGTATAATTTATTATAAATAAAAACAATAGTGTCAATGTGTCATACTCATTATCTCATACATAACTATAGAAACTCACAATTAAAAGTAAATATAAGTAACACTCCACGGGTGCACTCATTTGTCCTATATCAAAGGTTCAAAGCTTAACTTTTATTGCTTTAAAGTTTGCAAAATTAGTGATTATTATTTTATCGAAGTGTATTTGACGGCTAAGTTCACTTTCGATGGAAAGAAGAGCTAGAGATGATGTGAAGAGCTAGAGATGATGAGAAGAGCTAGAGATGATGTGAAGAGCTAGAGATGATGTGAAGAGCTAGAGATGATGTGAAGAGCTAGAGATGATGTGAAGAGCTAGAGATGATGTGAAGAGCTAGAGATGATGTGAAGAGCTAGAGATGATGTGAAGAGCTAGAGATGATGTGAAGAGCTAGAGATGATGTGAAGAGCTAGAGATGATGTGAAGAGCTAGAGATGATGTGAAGAGCTAGAGATGATGTGAAGAGCTAGAGATGATGTGAAGAGCTAGAGATGATGTGAAGAGCTAGAGATGATGTGAAGAGCTAGAGATGATGTGAAGAGCTAGAGATGATGTGAAGAGCTAGAGATGATGTGAAGAGCTAGAGATGATGTGAAGAGCTAGAGATGATGTGAAGAGCTAGAGATGATGTGAAGAGCTAGAGATGATGTGAAGAGCTAGAGATGATGTGAAGAGCTAGAGATGATGTGAAGAGCTAGAGATGATGTGAAGAGCTAGAGATGATGTGAAGAGCTAGAGATGATGTGAAGAGCTAGAGATGATGTGAAGAGCTAGAGATGATGTGAAGAGCTAGAGATGATGTGAAGAGCTAGAGATGATGTGAAGAGCTAGAGATGATGTGAAGAGCTAGAGATGATGTGAAGAGCTAGAGATGATGTGAAGAGCTAGAGATGACGTGAAGAGCTAGAGATGATGTGCGTTGTTCACATGACGTCAATCTCAAGTAATTTTTAATAATTTTTAGTTTGCAGAAACTCCTTTCAGAAGTGGCTACTGTGGTTGGCATTGTAAGAAATGTTTTCAGAGCTCGCTCGTTCGATATTCGGGTACGATTCTTGCAATTCCCATGTAGCGAGAACATTTAGAAGATCTAAATTAAACATGTCATCGGGTTTTTTGTTTTGCAATAGTTCCATCATTTGGTGTTTAAAGCATTTTATTTCAATTATAAATTACTCTTTATTTATTTCAGGATATTTGCCTAATAATAGAAAAGCTTTAGATTCTAATTCTAAATCTGCCATTGCTTCGTTTTGTTGTTGTTTTTTCCCTATCGGTTCCAGTTCAGCACTTCAGTTAGCTGGCGTATTGGCGTGTTTCTAATAGAGTCGGACCTCTCTAAGTCGAACTCAAGGGGGAAAAAATTCGACTTACGGAGTTTTCGAGTTAGGCAAACTGGCCTATGAGGCCTAAATTACTCAACGACAATGTTGATATAGGAAAAAAGGGGTGGGAGGACAGTCATAGTGGCTAGAGAGCTTGACAGGAAGGAATTGCGGTGTCTGATGTTTCATATGAAAGGAAGCCAACTTGCTTTGACATACCTCTCTTAGTCGAATTTTCCAAGGCGTTTTGGTTATTATTCTGGAGTGACATTTCAGAACACGTGTTCCGTAGAGCCACGTAAATGTCCATAAATTCCTATCTTAGTGCATTCCAAGAGGGTTTTAGCGACCCCTGCAGTATAAAAAATGACTAAAGACACTAAAAAGTAGTTGTAACTAATTTGCGTCCATTTGCTGCATGCTGTGACTCTTTTAAAAAAGAAAAATCTTACTCCTCCCATCCCACTGTGGAGGGAGTAAAGTGGGGAGGGGAGGGAAGGTGTCTCCTCTCACGGCTTGTGTCAGTATGTCAAAGTAAGTTTGCTTCCTTTCATATGACACATCGGACACCGCCTCTCTTTCCTGTCAAGCCTACTAGCCGGTATGGCTGTTTCCCCCACGTCTCAATATCTACATTGTCCTTGATTAATCGGCGCCTATTACGCCATTTTCCCTAACTCAAAAACTCCGTAAGTTGATTTTTTTTTGAGTTCCACTTAGAAAGGTCCGACTGTATTTATTTAAATACAAATTTAAAAATTAGAGATTTAGTGGCGCCCTTTTGAGCTGGCGCCCTTGGCAACTGCTCCGATGCCAACCCGTTGTTACGCCACTGCTTGACAAACTTCCCATGAGAGCACACACAAATTGAAGTTATTTTAAACTCTTAATTAAATTCTGCTAAACTTTTGGGGTCAAAATGTGATTGTAATTTTTGATGGCCGATCACCAATAATTTGGCACCTATCATCAACATTTGAACTGGTTTAAATTCATCTGACATTGACATGGCTGTATTTATTAAATACTTGATAATAAAATGTTAAATAAATATTTATATATATTAGGGCTGTTGATACTGATTTTTAAAAAAAATTCGATTAATCGGTGGGGAAATTTAATCGATTAATTTCGATTAATTATATTTTAATGACGCATATATATGTAGCCGTCTGCTAGAGTTAAACCTCAGCAGTCCGCCTTGGTGACCGGCAGGTCACTGCAGGTTCACTCCAGCCCTCGATGTGACTGGGGTTCACTCGAGGTGACTGGAGTCCACTCGAGGTGACTGGAGTTCACTACCGGAGCGGGCCTGTAACACACTGCCCCTGGTCTGTGTGACAGATTGATTGTTACTTATGTGGTAGTGTGCACACCCACACAGCGCCGCACCATATGCACCGCACCGAGATGCACTAGCTAGGTGGTATGAGAGAAGAAAGGAAGTAGAGAAAGAATGACAGTTTGATGCGCTAGAAAGAAGGAAGTGAACGTGATAACTAAAGTTCCAATGTTGTGAATAAACACTGTTAAAAAGACAACTGCTTCAGTCCCATTTTTGTGACCTGTCTTAAATTAAAGCCTCCACACGGCTACATATAGATCCACACGGCTACATATAGATTCACACAACTACATATAGATTCACACGGCTACATATAGATCCCGTTATGTTGCGATTCATTATTTCGCGAAATCGGTTAAATTTGCGATAATTCCATGACTCCCAAATTTTGTGACCTAACACAACAAATTCGTTCTGCGATGCAAGAAATAAGGAAGAAAAATCTTTTTTGTTTATGTATGCACGTCTAAATAAATAAAAATAATACGAGGGAAAAGTATGTAAGTAACAAAAAGGATAAATTCTTAATAAATTTGGAAAACAAATATTAGAAATATTTTCTTAAATTTTAATCGAATGTTAATGGATCAAATTAATTTTAATCGATTAAAATGTTTAACGATTGATCGATTAATTAATCGCTAATTTCCGCAGCCCTAATATATATATATTTTAAATATTTTAAAAACTTCATAATTTTAACATAAAACTTGCAATTATTTTTAAGAGAAGCTACAATAAAACCATTTCTATAAATCGTTCAGGTTACAGTGTTGAAATTGTGTTTTCCCTTGATCATTAAAATTTTCAGTTTAATTTCTAGTGCCATAATTAAATCAAGCCAAGTTTCCGTTAGTCTAGCTTTGTCGCCCTGAACTGCAGCTCTCGCGGTGCTCCCTTCGAGTCCTCTTGCGGGATATTCCAGTGAAAAGTGCATGAAGTGCGTGTTTGAACCTACCGTTCCAAAAACCATAGACAAACGGGTGTGTGGCCAGACTTATGAAGAAAGAGTTCCACACGACCCTGAACACAACAGACATGTCTGACTGAAGGTTGTTGTTGGATCCTGGATGGCTCAACTTGTACAGCATCACGGCGATGTGTGGCAAGTGGCTGACCGCTGTAGTTAGCGTCATTACAAACATGATAAACGTCGTGCGCTTCCTGGAGTAGCTCGGATGTCGACGCAGGCTCCCCACAGGAGTCAAGGACTGGACGACCTCTAGGCTTTCCTGTGGGTTGTAATATCGCCTGGGCTTCTGGTTACTGGAGGCCCGCTGACTCAAGCTGCGGATGAGTTCTTCAACAAACAGAGGGGAGCGCTGCTTGCTTGGATGTAGTCCCGAACAATCTCTGCGAAAGACTCTGCGCTTCTGAGAATCGTGGCCTCGAAGAAAATCTGCGGTTTCGTGTAAAAGTTTTTGGCTGTTCTGGTCGTCGTCAATGGCAACGGAAAAACGATAGGGCATCGAGTTGCTGTCGAAGACGTCAGGATCTTTTTCGGGGTCTGTGCGGGATGGTGGTTTGAGGTTGTTCTCAATGAATGTTTTGGTATTAGGCTCAATGAAATTTTTAGAGTTTAGCCCAATAAAAGGTTTTTCGTTGAGTTCCGGTTTATTCAAACGTGAAATCTTGATGTTGAGGTCATGTGGATCATGTGCCATCGCGGACCCCATACTGTGGCGCTGTTGTTGACGAGACTTATCAAGGTCGTTGACATTGGAGGGTTGATCCTTTAGCTTCTTGTTAATGCAGTTTTGAGGAGGGTAGCGGACCCTTCTCTGCAGTGTAGAGTCTGGCGTGTTGGCTCGCGACCTACGATCTGTCGGAACTTTGCCGCGCTTCCATATCTTAGACGCGATCACAAAGTAGATGGTTGCGATGGCAGCGGTAGACACAACATAGACCAGCACACACATCAGACCCCAAAGTTTCGGGAAGATTGTCTCCCCGTAGGCGTCCGTGTTATACGTGGAACAAACTACGCCGTTACCATAAGGCGTGTGCACTGTCTCGTTGCCTGATAAAACCGCTTCCGGAACCGCCATGATCCCAGAAACCATTAGCGCTCCCAAAATAGCGCAGCGGAACTCAAACATTGTCACGTGCCGGCTGTACGGCTTAACAATCCTTTTATACCGCTCGGTCGCTATGGCGACGAGGATGCAGCCCGTGGAAAAAATCAAGAACTTCCTAAAGTACCTTTCAGTTTTGCACAGAGACGGAAAGTTAAAATTGTACGAGTTCATCAACTCCGTGATATCGACGGGTATCGTAAAGATGCACCCGAGCAGCTCTAAGATGGCCAGCGAAAGCACGAAACTGTTGATGACGTTACGTGGCATGCGGAAGTAGCAGACGTAGCAGACGATGGAATTGCCGACAACGCCGAACAACATGAATAGCACGTCGAGGACGATGACCGGGGCAAGGTCAAGGACTTTCGCCTGCCTCCACGCGATGAATTCTTCACTGGTCAGTTTTAAATCCTGGGGTCCCGCTGCTGCGTCCGCCCTAAGAGTAGTCTCGTTGAATAGACCAGGCATCGTGACACGAGATGGAACTGTGAAGATGAGAAAAACAAATAATTTGACATTGTTTTGTTTAGAACATTTCTTTTAACGGGAGTAACACGTGCTATTTACAAGGTGGGATGGGGGAGGGAGGCATGATTGATGTTAATATCATAGGGGCCGTCCATAAATGACGTCACGCGATTTGGGCTAATTTTTCACTCCCCCTCTCCCCCCCCCCTTTTTTTTTCGTCATGCGTCGACACAAAAACTTAGACTCCCTCAAATATGACGTCACTAAGCTTGACGACCCCAACCACCCCCCCCCACAAAAACTTTATTTTCTATTTGAAAAAGAGCATGTTTAAAATCACTTTTTTGTCATTTAAGTATGTATTCAGTGTAAGGTTGCACTGTAATATCGTAACGCGCGTGAAGCTCTGTAAAACGTCATAAAATAATTTGTAAGAAATCAAATATTTAAGTGGAACTTTTATTTAAAGTTGCGATTTTTTATTTGACGTCACATTTCTCAAACACCCCCCCCCCTTTTTCCACTCATCACAGATCGTCACAAATGTGTGGAACCCCCTCCCCCCTAGTTGCGTGACGTCATTTATGGACTAGGGGCTGGCTCGCTCTTGGTACTGACATTTTCTGGACCGCTCTACCATTAGGTACTGTTTTAATGTGTTGTAAGGGAAAATATGAAGTGAAAGGGCGAGCACCTTGTTATATGTGAGTGAAACACGTTCACAAGAACGGCTGCTGTGTGCCTTATTACATAGTATAAAATACAAGTTCACAAGAACGACTGCTGTGTGCCTTATTACATAGTATAAAATACAAGTTCACAAGAACGACTGCTGTGTGCCTTATTACATAGTATAAAATACAAGTTCACAAGAACGACTGCTGTGTGCCTTATTACATAGTATAAAATACAAGTTCACAAGAACGACTGCTGTGTGCATTATGACATACCATAAAATGCACGTTGAAAAGAGGCTAACAGTCAGGAGTAGAGAGAATGCATGACACCAATGACAAGAAAAGTAGAAGAAACAAGCAAACAATAACCAACTCATTTCTCATGTTAAAATGACAGGTCAAACATACAATAAATATAAAGGAATTGAAAAAGTACGTTGGTAAAAGTAAATGAATAGTATGGTTAATATATTTTTTTAAAGAAATTTCTTTGGTTTATTTTATTTTTCTTCGATACAAATTGTAACTTTTTGTCTTCATTTTTAATTTTACCACTAAAACAGTTAATGATTAATTGATTAATTAGATATTTTGAAATAAATTGTAGAGTATTGTTTAATTTACCATTCGGTAAAATTGTTTCTAGTGTGATGAACTAAGATTTTATTAATGTTTTTTTTAGCTTAAGGAAAAGAAAGTAAATTAAAAGTCTTGTTGATGTATTTTATAATCATGGGTTGGAACAACAACAACAACAAAAACCGTTTGGAGTGCAACAAACAGTAGGTTGTTGGAGGTTGTGAAGGTCACAAATAAAAAAAAGTTAAACTTTCAAATTATCTTAAAAAAATTCAACTCTCAAATTATCTCAAAAACTTCAACTTTCAAATTATCTCAAAAAGTTCAACTTTCAAATTATCTCAAAAAGTTCAACTTTCAAATTATCTCAAAAACTTCAACTTTCAAGTTATCTCAAAAAGTTCAAGTTATCTCAAAAACTTCAACTTTCAAATTATCTAAAAAAAACTTCAACTTTCAAATTATCTCAAAAAGTCCAAATGTCTCTAGTGGATTCGGGTATTTAATAATGGTTCTTCTGAACAGAGAACTTTTTTAAAATCCTCAATAGATATATTAGATAAGCCATTATTCCTTGCCAGTGCCGTTGACAGGTCATTTTAGAAAAAACATAAATTTGATCGCTGAAGAGGCAAATAATAATAACAAATACCATTGTGGCTACATTTTATTGATTTTTTTTTAAATTTTACATTTCAAAAATTGTAAAAGTGTCCACAATCGTTGTTTTGCGAAACCTTATTGTTCAAATTTCATCAATCCTTGTCAGCTGGTACATGAAGTCTTATTGTTCAAAGTGTCCTCAATCCTTGTCAGTTGGTACATGAAGTCTTATTGTTCAAGGTGTCCTCAATCCTTGTCAGTTGGTACATGAAGTCTTATTGTTTAAGGTGTCCTCAATCCTTGCCAGTTGGTACATGAAGTCTTATTGTTCAAAGTGTCCTCAATCCTTGTCAGTCGGTACATGAAGTCTTATTGTTCAAAGTGTCCTCAATCTTTGTCAGTCGGTACATGAAGTCTTATTGTTCAAAGTGTCCTCAATCCTTGTCAGTTGGTACATGAAGTCTTATTGTCCAAGGTATCCTCAATCCTTGCCAGTTGGTACACGAAGTCTTATTGTTCAAAGTGTCCTCAATCCTTGTCAGTTGGTACATGAAGTCTTATTGTTCAAGGTGTCCTCAATCCTTGCCAGTTGGTACATGAAGTCTTATTGTTCAAAGTGTCCTCAATCCGTGTCAGTCGGTACATGAAGTCTTATTGTTCAAAGTGTCCTCAATCCTTGTCAGTCGGTACATGAAGTCTTATTGTTCAAAGTGTCCTCAATCCTTGTCAGTTGGTACATGAAGTCTTATTGTTCAAGGTATCCTCAATCCTTGCCAGTTGGTACACGAAGTCTTATTGTTCAAAGTGTCCTCAATCCTTGTCAGTTGGTACATGAAGTCTTATTGTTCAAGGTGTCCTCAATCCTTGCCAGTTGGTACATGAAGTCTTATTGTTCAAGGTGTCCTCAATCCTTGTCAGTTGGTACATGAAGTATTATTGTTCAAAGTGTCCTCAATCCTTGTCAGTTGGTACATGAAGTCTTATTGTTCAAAGTGTCCTCAATCCTTGTCAGTTGGTACATGAAGTCTTATTGTTCAAAGTGTCCTCAATCCTTGTCTGTTGGAACATGAAGTCTTATTGTTCAAAGTGTCCTCAATCTTTGTCAGTTGGTACATGAAGTCTTATTGTTCAAAGTGTCCTCAATCTTTGTCAGTTGGTACATGAAGTCTTATTGTTCAAGGTGTCCTCAATCTTTGTCAGTTGGTACATGAAGTCTTATTGTTCAAAGTGTCCTCAATCCTTGTCAGTTGGAACGTGAAGTCTTATTGTTCAAAGTGTCCTCAATCCTTGTCAGTTGGTACATGAAGTCTTATTGTTCAAAGTGTCCTCAATCCTTGTCAGTTGGTACATGAAGTCTTATTGTTCAAGGTGTCCTCAATCCTTGTCAGTTGGTACATGAAGTCTTATTGCTCAAGGTGTCCTCAATCCTTGTCAGTTGGTACATGAAGTCTTATTGTTCAAAGTGTCCTCAATCTTTGTCAGTTGGTACATGAAGTCTTATTGTTCAAAGTGTCCTCAATCCTTGTCAGTTGGAACATGAAGTCTTATTGTTCAAGGTGTCCTCAATCCTTGTCAGTTGGTACATGAAGTCTTATTGTTCAAGGTGTCCTCAATCCTTGTCTGTTGGTACATGAAGTCTTATTGTTCAAGGTGTCCTCAATCCTTGTCTGTTGGTACATGAAGTCTTATTGTTCAAGGTGTCCTCAATCTTTGTCAGTTGGTACATGAAGTCTTATTGTTCAAGGTGTCCTCAATCCTTGTCTGTTGGTACATGAAGTCTTATTGTTCAAAGTGTCCTCAATCTTTGTCAGTTGGTACATGAAGTCTTATTGTTCAAAGTGTCCTCAATCCTTGTCAGTTGTTACATGAAGTCTTATTGTTCAAAATGTCCTCAATCTTTGTCTGTTGGTACATGAAGTCTTATTATTCAAAGTGTCCTCAATCCTTGTCAGTTGGTACATGAAGTCTTATTGTTCAAAGTGTCCTCAATCCTTGTCAGTTGGTACATGAAGTCTTATTGTTCAAGGTGTCCTCAATCCTTGTCTGTTGGTACATGAAGTCTTATTGTTCAAAGTGTCCTAAATCCTTGTCAGTTGGTACATGAAGTCTTATTGTTCAAAGTGTCCTCAATCTTTGTCAGTGGGTACATGAAGTCTTATTGTTCAAAGTGTCCTCAATCCTTGTCAGTTGGTACATGAAGTCTTATTGTTCAAAGTGTCCTCAATCTTTGTCAGTCGGTACATGAAGTCTTATTGTTCAAAGTGTCCTCAATCCTTGTCAGTTGGTACATGAAGTCTTATTGTTCAAAGTGTCCTCAATCTTTGTCAGTTGGTACATGAAGTCTTATTGTTCAAAGTGTCCTCAATCCTTGTCAGTTGGTACATGAAGTCTTATTGTTCAAAGTGTCCTCAATCCTTGTCAGTTGGTACATGAAGTCTTATTGTTCAAAGTGTCCTCAATCCTTGTCAGTTGGTACATGAAGTCTTATTGTTCAAAGTGTCCTCAATCCTTGTCAGTTGGTACATGAAGTCTTATCACAAAGAAACTAAAAGTTTTAATCTAATTCGCCATCAACGATTATATTAACGATTTGATAATTACTATAATAATAATTATTATTATTTTAGATATTATTATTATTATTATTACTACTACTAAAACTACCACCACCACCACTACTACTTCTACTTCTACTGCTAATACTACTGCTACTACGTTGGCTCCGTATGGAATCAACCAAATTCACAATTTAACCTAACTTTAGAAAGTCCTTCCCGTCGTATTTACCGCTATTTCTTTTTCTACTTCCTCCTTTTCATTATATCCTGTGTCATTGTTTGTTTCTTGTGGTTTTTCCTTTCTTTTTATCTTAACGTAACTATTTTCTTGTTTTGGTATGTCTTAATAGTTTAAATGTAATGTTAATACTTATGTAAGTACTGTATGTTAATTGTTCTGATGACGTCATTAGCCGACACGTTTACTCTTGTGTTAGTTATATAATACATTTTAAATTTATTGTTTTCATTTGGGGCTGTCCATAAATGACGTCACGCGATTTCGGACGATTTTCACCGCCTTCCCGCTCTCGTCACACGTCTTCACACAAACTTAGACACCCCTCCAATATGACGTCACAAAGCTGTGTTTACCCCCCCCCCAATTAAATCGCTTTTTTGTCATTTAAGTACCGTATATACTGGGTCGCAAGCCGACCTTTCTTGGACAAAATCTAGGGGGGGAAGTTGGGAGGTCGGCTTACGAGCGGGTCATGAACGTATTTCTGCATGGATATTAATTATTTTCGTTTTAGGTACAGATTTGCTAAATTCCATCCCTTACTTTTATTTTAGTCTCCGTCTGATTAGGTTCACTCCCTTATATTTGTGATGGTCTGTTAAGTTTTCACAGCATTGTAACAGGACAATCGGGTGTAAGGAATTAGTAACGCCTTGAAAATATAATGCCAACTTCGATATCACATCTATGAATTTTACCTTCACTACATATTACGATACTTTCATCACTACATATTACGATACTTTCATCACTACATATTACGACACTTTCATCACTACATATTACGACACTTTCATCACTACATATTACGACACTTTCATCACTACATATTACGACCCTTTCATCACTACATTTTACGACACTTTCATCACTACATATTACGACAATTTCATCACTACATATTACGACACTTTCATCACTACATATTACGACCCTTTCATCACTACATTTTATGACACTTTCATCACTACATATTACGACACTTTCATCACTACATATTACGACACTTTCATCACTACATACTGCATATTACGACACTTTCATCACTACATATTATGACACTTTCATCACTACAAAATACATATTACGACACTTTCATCACTACATATTACGACATTTTCATCACTACATATTACGACACTTTCATCACTACATATTACGACACTTTCATCACTACATACTGTCAGGGTATGAGAATCACTGCGAATGATTGTTGTGAGATTGTTGTGAGATTGTTGTGAGCCAGTGTGTGAGTCGGCTCAAGGCGTGCGTGACAAGAGTTCACTTGTGAATAATGATGTAATTGTATTCACCCGGTATGCAAGTTAGAGAGCCGTGTTGTGGATAAATAGTGGGTGTGTGACAGAGAGGAGAGAGACGTATGAAGACTGGCGAGTGCGGAGGTCCATAGCCCTTCTTAGGGCTGGACATTTAGTATAGAAGCGATGGAGTGATCGAGTGTAGTTCGACTAGCTGGTAACACATCGAGGTGTGCTCGAGGTTACAGCAAAGTGTACGCACTTAGGAGTAAGGTCCTTGTGAAAGATTACGTTTGTGTACCTGAAGCTATTGATGTACATATGTTGCTGACTAATAAAGATTATATGATCCATTGACAAGAGTCGAGACTTGTCTCCTTTTATCCAGAACCCAGAACGCAACATTGGGGGCCCGTCCGAGGAATTTCTGGAGGCTCTTGTGGATGGTACGTCAAGTCACAGCATCTAAGTGAGACAGCGTCGACGGGCTTTTCAACGTGTCCAGGCCGTCGGATAGTTGGTGTCCAGGGTCCTGAGTGTGTCGGTGAATGATTTCCTGACAACAAGTCATCCACCTTATCGTTCGCCTGAGTGTGACAGTGAACGACTGCCAGACAACAAGGCATCCGCCTTACCGATCGTGTCCAGAGACTGGGGTGTGTCAGTGAACGATTATCCGACAACAAGGCATCCGCCTCATCGTTGTGTCCAGAGACCGGAGCGTGTCGGTGAACGACCGTCAACAATGCACCCACTCGAACAGATTCCAGTATACAGTGTGTTGGACTATCCGTGAGAATATTGCTGGAAAGTATCATTGTGCTACAAGGATAACTGTTTTACGTTAGAATTCTATGGACACGTAATTGTGTTGTGTTTGTAATTCTGTAAATCCAGGCAAGTAATCATTTAAAATTTGATAAATTATTTTTTTCCCTTTTTTCCCCCTTCTATATATGACACTATAACTATTGTAAGTTATTGTAAAAGTAGAATGGAAACTAGAAGCCACAGTAAGAGTATAAACATGGACGAGAAATTAGAGTCGTTTAAAAAAGAAGGGGAAAAACTTGCACTCAGAGGGGAGAAACTAGAAGAATATGTGAGAGATCAATGGAAAGAATTTCAAACACGGGAAAGGTTAAGGGAACAGAGAGATTATGACGAGAGACAGAGACAGAAAGACGAACAAAAGGTAAAGGAACAGAGAGAGTATGACGAGAAACAGAGACAGAAAGAAAGGGAGCACGAATTGAAATTGGCAGAAATTAAAAGGAAAGACGTAACTGAACTGGACATGACAGGCCACTCGAGAGAAAACAAAGACCTTCGACAAATATTAAAAAATTTGCAAAAATTCGACGGGTCCCAAGAACTCGACGAATATGTGGCGACATTCGAACATGTAGTGACTCAGGCGAAAGTGCCAAAAAGTCAATGGCTGATAGAGCTACAAGTAAGGCTAACGGTTGAGTTACAATCATTCTTAATGACGGAAGACGTTAGGACAAAACTGCATGATTATGACACTGTCAAGCGACTCCTTTTGCAACATGCAGGATTTAATGGGGAGAAGTACAGGGAAGCGTGGAATAGACTAGCACCGGAGAGTAATAATTTTAGATTATTTCACTCAAAATTGGTTAGAAGTTTAGACAATTGGGTGGCCAGTACAAAAACAGAGAGAACATTTGAGGGGTTGAGGGATTTATTATGTAGAAACAAGTTATTATTGAACATGAATGAAGAGGCTGTTAAATGCATCCTAATGAATAATGCCCCCAAATGTGAGGACGTACTGACACAAATTGACCATATAAAGTCGGCAGGACAAGGACAACTAAGTAGAAAAGTCAATACACAGCCACTGGTAGGAGGTGTGGCGGAACATAGGGGTGAATATGGAGGCAAGTCTAGAAGTCGCTCGACGGAGGGCCGAGTAATGGGTGCATGTTTTAACTGTGGTCAGAGGGGTCACATAATGGCCAACTGTCGACAGAAATGGGCCAATAATAGGATGCCTGCGAAGGGAAATCAGTATAAAAACTCAGACCAGAAATCTAGCTATAATGGAAATAAGTATCCATGGTACAGCCAGGATAGATGACTAAGCAAAGATTGCAAACAGGGCCGTACTATACAGTGGCAGGGGTATAAACCTAGAAAAGGGTGGCAGTCTCGCAATACGCAATGCGTGGGGAGTATGAACGATATTTTTAGAAAGTCCACGGGTAGGTTAAATGTCGAAAAATGCTTGTTGTTAGGGAAGGAAGCTTCTCTTCTTAGAGACACCGGCTGTACAATCGTAGGGTGCAGAAAGAGTTTAATACCAAAAAAATACAGGACTGATCAGACCTTTACAGTTAAACTTATCGATGGGACAATAAAAACGTTTGAAACTGCTATAGTAGACATTAAAACCCCTTATCTCTGCGGTAGATTTTTGTCCGCCCTTTTTGAAGATCCGATAACAGATGTGATTTTAGGAAATGTTAGATCAGACGAGGACACACCATTCCATCACGGTAACGTAGTTACCAGGGCCCAGAATAAACGAAATAAAGGGGGAGGACCACAAATGAAAACGGTGATTAGTACAATCCCAAAAATATTTGAACACATCAATTTAGCTGAGGAGCAGGCAAAGGATGGTGGACTAAATAAACTATGGCAAAAAGCTAAAAGTCAGAGGGTGGAAAGCACCAAACAAGGAATAATAACGTTTGAAATAAACAATAATATACTGTACAGGATATTTATTTCTAAAATAGATAACAGTGTTGAAATAAAATTGGTGATTCCGAAACCATACCGACGATTAGTCTTAGAAACGGCTCATACAACAGCATTAGCCGGACACATGTCAGTCAGAAGAACCAAATACAGAATTTTTTCTCAGTATTTCTGGCCACGTATGAGCATAGATATCAAAGAATTCATTAAGTCTTGCCCTATTTGCCAAAAAGCACGTCCACCGGGGAGCATAAAACCCATTGAGTTAGGTCAAATGGAAGTGATCGGAACACCATTTCAGAAGGTTGCTATTGATATCGTAGGGCCATTACAATTAAGTGACAATAGGAATAGATATATCCTTACGTTGGTAGATATGGCTACTCGTTGGCCTGAGGCTATTGCGCTAAAAAATATAACAACACAAGACGTTTATGAGGCCCTATTAACAATATTCTCTAGAATGGGATTCCCTGAAGAGATCCTGTCAGATAACGGGCCCCAGTTCTCCTCCGATATGTACAAACAGGTGTGTGAATTGTTTAACATAAAATCCAGTCACTCTTCTATTTACCACCCACAGTCTAACGGGATGGTGGAAAGATTAAATGGCACCCTAAAAAGCATGTTAAGAAAAGTGGCAGATGAGGAACCCAACAATTGGGATAGATTTTTGCCGGCAATTTTGTTTGCATATCGGGAAGTTCCGAACGAGACAACGGCAATGTCTCCTTATGAACTCCTCTTCGGGCGAAAAGTGAGAGGACAAATGTCAATTTTGAGGAAAATACTGACAAATGAAAATACGACAGAGGAAGATAAAACAACATATGAATATATAATAGACCTCAAAAACAGAATAAAATCAGGGTTATATAAAACAGAGGCAATCACGAAAGGAAAGGCAAATAAATATAAACAATATTATGACCAAAGGGCTAGAGATAAAGATATACAAATTGGTGACAAAGTGCTCGTGTTAAAACCTAAAAAAGGAAATAAACTCGCTCTGTATTCAGAAGGTCCATTCACCGTCACGAGAAAATTATCGAAATTTAACGTAGAGATTGCGAAGGGACATAAGCGTATAGTTTATCACCTCAACAGATTAACTAAATTTGTCGAAAATAACATGGATAACACAGATGCGAACTTATCGGCAGCAGAGAAAAATAAAAAGACAATTAATGGTGCCAGTGCCACAGTGATAACCGAAGAAGAAGAGGAAGATATACATAGTGAGGACATTAAGCAAATTCCGTTAATCAACGTAAAGGATAATTCAGGCATTGACATTAATAAGGAACTAACGGAGACACAGAAAAGACAAGTTGACGACATGGTGCATGAGTACAAGGAAATTATTTCAGATATCCCAGGGAAAACATCGGCGGGTACGCACAAGATAGAATTATTAGACTCTAAGCCTATTAACTTAAAACCTTATGCAATACCTATACATATGATACAAAGTCTAAAAGAGGAGTTAAGTATGATGCTAGAACTAGGAATAATCGAGGAATCTCAGTCACCATATTGCTCTCCCTTAGTTTTAATTAAGAAAAAAGATGGATCGATTCGGACTTGCGTGGATTATAGAAAATTGAACGCAATTACAAAAAAAGTAGCAGAAGTTATACCTAACCAGGATAAACTTCTAGAACACATGAATAAAGCCAAATACTTTACGAAACTAGACTTAACAAAGGGATATTGGCAAATACCTCTTGAGGAGAAAAGCAAAGAATACACAGCTTTTCAAGGCCCAGACGGGGCATATCAATATAACTTTATGCCATTCGGATTGGCAACCACACCGGCAACGTTCAAAAAAATTGTTAAGAAATTATTCAAAGGAGTAAAAGAGGTAGTTACTTATTTTGACGATATCTGTGTATACACAGACGACTGGGAGTCTCATATACGAGTTACTCGAGAGGTTTTAGAGATTCTTAAAAAGGCAGGGTTCACCATTAAACCATCTAAGCTAGAAATAGGTAAAGAATCAATCGAATTTCTGGGACATAGAATTGGAGCAGGCATCTTAAAACCAGACATGAACAATATAAACAAAGTGTTGGAAATAGAACGACCCAAAAATAAGAGACAAGTAAGGGGACTAGTTGGCCTAATAGCGTATTACAATAAATTTATACCTAATTTTTCAACGATAACAGCCCCATTGACGGACCTTACAAAGAAAGGTAAACCTAATAATATATGTTGGACTAAGGAATGCCAACAAGCATTGGATACAATCCAAAACTATTTAACAAATAACCCCATTTTGGTTCTGCCCGACATTAAGGAACCCTTTATAGTTCGTACAGATGCGTCAACGAAGGGATTGGGGGCATGTTTGATGCAGAAGAGAGACAATATGCTCCACCCGGTTAAATATATTAGTCGTAAACTTTTTGACAGGGAAACTAGATACTCAACAATAGAGAGGGAATGCTTGGCAATAATATGGGGAATTCAGAAATTATCCTACTATTTAATGGGTGCAAGATTTACGCTCCAGTGTGACCACCAAGCGTTAAAATATTTGAATACGACTAAATTTGAAAATTCAAGAGTTTCCAGGTGGTCTTTGATGTTACAGGAATACGATTTCAACGTTGAATACATTAAAGGTGAAGATAACATTATTGCAGATTTTTTATCTCGGCAATAAGCAGATATGGCAGCTGATTGGTTAGGTATTTACATCAAAATTCGGTCGAGTTACGGCGACCAGGGGATAGAGGGGAGACAAAGTGGAAATTGAGAGGTCAAGAAAAATTTAAAAGTTGTGACAAGGGCGGCCGGGTAGATGGTTGTTGACACAGACAAACTACGATATAACATCATAGGATCATGACAGATATGGTAATGTCAATCATAATTACTGAGCAGAAATCAAACCATGACCGACAAGGACTCGCAGGACAGGTTTATGATTCGGCCGAGTCACGAAGGTCGAAAAACAAGTAGAGTTGCTTGTTCAGGGGGACTAATTTGGGTAGAAATTGAGGTCTGAGTCACCTCGGGCCAGTATTATTATTATATGAACATGATTGTAAGGTTTCATAGCGATTATGTACTTATGTTAGTTAGTACTTACGGATGGTTGTAAATAAATATGAGATGGTTGTATTTTCGTGCTGATGTTTTTTATTATAATTTTTGGCTCCGGGTGACCTCGGGCAAAATTTCATTATAAGGAGATGTAATTATTTATATATATATATATATTTATGAAATTATGAGATATGATGATAATGATTTTGTTCATGATTATGAGTATTATGATGAATTATGTTGATTACGACTACTATATGCACATGATTGTTATATAATTGATTGTAATGGGTTAAATACAATCAGGCTGAAATGTCTATAGTTTGGATAAGTAGTTATCCCTATAACATTATCTCATGCTGGAGGTAATCCTGGAATAAATATCTTAAGGAATTTATATGAGGAACCAGTAGAGTCAGTTGGTAAATAGAAAACAATCTAGCGTAAAAATGGTCAATTGTTGGATACTAATATGTGAGGTGTTATGACCAGTAGTAGGTCGAAGGTTGGTTCTTTGAGAATTAAGATAATAATGTACGAGTAGTCAAGAAGTAGGAAGTCAGACCTGTATGGCATGGGAGATAGTCTCCCTTTGTTATATAATTAACTACGTTCCTGTGTGGCAGGAGCGATGGGCTGTATTTATATACATAGATTTAGAACTGTGCCTATGGAGGGGATAAGAGAGCTCAATAACACAGGTGGGAAAAATAATTAAGTGAGCAGTGATTGCTCCGTAAGATGCCACATGATGTGGACAAGTGCTTAAGTGTTAGAAATTTTTTGTGTGTGTCATTTTTTCCAAGATTTGTAAATTGCATATTGTTAGACTGATTGATTATTAGTGATAATGAGATGCATTAAGACTTCACATGTATATATATACTATTTTTCTTTTTGCATTAATGTATATATAGAATATGTAATTCAGGGGTGGTAGTATGACGTCTGTCCATCTCGAATGACGTTGCGGGTTAGTGAAGTCGTATACAGGTACGACCAAGTGGATTTTGCTCTGTGTTGTATATACTATTAATTTTTTATTTTTTTTCATGCATGGTTGTGTATAAAATTATTTTTAAAGATATTAATTCAGGATGTATTATATTAATGTATTTGTAATGTGCAGTGATTCCATGCCCTGTCTTTGTTGTATTGTGAGATTCTACTCGTAAGTAGAATCTAACGGAAAGGGGGCATATGTCAGGGTATGAGAATCACTGCGAATGATTGTTGTGAGATTGTTGTGAGATTGTTGTGAGCCAGTGTGTGAGTCGGCTCAAGGCGTGCGTGACAAGAGTTCACTTGTGAATAATGATGTAATTGTATTCACCCGGTATGCAAGTTAGAGAGCCGTGTTGTGGATAAATAGTGGGTGTGTGACAGAGAGGAGAGAGACATATGAAGACTGGCGAGTGCGGAGGTCCATAGCCCTTCTTAGGGCTGGACATTTAGTATAGAAGCGATGGAGTGATCGAGTGTAGTTCGACTAGCTGGTAACACATCGAGGTGTGCTCGAGGTTACAGCAAAGTGTACGCACTTAGGAGTAAGGTCCTTGTGAAAGATTACGTTTGTGTACCTGAAGCTATTGATGTACATATGTTGCTGACTAATAAAGATTATATGATCCATTGACAAGAGTCGAGACTTGTCTCCTTTTATCCAGAACCCAGAACGCAACACATACTACATATTACGACACTGGCATCACTACATACTACATATTATGACACTTTCATCACTACATATTACTACACTTTCATCACTACATATTACGACACTTTCATCACTACATATTACGACCCTTTCATCACTACATTTTACGACACTTTCATCACTACATATTACGACACTTTCATCACTACATATTACGACACTTTCATCACTACATACTGCATATTACGACACTTTCATCACTACATATTATGACATTTTCATCACTACATATTACGACACTTTCATCACTACATATTACGACACTTTCATCACTACATACTACATATTACGACACTGTCATCACTACATACTACATATTATGACACTTTCATCACTACATATTACTACACTTTCATCACTACATATTACGACACTTTCATCACTACATATTACGACACTTTCATCACTACATATTACGACACTTTCATCACTACATACTACATATTACGACACTGTCATCACTACAAACTATATATTACGACACTTTCATCACTACATATTACGACACTGTCATCACTACATATTACGACACTTTCATCACTACATATTACGACACTTTCATCACTACATATTACGACACTTTCATCACTACATATTACGACACTTTCATCACTACATATTACGACACTTTCATCACTACATATTACGACACTTTCATCATTACATATTACGACACTTTCATCACTACATCTCTATACATATAAGACGCATTTGTTGTCTGTCTGTCTGTCTGTCTGTCTGTCTGTTCCCTAATAACTCAAGATCCAGACAACCAAATAACGTGAAATTTGGTACACGTACACAAAATTATACCGGAAAGGTTATTAAACAGGTTTCGTTCCATATATAATATAAGATACTGGGGGCCGGGGGCCCAAAATGTAATTTTTCCTTATATGAGCTATATAAAATAAAAAATTATTGAAAATTAAGACGTAAAATAATGACGCAAAATAATAAACATTTTGGTGTCGAGATTAACAAGAAGGCGACTATCGCCATAAAATAATGTTTTGTTGTTGTTGCTTTGTTGTTGTTGTAGTTGTTGTTTTGTTGTTGTTTTGTTGTTTTTTGCTGTTGTTTTGTTTTTGTTGTTGTTTTGTTTTTGTTGTTGTTGTTGCAGTTGTTGTTGTTTTTGTTGTTGTTGCTGTTGTTGTTGCTGTTGCTGTTGTTGTTTCTGTGTTGTTTTTGCTGTCGTTGTTATTGTTGTCGACATCCCTTGCCCTGCGATGACAATGTCCTCCATGTTGTTGTTGCTTTGTTGTTGTTGCTGTTGTTGTAGTTGTTGTTTTGTTGTTGTTGTTTTTATTGTTTTTGTTGTTGTTTTGTTTTTGTTGTTTTGTTGTTGTTTTTGTTGTTTTTGTTTTTGTTGCTGTTGATGTTAAACCCGGGAAAGCCGGGTACTTTCCCCTAGTACTACATATTACGACACTGTCATCACTACATATTACGACACTGTCATCACTACATATTACGACACTGTCATCACGTATGACGCTGTGGGAGGCTGGGGTAAAAATCGGCAACCTCGCGTGACGTCATTTATGGACGGCCGTTTCAGTCGTGAAGGGGTGACACCCTAGCCTCGCCTCTGCACTATATATTACGACACTTTCATCACTACATATTACGACACTTTCATCACTACATATTACGACACTTTCATCACTACATATTACGACACTTTCATCGCTACATATTACGACACTTTCATCACTACATATTACGACACTTTCATCACTGCATATTACGACACTTTCATCACTACATATTACGACACTTTCATCACTGCATATTACGACACTTTCATCACTACATATTACGACACTTTCATCACTACATATTACGACACTTTCATCACTGCATATTACGACACTTTCATCACTACATATTACGACACTTTCATCACTGCATATTACGACACTTTCATCACTACATATTACGACACTTTCATCACTACATATTACGACACTTTCATCACTACATATTACGACACTTTCATCACTACATATTACGACACTTTCATCACTACATATTACGACACTTTCATCACTACATATTACGACACTTTCATCACTACATATTACGACACTTTCATCACTCAACTTATGTATTTAATTTGATCGTTTTATGCTGGACCATATGTCGTTAGTTTTGTCATTATTCAAGATTCAATGGGTAGTCATTTGTTATTCAGAGTTGCCCGGGTAACAAGGGACGTCACTACCAACGGTTGGATCGGGTTTCTGATTAATTCTGGGCATTAATTTTGTATTACGTGAGTGTACACTACTGTACAGTCACACACTTCGTCCTTGTTATTATTTATTTGATTTTATGGGAGGCGGGAGTGGGTGGAGTGAGGTTACCGGGGTTGGACCTTTCTAGCACGTCACTTCCTGTTTCTTCTTTCATCTGTATTGGGACACGGGATTCTTTTATGGTTTTAAGTGATTTTAAAACTCTGTTGAGTTATTTCACACGGAGTCCCATTTCATGTCAACAAACTAAAAGATCCACAAAAAGGACGCATGTATACACTAAAAGGTCCACAAAAAGGTCGCCCGTATACACTAAAATGTCCACACATAGGACGCCTGTACAAAATGCGCATTTTCCTCTTTTGTCCGAAGTTGTCCTTACAATGATTAACCCCATTCTCTCTGTGATCTTGACTATACTAATCGTAATATTAAACTTAAGATTGACAACTACAAAACAGAAACTAATTGAAACAAGTAAGTATTTTTGTATCGCCAGAAAAGAAAAGATGTTGTTTTATTTGCTATAATATGTTACTAAATTTCCTGGCAACATTTTTTTTTAAGGTGGTGGAGGCGGTTTTGTATTAGGGTGTGTCTTTAATGTAACTCTGGCCCATACAATTCATTGTGTCTTTAATGTAACTCTGGCCCATACAATTCATTGTGTCTTTAATGTAACTCTGGCCCATACAATTCATTGTGTCTTTAATGTAACTCTGGCCCATACAATTCATTGTGTCTTTAATGTAACTCTGGCCCATACAATTCAGTGTGTCTTTAATGTAACTCTGGCCCATACAATTCATTGACTTTAATGTAACTCTGGCACATACATTCATTGTGTCTTTAATGTAACTCTGTCAAATACATTTCATTGTGTCTTTAATGTAACTCTGGCACATACATTCATTGTGTCTTTAATGTAACTCTGTCAAATACATTTCATTGTGTCTTTCGTAACTCTGTCAAATACATTTCAGTGTGTCTTTCGTAACTCTGTCAAATACATTTCATTGTGTCTTTAATGTATTATGCTTAATGGCATTTTTTAATATTTGACCAATTTTTACCATTTACATATAAATTTACTTACATTTAATTTTGCTAATTGTTTTAACAGTTGTTTATGACTTCAATCGTTGAAGAAGCCACATTGAGCACTTCCCCATCCTATCGTGAAAACGTATGAGCTCTTATAACAACATATTCAGAATCTTTGTTCATAGCACTTTCCCGCTAAATCCGTGCAGTGCATTAGACTTCATTAGCTGATTCTGAAACACTAGGGCGGTGATGTATTTACAGTTGCGCGACTTTGTCGTTGAGAGTATTACTGGTTTTTATCCCGTAATGAGCGCGTGCAGCTAATTATAACGTCAGTTTGGAGAGTAAGTGTCGCTTACGACCATCAACCACTTACGACGAAACGACTCACTCACACAAAAATGTCGACCAACCCTCCGGAGTAAATTGGAGTGAATACAAACCATAAACACAAGGGCGTGCATCGATGGTTTTCTTAAGTTAGTATCGGTGTGGTTGGCGTGCAAGTCGTGTGATTGAAATGGGGCGTGCAACAATGTTTTGAAAAGCAATTTTTATGTTTTAGGAAATATTTTTTGGGTCCATTCTCGTCGTAATTTTATGTTTTGTTCATTTTACATTTTGCCTTTGTTTGTTTTAGATCGCGTGTTCAACGGCTTTGGCTATAATCACGGAAAAAGAAACGGCTTAGCATTAATCAAAAGAGAGACGGAAAGACGTGCCAAAATAAATGGCAGTGTTTCCATATCTCACACAACAAAATTATCCTAAGTGTTTTTTAGATGAGAAGGCCTGGGATGGTTGGGATTGACTTAATTTCACTTCGACACCTCCAAAGATGAATCGAACATCTGATAGAAAGTTGGAAATTTGTCTAATGCTATATCCTACATGTGGAATGGAGTCAGCAGTCCTGAGCATAAGGCTCTTACTAGGTCTTCCCTGTAAACTATCCTAGCCACTATGTCCCCCCCCCACACACACTAATAGCAAGGGAACCCCCTCCCCGGAACCGTCTCCTCTGAGGGGGGCCGCCTGGGCATCCAAGAACATGGTCGAAAATGCCTTCGACGAAAGTTGACTTCACAAAGGAGGTTTGGATTTTCCTTACTTCGACTCGTTACAACCTCGGGCCACATGGCTCGGCACACGAGTCTATTATCCAAGAAATGTCGCTAATCATCAATGTACACAATTTGCAATGTATGTCACGCCTGTCTGCCCCGTCTGTCTGTCCGTGACGCTACTAATTTTAGAAAGCAGCGCACCAAATTACTGCACCAAAAAAGAACTCTTTTCGAACGTCCGCATAAAATTGTTCAATAAGGAAATAAATGAATAAAATAAAAATAAATAAAATAAATGAAAGTTCTGTATTACGTTATTTTTTAATCTGATGTGTATTTATTTGAAAAATTACAGTCATTTTTGACGGGTGATACACCAATGCTATAATAAGGAGCTGCTGTATATATCTATGTGTTAAAAAACAGTTGCTATATGAACGTTTCTCCGCATGTTACAAAAGTTGTAACATAACAAATTAAAAATTAGGGGCCATCCATAAATGACGTCACGCTCCTAGGGGAGGGGTGTCACACTTTTGTGACGATGCGAGACGAGGGGGAGGGAGGAGGGTTGAAGAAATGTGACGTCACATCTTTAAATAAAACTTCCACTGAAATATTTGGTGGCTTACAATTTATTTAATAATTTTTTTTATTTTTTTTTAAATCAGGGCTTCTCAATGTGCCGGTCGGTGGGCCATCAGACGCTGGTTGGCGTAAGCTATCAAGAGACGAAAATTAAATCTAATTATAATCCTTAAGTTTGAGAACTCAGAAGATAACGTATGAAATTGTTACACTGTGTCGTTTGATGTTGACATTAAAGCATTTGTGATGTAACCGCAGCTCCGTCGGTGAACTTTTTTGCCCGTTACCCCAAAATTTACAAGTTTATGTGTGCGTTACCCCCAGACTCTAGGTACTGCTCATATGACTCGGGGATTTTGGGGATCGTTGTAAGCCACCCCCCAAATGCTAATGGTGAGTTTTTCAAGCATGACAAATGTCTAAAAATGATCTGAATAGGATTATGTGTAGATATTTTAAGTCAAAACGACAAAAAGTCAGACAAAAAAAAAGGGGGGGGGGTTGGAATCTATTTGATAGAATTATAAACGTTTTAAGTTTGATATAATTGTTCGGTTGGTTTTTGGTCAAACGCCCCTGGCCATTCTAGATATAATGATAAATGAGCCCACTTAAAAGTTGTCAAGTATTCATTAAATTTATTGAATGCATCAAATTGTTGACATCGCAATTCGAGAGGAGCACAAAACAACTTTTCTTCTTAGATCAGTTTTTAAGGCATTAATTTTAAATATCACAGAAAGGATACTTGATACAGACAAGTCACGTGGATTAAAATTATTGTCACTCGTGTCAATATAAATGAAAGTAAGGTGGATTTAGGTGTCTTCGTATAGTACGTAGGTAAGAAATCTACATAGTAGTCAAATTTTAAAAAAATGCATTTTCTAGAAGGAACCGGTTCAATAATGGGCATATGTTCCAAGCGTACACGTACACATGGCGTATTTTAATATATCTAGTGGATTGCAGTGGATGTTATGTGTCTAAAATGAGTCTGCATTACCCGCAACAATTCCCTTTTGACCCCAGATGAGGTTATTTACCTCTGTTCGCCGATTTCTTTCTTACGGGATGCCGTCAGTCAATTGAGGGATTTAAAAAAAATACATTTTAAAAATAGTATTTTTAAATATTTTTTTTCTAAACAAAGACGTTAACCGTGATGATTAATAGTCAATGTTTAATTTGTATTCATTAAAATAAAATATAATCTAAGAATGTTAACACAGTTCGTTTTTTTGAAGGCCGGTTAAACGTTTTGAAAAAATGCTTCACGCGGGTTACGATATTACAATGTAGAAGACCTTCACTAAATATATAATAAATACTTAAAAGAAAATAAAAGTGATTTGAAACATACTTATTTTCAAATAGAAAATATCAAAGCTTTGTGACGTATTTTTAGAGGGGGGGGGGTCTAATTTTTGTGACGACGCGTGACGAGGGGGGGAGGGGGTCAAATATTGGCCAAAATAGCGTGACGTCATTTATGGACGCCCCCTTAAGTCAATTAAGATAAGCTATTAGTAAAAGAGCTGTGCTTACTACTTCTACTAGGCCAAGGTCGACAAGACAAAAAACGCTTTTCTACAAAGGGGAAATAAATGATGTTGCAGTGACTGAGATTATTAACGACAGAATGAAACAGTGGATGACGTGGCTCCGTCAAACGTCGATCAACTGACCTGAACACTCCCGATATTTCTGCTGTGTCTGTGTATAGTGGAGCGATGGATGTGTATAGTGGAGCGATGGATGTGTGTATAGTGGAGAGATGGATGTGTATAGTGGAGCGATGGATGTGTGTATAGTGGAGAGATGGATGTGTGTATAGTGGAGAGATGGATGTGTGTATAGTGGAGAGATGGATGTGTATAGTGGAGAGATGGATGTGTGTATAGTGGAGAGATGGATGTGTGTATAGTGGAGAGATGGATGTGTGTATAGTGGAGAGATGGATGTGTGTATAGTGGAGAGATGGATGTGTGTATAGTGGAGAGATGGATGTGTGTATAGTGGAGAGATGGATGTGTGTATAGTGGAGAGATGGATGTGTGTATAGTGGAGAGATGGATGTGTGTATAGTGGAGAGATGGATGTGTGTATAGTGGAGAGATGGATGTGTGTATAGTGGAGAGATGGATGTGTGTATAGTGGAGAGATGGATGTGTGTATAGTGGAGAGATGGATGTGTGTATAGTGGAGAGATGGATGTGTGTATAGTGGAGAGATGGATGTGTGTATAGTGGAGAGATGGATGTGTGTATAGTGGAGAGATGGATGTGTGTATAGTGGAGAGATGGATGTGTGTATAGTGGAGAGATGGATGTGTGTATAGTGGAGAGATGGATGTGTGTATAGTGGAGAGATGGATGTGTGTATAGTGGAGAGATGGATGTGTGTATAGTGGAGAGATGGATGTGTGTATAGTGGAGAGATGGATGTGTGTATAGTGGAGAGATGGATGTGTATAGTGGAGAGATGGATGTGTGTATAGTGGAGAGATGGATGTGTGTATAGTGGAGAGATGGATGTGTGTATAGTGGAGAGATGGATGTGTGTATAGTGGAGAGATGGATGTGTGTATAGTGGAGAGATGGATGTGTGTATAGTGGAGAGATGGATGTGTGTATAGTGGAGAGATGGATGTGTGTATAGTGGAGAGATGGATGTGTGTATAGTGGAGAGATGGATGTGTGTATAGTGGAGAGATGGATGTGTGTATAGTGGAGAGATGGATGTGTGTATAGTGGAGAGATGGATGTGTGTATAGTGGAGAGATGGATGTGTGTATAGTGGAGAGATGGATGTGTGTATAGTGGAGAGATGGATGTGTGTATAGTGGAGAGATGGATGTGTGTATAGTGGAGAGATGGATGTACAGAAGAGGGAAACTAGAGAGACTACAGCAAATACCTGAAAGCTTAATAAAATGGAAGACAGCAAGTGTGTGGTATTTCCTCGCGTGGGTGGCCCGTTAAAAGTTCAGTGGAGTGGTCAATGCTTGTAGGGACAAATATGCTACTTCCGGCCCTAGATACAAGTGGTTTGAGTAGTGGATAACTTGATTGGACGTATCCATCTTTTTTATCGGACTGGCTGATACGAGCCAGTGAATGCTATGTTGTGTCAGTGCCAATATTCAGTCATCATATACTGTCTGGCAGTGTTAACATCCAGGGACTCTTGAGTCTTGTGTCAATATTCTGTCATCATATGCTGTCTGGCAGTGCTAACATCCAGGGACTCTTGAGTCTCGTGTCAATATTCTGTCATCATATGCTGTCTGGCAGTGCGAACATCCAGGGACTCTTGAGTCTCGTGTCAATATTCTGTCATCATATACTGTCTGGCAGTGTTAACATCCAGGGACTCTTGAGTCTCGTGTCAATATTCTGTCATCATATGCTGTCTGGCAGTGCTAACATCCAGGGACTCTTGAGTCTCGTGTCAATATTCTGTCATCATATGCTGTCTGGCAGTGTTAACATCCAGGGACTCTTGAGTCTCGTGTCAATATTCTGTCATCATATACTGTCTGGCAGTGTTAACATCCAGGGACTCTTGAGTCTCGTGTCAATATTCTGTCATCATATACTGTCTGGCAGTGTTAACATCTAGGGACTCTTGAGTCTTGTGTCAATATTCTGTCATCATATACTGTCTGGCAGTGTTAACATCCAGGGACTCTTGAGTCTTGTGTCAATATTCTGTCATCATATACTGTCTGGCAGTGTTAACATCTAGGGACTATTGAGTCTTGTGTCAATATTCTGTCATCATATACTGTCTGGCAGTGTTAACATCCAGGGACTATTGAGTCTTGTGTCAATATTCTGTCATCATATGCTGTCTGGCAGTGTTAACATCTAGGGACTCTTGAGTCTCGTGTCAATATTCTGTCATCATATGCTGTCTGGCAGTGTTAACATCCAGGGACTCTTGAGTCTCGTGTCAATATTCTGTCATCATATACTGTCTGGCAGTGTTAACATCTAGGGACTCTTGAGTCTCGTGTCAATATTCTGTCATCATATGCTGTCTGGCAGTGTTAACATCCAGGGACTCTTGAGTCTCGTGTCAATATTCTGTCATCATATACTGTCTGGCAGTGTTAACATCCAGGGACTCTTGAGTCTTGTGTCAATATTCTGTCATCATATACTGTCTGGCAGTGTTAACATCCAGGGACTCTTGAGTCTTGTGTCAATATTCTGTCATCATATACTGTCTGGCAGTGTTAACATCCAGGGACTCTTGAGTCTTGTGTCAATATTCTGTCATCATATGCTGTCTGGCAGTGTTAACATCTAGGGACTATTGAGTCTTGTGTCAAAACAGCATTTTGCGATAACATTTATCAGCGCTCCCTTTTCCTGCATTTCCTCTCTGTTGACCTCTTCTGCACTTTGGCTTACAAAGTGCATAGACGCACGCACTCATATACACGCTCACACACACACACACACAAAGACGCACGCACAAAATAAAGGAAAGAAAGGATATATTGAAAGTGCTCCGTACAGAAATCTTGTGTTGTGGTCCAAAATTATGAGGTCATCTAACCGGAAGTTGGAAGGAAATACAGCACTTGAGTTTTTCTCCCATTATGTGACGTAGGTAATGGCGACCTTTGTTCTGGTCGTAAATTTGGTTTATAAATAGGCCGCCGTGTTACTAGGTCGAGACATAAATACCTACTCATGAGCTATAGACTTTGTTTTCTAAATAAGGGATTGGTAAATTGTCAGGTTGTTTGTTATTCTGACTTTTAGCATGTTTTAAGTTTAGAAGAATATCAATCTTTAATAGTCCCTTATGTTTCTATCTAGGCTACTCTGTCAGTAATGTGTTAACCTATTATTATTGTCTCTATCTGGCCTACTCTGTCAGTAATGTGTTAACCTATTATTATTATTGTCTCTATCTGGCCTACTCTGTCAGTAATGTGTTAACCTATTATTATTTGCTCAATCTGGCCTACTCTGTCAGTAATGTGTTAACCTATTATTATTTGCTCTATCTGGCCTACTCTGTCAGTAATGTGTTAACCTATTATTATTGGCTCTATCTGGCCTACTCTGTCAGTAATGTGTTAGCCTATTATTATTGTCTCTATCTGGCCTACTCTATCAGTAATGTGTTAACCTATTATTATTGTCTCTATCTGGCCTACTCTGTCAGTAATGTGTTAACCTATTATTATTATTGTCTCTATCTGGCCTACTCTGTCAGTAATATCTTCTTCTTATCTATACCGACGCTCCTTCTATGCAGAAGATAGTTGCGTCCACAGACCATGACAGATGATCTGTTGGCAAGTGATGCAGCATTCACATGCCACGGCTTTGTGGGTTCCACGCATTACCCAGCCGCCTAACTACATGTAGTGTTAGGTACCCATTCGGAGCGGGGTGACTCAGGGACTTCTAGGCCCCGGGAACAAACCCTTGCCTTCACACGGATTCGAACCCGTGACCATCGGTACGACAGTCCAGTGCGCTGCCACTCGACCACCAGTAATGTGTTAACCTATTATTATTATTTGCTCTATCTGGTGACTCTGTCAGTAATGTGTTAACCTATTATTATTATTGTCTCTATCTGGTGACTCTGTCAGTAATGTGTTAACCTATTATTATTATTTGCTCTATCTGGTGACTCTGTCAGTAATGTGTTAACCTATTATTATTATTTTCTCTATCTGGTGACTCTGTCAGTAATGTGTTAACCTATTATTATTATTTGCTCTATCTGGTGACTATGTCAGTAATGTGTTAACCTATTATTATTATTATCTCTATCTGGCCTACTCTGTCAGTAATGTGTTTACCTATTATTATTATTGGCTCTATCTGGCCTACTCTGTCAGTAATGTATTAACCTATTATTATTTGCTCAATCTGGCCTACTCTGTCAGTAATGTGTTAACCTATTATTATTATTGTCTCTATCTGGCCTACTCTGTCAGTAATGTGTTAACCTATTATTATTATTGTCTCTATCTGGCCTACTCTGTCAGTAATGTATTAACCTATTATTATTTGCTCTATCTGGCCTACTCTGTCAGTAATGTGTTAACCTATTATTATTGTCTCTATCTGGCCTACTCTGTCAGTAATGTGTTAACCTATTATTATTTGCTCAATCTGGCCTACTCGGTCAGTAATGTGTTAACCTATTATTATTTGCTCAATCTGGCCTACTCTGTCAGTAATGTGTTAACCTATTATTATTTGCTCAATCTGGCCTACTCTGTCAGTAATGTGTTAACCTATTATTATTGTCTCTGTCTGGCCTACTCTGTCAGTAATGTGTTAACCTATTATTATTTGCTCAATCTGGCCTACTCTGTCAGTAATGTGTTAACCTATTATTATTGTCTCTATCTGGCCTACTCTGTCAGTAATGTGTTAACCTATTATTATTTGCTCAATCTGGCCTACTCTGTCAGTAATGTGTTAACCTATTATTATTTGCTCAATCTGGCCTACTCTGTCAGTAATGTGTTAACCTATTATTATTTGCTCAATCTGGCCTACTCTGTCAGTAATGTGTTAACCTATTATTATTGGCTCTATCTGGCCTACTCTGTCAGTAATGTGTTAACCTATTATTATTTGCTCAATCTGGCCTACTCTGTCAGTAATGTGTTAACCTATTATTATTTGCTCTATCTGGCCTACTCTGTCAGTAATGTGTTAACCTATTATTATTTGCTCTATCTGGCCTACTCTGTCAGTAATGTGTTAACCTATTATTATTATTGGCTTTATCTGGCCTACTCTGTCAGTAATGTGTTAACCTATTATTATTGGCTTTACCGGCCTACTCTGTCAGTAAGGTGTTAACCTATTATTATTGGCTTTATCTGGCCTACTCTGTCAGTAATGTGTTAACCTATTATTATTGTCTCTATCTGGCCTACTCTGTCAGTAATGTGTTAACCTATTATTATTTGCTCAATCTGGCCTACTCTGTCAGTAATGTATTAACCTATTATTATTGTCTCTATCTGGCCTACTCTGTCAGTAATGTATTAACCTATTATTATTGGCTCTATCTGGCCTACTCTGTCAGTAATGTGTTAACCTATTATTATTGTCTCTGTCTGGTGACTCTGTCAGTAATGTGTTAACCTATTATTATTGGCTCTATCTGGCCTACTCTGTCAGTAATGTGTTAACCTATTATTATTGTCTCTGTCTGGTGACTCTGTCAGTAATGTGTTAACCTATTATTATTTGCTCTATCTGGCCTACTCTGTCAGTAATGTATTAACCTATTATTATTGTCTCTATCTGGCCTACTCTGTCAGTAATGTGTTAACCTATTATTATTGTCTCTGTCTGGTGACTCTGTCAGTAATGTGTTAACCTATTATTATTGGCTCTATCTGGTGACTCTGTCAGTAATGTATTAACCTATTATTATTGGCTTTATCTGGCCTACTCTGTCAGTAATGTTTTAACCTATTATTATTGTCTCTATCTGGCCTACTCTGTCAGTAATGTGTTAACCTATTATTATTGTCTCTATCTGGCCTACTCTGTCAGTAATGTTTTAACCTATTATTATTGTCTCTATCTGGCCTACTCTGTCAGTTATGTGTTAACCTATTATTATTGTCTCGTATTATTGCCCACTTTTTTAGGGCAACTAACTTGTCCTTGTATAATAAATACGTAATAGTAATATTAAACTTCCTGAAATGTACACAAAGTATTTTATAATAGGGTTGTTTTGTTTTTTTTGTCAAAAGCCCAAGTAACTTATCCTTTTATGATAAATACGAAATATTACTGAAATGTACACAAAGTATTTATATAATATTAGCGTATCACGAGTCAAAAATGACTGAAGTTTTCAGCTGAAATCTATTTATTTTGAAAAAATTCACTTTTTTTAGGGCGCCTGCGGCGCCGACCTTTTTCAAAAGCCCAACTAACTTGTCATTGTTTGATAAATACGAAATATTAAACTTTCTGAAATGTACACAAAGTATTTTATAATAGGAGTTGTAGGGCGCCTACGGCGCCCCCTTTGTTTTTTTATTTTATAATTAACCACCTTCAAATCCTCTTTTTACATTGTTCCCTTTCCAAAATTAAAATATGAGCTAAAACAATGACGTCATATAATATTTTTTTACAGCGCATCTTTAATTTGCGCACCTTGTGATGCATTGGTGCAGTAATTTGGTGCGCTGCTTTCTAAAATTAGTAGCGTCACGGAGAGACACTACAGACTTGACAGATATTGCAAATTATGTATATTGATTTTTTACAGTGCTAATCACCACACGATTTTTTAACTGCACGTCCCGTCTGTCCTGTCCGTGGCGCTACTAATTTTAGAAAGCAGCGCACCAAATTACTGTACCTAAAAATAACTCTTTGAGTCAGTCAGCACTGTAAACAACACACATGCTGACGTCAAAGTTCTCAAAGGTTTGTGCGTTGTTTGGTTTATGTTAATTTGGAAACCAAAATGATATTATTTTTTTAAAGTATATATTTTAATTTTTTTTTAAAATGCAGAGTGATGTCCCTTAGCGTTACTGAATGAGTGAGTCCGTGATAATTGAGGGTGTTTATATATATGATTCCATTTTTAAAATCCTTTATATTAACTCGTGGTGTCTGTTTATTTGTATGTTTGAAACAAAAACTTTGGATCGATTTTAACCCACTTTCTCGGAAGCTAGCGAGCTGGAATTTTGAAGGCAGACTCATTCCGATGATAAAAATGACGTATCAAACTTTCAGATCGATCTTATTCACTGTTTTTAATTAATGAATTTTAAAATTATTTTTATTTATCTCTATATAACATGTTAACTTTTTTGCTATAGTGTCGTGGTGCGTATTATATTGAACAACCTTTCCTGTCGCGCAATAAGGTGCGTATTTTATTTGAAATTCTATTTTATAAACATATTCATATTCCTGATCGGTGTGCATTATATTACACATGTTTTACGAGACATAACTAACATTTTGTATTTTTGGATTGTCTAGCGCTGCGTATTATAATGAACATTCATTTAGTTATGTCTCGTTCGTTTTTCAATAAGCTTATGTTAAATTTCTGTATGTTGTCTAGCGCTGCGTATTATAATGAACATTCATTTAGTTATGTCTCGTTCGTTTTTCAATTGAGCTTATGTTAAACTCCTGTATGTTGTCTAGCGCTGCGTACTATAATGAACATTCATTTAGTTATGTCTCGTTCGTTTTTCAATTGAGCTTATGTTAAACTCCTGTATGTTGTCTAGCCATTACACCGGACTATCGTACGAATGACCTCTGCAGTCCATTACATTAATGCCATTAGACTTAAGCTTCCTTTAAAAAGTTTTAGAAATGCCGTTAACAGTTTCATTTTTATTGATGAAATCTTTCAAAGATTCTAAAACTTCTACTTTCTGATTTTCAATTGTAACATATGACTTGTTTAAGCCTTGTGTGAAAAATATGGATCGCTATCGAATAAGATGGTGTAAACTTTGTACCCGACAGATGATTTTCAGCGAACTTGATCACCTAAAACTTCAATGAGCTAATTTTAAATTTGAAACAACATATTCTTGATTGAGTGTTTGTACACATTACCACTTTCAAATAATGTTCTCGGACAATGGATCGTAATTTGCAAGCAGATGCATCAGTTCTACAATATTATATACTAGATGACCCGCGGCGTAGCATACGCCGCTAATGATTTAGTGACGGGTGAAGACTTCCTGAAAGACACAGTTGTCAAATGGGGTGGGTTTGGGCAAACGCCTGTGAGTGAATGAAAAGAAGGAACTTTGGAGAGACCCGCGGCGTATCACCCGTAAAAAATGACGGAAGTGTTCCGCTGAAATCTATTTATTTTGAAAAAATGCACTTTTTTAGGGCGCCTACGGCGCCCACCTTTTTCAAAATCCCAACTAACTTGTCCTTGTTTGATCAATACGAAATATTAAACTTTCTGAAATGTACACAAAGTATTTTATAACTTTTTACATTGTTCCCTTTTTACAAATTAAAATATCAGCGAAAACAATGATGTCATATAATTTTTTTTACAGGGCATATTTAATTTGCACACCTTTTGATGCATTGGTGGAGTAATTTGGTGCGCTGTTTTCTAAAATTAATATCTGTTGACCATACTTGCAGCTTGCCTCGCAGGGTCCGACCACGAAGAGAATTATATATATAGATATTTTCACTTGCACTGTCCAAATTCCGTTTCGCCAGGGATTTTACAATCTCAAATATTCCAACAAGATCTTCTCTTCACTTTTGTTTTCTTCCTTTATTTAAATTGTTTATCATTTTTTACAGTCTGATCAGTGGCGTAGCTAGAGGGGGGCGGTGGGGACGGTCCGCCCCGGGTGGCATCCATTTAAGGACGGCATTTGTAGGGATTTGAAAAGTACAACCATTTCCGACAACCGCCCTTTTTCTTTTAAAGGGGGAAAACCCGAGTGAAATAAAACTATTCGTACTTTCGAGTCTTAAATAACGGATTCGCACAACATTTGTTTGATTACATTGTGGATGTAACTAACGCAAAACCGTTCACAAATGTTTAATCGCTCGAAAAAGGTATTGATTTGTTGAAAAAATTAAGTAGTATACGTCACAGATGACAAAAAACACATCACCGCTGGGCCGAATAATATGTGCTATTAATATCGCCTCGACAGCTTTTGCGTACAATTTCGACATTTGCAGATGCGCGAACAAGTACCTACACGGCATGGTGGTTCAAATGTTGTGTTTAACTTGCAAGTAGTAATTTATATTACTATTTCAGTTTTCAGAAAATTATTGTAAGGGAATTTCTAGAAATTAAATTTATTTTGTTTTTATTGAATTAAAGAGCACAAAAAATCTGGTTTTCATTAAAATACGGTTATTTATTAAAAATCTAATTAAAGTAATGTGTAAATGATTTGAATTCATATATTTTATGGAAAACAAGTGTATCACCCGTCAAAAATGACGGAAGTTTTCAAAATAAATACACATCAGATAAAAAAAAATAACGTAATACAGAGCTTTCATTTATTTTATTTATTTTTATTTTATTCATTTCTTTCCCTATTGAACAATTTTATGCGGCCGTTCGAAAAGAGTTCTTTTTTGGTGCAGTAATTTGGTGCGCTGCTTTCTAAAAATTAATATATCATACAGTATGGGACTGCGATAAAGCTTTTAAACAAAATACACAAACACATTTGTGTAATGAAAACAATAAATTTAAGCTTTATTTAAAACTAAAACGACAATAGACTAAGACGACTTGAACACTTATTAATTCTGTTTATTCCTTTACTCTACAATTCTAGTTATTTCTCACATCACAATCATCTCTACTGTCGAACTGTCTACGATTCTACCTTTTCCCTAGCGGTCCGTCTCCCGGAGTCTCTCTTCTCCTTCCTCCTAGTGTGTCCTTCCTAGTTCCTCCAAGTCCGTACCCTCTAATACCCCTCAGACTCCGCCCCTAAAATTCATCTATGTCCGGTACTTCTTGTCCAATATGTCAGTCATATGAGAACACCTCTAGATTAACTCGGGGTGGGGCCGGTTTGACATAACCGTCTCTGGTGAGACCCCCACCACTTATCTAACCCTACCCAGACCACCTGCGCGTCTGGTCATCATATCTACCCTGGGGCATTTCACACCTTTGTCCCAGTCCCGCGGAATCCAGTGGTCGGCTACTTCTATCATATCCGAATCTATTAACCGGGCCAGTTAACACCAGAATAAGAATTTTAGAGCCTGGTCAGATTGTCGTCTTCGCCCCAAAATTAAAGGACCATGCGCGGCTTCTGAACCGCGCCCGGGCTCCTCCTGGCGAGCTACTCCAACACATCAAAGACCTGCCGCGCTCCTGGTGGTCACTCTTTGAATGCAAATTAACATAAATTCCTACAATACTAATGTATACAATTTCTTTGTTTGGTTATGTTTTTTTTGGTGTAAATTTGGATTATGTTTTGTCCCTGTGGGGGAGGGGCGGGTACATACGACCTCAGTAACTATCTTGTAGCTTTTTAAAAAAATTATCGTGTATTCTATTTGAAAATACGCATGTTTCAAAACCTATTTTTGTCATTTAAGTATTTTTAGTGTAAGGCTGCACTCTAATATCGTAACACGCGTTTCAAAATAAAGTGTTAGTAATCAAATATTTAAGTGGAAATTTTATTTAAATTTGCGCATTTTGACGTGACGTACAATTTCTTAAACATCCCCCCTCGTCACACATCGTCACAAATGTATGACGTCATTTAT
>CALYLW010000730.1:182732-322340 GCA_944989445.1 Ampullaceana balthica | reverse complement strand
ACTGACATTATCGGATATCGGTGTTCATTAAGTTTCCACTATTGTAGTTTGTTAATTACGGGTTAATGGATTCAGGAACTTTAATCTCCATTTTGTAACGCAGTAATTTCTAAGTGATGGGTCGATTAATTGTTAAAAAATAATTTAATCAGTAAAAAAAATTTAACGATTCATCGAGAAATTTAAAAAAAAATGTTGTTAAACATGGTATGCATACGCTTGACAAGATGGCAGCTCTCCGTCTCCATTGCATAAAATGAAAAAAACATAAACTTGACAATTCACGCTCACCTAGTTCGTTTTTCTATGATACATGAAAGATTGGCTTAGCGCGCAACTTCTTTTAAAATATACCGTACTATTAACGTAGTAGCACATGGAAATGTCATAATTTAAAAATTCTATTTTCCTACTTGATTTTTCTTGGATGTATATTTATTTGTATCATTCAGCAGAGTTCTTAAGTATAACGTTTTGTTAATCGAAAAGAACATTTTAGTTTGATAATGTTGTTGCTCAGACCAGATGTAATCTTACAAAATAACTGTTATTTAAGGTTAATTGTAATAATATTAGTATGTCAATGAAAGTTTGGGTTTACGTGTGTGAGTTAAATATTACATTTCTTCCTTACTATACTGTCTATATTCTGTAATCAGTAGTTGAGAATAGATATATATCTATTAAAACTTTTTTTTAAATGTGCGTTGCAATTTGAGGAATCCTGAACACATTTATCCTTTTACGCTTGTCCCTAGTGTAGGGAACCAAAATAAAAAGCTCTTTTTCTTCTTAATTGTATGTCAATTAAAGATTGGGTTTACATGTGTTTGATGAATATTACATTCCTTCCGCTGTGTGCTGTCTATATTCTGCAATCATTATACTTTAAGTGAGGATCTTATTTTATGTTTTAAAGAAGGTAGACTAGTGTAATTCCGATTATTCTTTATATTGTATCCCTAGTTTAGGGATCGAAAGTAAGTGTCGTGACCACTTCAGAATCATTAGTTATTGCAAACATCACGAAATTGACAGATGCAGATTTTCAAGTATATATTCTTCAATAATCATTTACATTTAATAGTTTAATCATCTTACAACTTAGTAAGATATTTTCTATACATTTTCTAAAAAAATAATAACTTACAACATCAGATTAAGTAAACATGGAAGTGATAAAAGTTAGGCGTAGACAGATTATAATATCATGTTTCTTAAAGTTTTAATTTATGTCTGAATTTGATTTTAATTTTTACTGTTTGATTATTTCCCTTTCAAATCAATGTGACTTAAATATGGCTAAGTTTATATTATAGTATGCGCTTATGCGGGGTAACTCCTGATTTTAAAAAAAAAGTGAAATTTATACGTGAAATAATAAACAATTTGTGTCCAGTTTAACAGTGGCAGTTTCTCGCTGTAAAATATTTTATGACGGGTTAAGCTCATGTTAATTTAATATGTGTGTGTGTCTGTGTATGTCTGTGTGTGTATGTGTGTGTGTAAGAGTTGAGTTTGTGTGTCCGCTAGTATGTCCATGTGTATTCAGATAAATATGAACTGGTACAATTTTTAACAAAATCCTATTCGTCCCGGACCAAGGTCATGCTTACACTGGAATGAGCATGGATGTTTTAGAATTCTTTTTTATGAACCAAAGGAATCATATGAAAAGGTAGTTAAATAAACAATCATTTTAAAATAAAATTTTGGTAATTTTCTTGGATAATGTCATGGCATAGTGTCTAAATCATTTTCTAATTAACTGACATGTTTTATTGAAATTTTTTATTCGTGTGAATTTACCAACAAGCACCAAATATTAATCTGCATTTAAAGTTTCCATCAGTTCGTCCCACGTCGTCAAAAATGTATGACTCCCCACCCCCAGGTGCGTGACGTCATTTATGGACGGCCCCTATAAAGGGCGGCAAATTGATGACCGCCCCGGGTGGCAAAAGTTCTAGTTACGCCACTGACATTATCGGATATCGGTGTTCATTAAGTTTACACTATTGTAGTTTGTTAATTACGGGTTAATGGATTCAGGAACTTTAATCTCCATTTTGTAACGCAGTAATTTCTAAGTGATGGGTCGATTAATTGTTAAAAAATAATTTAATCAGTAAAAAAAATTTAACGATTAATCGAGAAATTTAAAAAAAAATATATGTTGTTAAACATGGTATGCATACGCTTGACAAGATGGCAGCTCTCCGTCTCCATTGCATAAAATGAAAAAAACATAAACTTGACAATTCACGCTCACCTAGTTCGTTTTTCTATGATACATGAAAGATTGGCTTAGCGCGCAACTTCTTTTAAAATATACCGTACTATTAACGTAGTAGCACATGGAAATGTCATAATTTAAAAATTCTATTTTCCTACTTGATTTTTCTTGGATGTATATTTATTTGTATCATTCAGCAGAGTTCTTAAGTATAACGTTTTGTTAATCGAAAAGAACATTTTAGTTTGATAATGTTGTTGCTCAGACCAGATGTAATCTTACAAAATAACTGTTATTTAAGGTTAATTGTAATAATATTAGTATGTCAATGAAAGTTTGGGTTTACGTGTGTGAGTTGAATATTACATTGCTTCCTTACTATACTGTCTATATTCTGTAATCAGTAGTTGAGAATAGATATATATCTATTAAAACTTTTTTTTAAATGTGCGTTACAATTTGAGGAATCCTGAACACATTTATCCTTTTACGCTTGTCCCTAGTGTAGGGAACCAAAATAAAAAGCTCTTTTTCTTCTTAATTGTATGTCAATTAAAGATTGGGTTTACATGTGTTTGATGAATATTACATTCCTTCCGCTGTGTGCTGTCTATATTCTGCAATCATTATACTTTAAGTGAGGATCTTATTTTATGTTTTAAAGAAGGTAGACTAGTGTAATTCCGATTATTCTTTATATTGTATCCCTAGTTTAGGGATCGAAAGTAAGTGTCGTACCACTTCAGAATCATTAGGTTATTGCAAACATCACGACATTGACTGATGCAGATTTTCAAGTATATATTCTTCAATAATCATTTACATTTAATAGTTTAATCACTTACAACTTAGTAAGATATTTTCTATACATTTCCTAAAAAATTAATAACGTACAACATCAGATTAAGTAAACACGGAAGTGATAAATGTTAGGCGTAAGACAGATTATAATATCATGTTTTTTAAAGTTTTAATTTATGTCAGAATTTGATTTTAATTTTTACTGTTTGATTATTTCCCTTTCAAATCAATCTGACTTAAATATGGCTAAGTTTATATTATAGTATGCGCTTATGCGGCGTAACTCCTGATTTTAACAAAAAATGTGAAATTTATACGTGAAATAATAAACAATTTGTGTCCAGTTTAACAGTGGCAGTTTCTCGCTGTAAAATATTTTATGACGGGTTAAGCTCATGTTAATTTAATTTGTGTGTCTATGTGTCTCTGTGTATGTCTGTGTGTGTATGTGTGTGTGTAAGAGTTGAGTTTGTGTGTCCGCTAGTATGTCCATGTGTATTCAGATAAATATGAACTGGTACAATTTTTAACAAAATCCTATTCGTCCCGGACCAAGGTCATGCTACACTGGAATGAGCATGGATGTTTTAGAATTCTTTTTTATGAACCAAAGGAATCATATGAAAAGGTAGTTAAATAAACAATCATTTTAAAATAAAATTTTGGTAATTTTCTTGGATAATGTCATGGCATAGTGTCTAAATCATTTTCTAATTAACTGACATGTTTTATTGAAAATTTTTTATTCGTGTGAATTTACCAACAAGCACCAAATATTAATCTGCATTTAAAGTTTCCATCAGTTCGTCCCACGTCGTCACAAATGTATGACTCCCCACCCCCAGGTGCGTGACGTCATTTATGGACGGCCCCTATAAAGGGCGGCAAATTGAAGACCGCCCCGGGTGGCAAAAGTTCTAGTTACGCCACTGACATTATCGGATATCGGTGTTCATTAAGTTTCCACTATTGTAGTTTGTTAATTACGGGTTAATGGATTCAGGAACTTTAATCTCCATTTTGTAACGCAGTAATTTCTAAGTGATGGGTCGATTAATTGTTAAAAAATAATTTAATCAGTAAAAAAAATTTAACGATTAATCGAGAAATTTAAAAATAAATATATGTTGTTAAACATGGTATGCATACGCTTGACAAGATGGCAGCTCTCCGTCTCCATTGCATAAAATGAAAAAAACATAAACTTGACAATTCACGCTCACCTAGTTCGTTTTTCTATGATACATGAAAGATTGGCTTAGCGCGCAACTTCTTTTAAAATATACCGTACTATTAACGTAGTAGCACATGGAAATGTCATAATTTAAAAATTCTATTTTCCTACTTGATTTTTCTTGGATGTATATTTATTTGTATCATTCAGCAGAGTTCTTAAGTATAACGTTTTGTTAATCGAAAAGAACATTTTAGTTTGATAATGTTGTTGCTCAGACCAGATGTAATCTTACAAAATAACTGTTATTTAAGGTTAATTGTAATAATATTAGTATGTCAATGAAAGTTTGGGTTTACGTGTGTGAGTTGAATATTACATTGCTTCCTTACTATACTGTCTATATTCTGTATTCAGTAGTTGAGAATAGATATATATCTATTAAAACTTTTTTTTTAAATGTGCGTTACAATTTGAGGAATCCTGAACACATTTATCCTTTTACGCTTGTCCCTAGTGTAGGGAACCAAAATAAAAAGCTCTTTTTCTTCTTAATTGTATGTCAATTAAAGATTGGGTTTACATGTGTTTGATGAATATTACATTCCTTCCGCTATGTGCTGTCTATATTCTGCAATCATTATACTTTAAGTGAGGATCTTATTTTATGTTTTAAAGAAGGTAGACTAGTGTAATTCCGATTATTCTTTATATTGTATCCCTAGTTTAGGGATCGAAAGTAAGTGTCGTACCACTTCAGAATCATTAGGTTATTGCAAACATCACGACATTGAATGATGCAGATTTTCAAGTATATATTCTTCAATAATCATTTACATTTAATAGTTTAATCACTTACAACTTAGTAAGATATTTTCTATACATTTCCTAAAACAATTAATAACGTACAACATCAGATTAAGTAAACACGGAAGTGATAAAATGTTAGGCGTAAGAAGATTATAATATCATGTTTTTTAAAGTTTTAATTTATGTCAGAATTTGATTTTAATTTTTACTGTTTGATTATTTCCCTTTCAAATCAATCTGACTTAAATATGGCTAAGTTTATTTTATAGTATGCGCTTATGCGGCGTAACTCCTGATTTTAACAAAATAATGTGAAATTTATACGTGAAATAATAAACAATTTGTGTCCAGTTTAACAGTGGCAGTTTCTCGCTGTAAAATATTTTATGACGGGTTAAGCTCATGTTAATTTAATTTGTGTGTCTATGTGTCTCTGTGTATGTCTGTGTGTGTATGTGTGTGTGTAAGAGTTGAGTTTGTGTGTCCGCTAGTATGTCCATGTGTATTCAGATAAATATGAACTGGTACAATTTTTAACAAAATCCTATTCGTCCCGGACCAAGGTCATGCTTGCACTGGAATGAGCATGGATGTTTTAGAATTCTTTTTTATGAACCAAAGGAATCATATGAAAAGTTAGTTATATAAACACTCATTTTAAAATAAAATTTTGGTAATTTTCTTGGATAATGTCGTGGCATGGTATCCAAATCATTTTCTAATTAACTGACATGTTTTATTGAAAATTTTCTTCGTGTGAATTTACCAACAAGCACCAAATATTAATCTGCATTTAAAGTTTCCATCAGTTCGTCCCACGTCGTCACAAATGTATGACTCTCCACCCCCAGGTGCGTGACGTCATTTATGGACGGCCCCTATAAAGGGCGGCCAAATTGAAGACCGCCCCGGGCGGCAAAAGTTCTAGTTACGCCACTGACATTATCGGATATCGGTGTTCATTAAGTTTCCACTATTGTAGTTTGTTAATTACGGGTTAATGGATTCAGGAACTTTAATCTCCATTTTGTAACGCAGTAATTTCTAAGTGATGGGTCGATTAATTGTTAAAAAATAATTTAATCAGTAAAAAAAATTTAACGATTAATCGAGAAATTTAAAAATAAATATATGTTGTTAAACATGGTATGCATACGCTTGACAAGATGGCAGCTCTCCGTCTCCATTGCATAAAATGAAAAAAACATAAACTTGACAATTCACGCTCACCTAGTTCGTTTTTCTATGATACATGAAAGATTGGCTTAGCGCGCAACTTCTTTTAAAATATACCGTACTATTAACGTAGTAGCACATGGAAATGTCATAATTTAAAAATTCTATTTTCCTACTTGATTTTTCTTGGATGTATATTTATTTGTATCATTCAGCAGAGTTCTTAAGTATAACGTTTTGTTAATCGAAAAGAACATTTTAGTTTGATAATGTTGTTGCTCAGACCAGATGTAATCTTACAAAATAACTGTTATTTAAGGTTAATTGTAATAATATTAGTATGTCAATGAAAGTTTGGGTTTACGTGTGTGAGTTGAATATTACATTGCTTCCTTACTATACTGTCTATATTCTGTATTCAGTAGTTGAGAATAGATATATATCTATTAAAACTTTTTTTTTAAATGTGCGTTACAATTTGAGGAATCCTGAACACATTTATCCTTTTACGCTTGTCCCTAGTGTAGGGAACCAAAATAAAAAGCTCTTTTTCTTCTTAATTGTATGTCAATTAAAGATTGGGTTTACATGTGTTTGATGAATATTACATTCCTTCCGCTATGTGCTGTCTATATTCTGCAATCATTATACTTTAAGTGAGGATCTTATTTTATGTTTTAAAGAAGGTAGACTAGTGTAATTCCGATTATTCTTTATATTGTATCCCTAGTTTAGGGATCGAAAGTAAGTGTCGTACCACTTCAGAATCATTAGGTTATTGCAAACATCACGACATTGAATGATGCAGATTTTCAAGTATATATTCTTCAATAATCATTTACATTTAATAGTTTAATCACTTACAACTTAGTAAGATATTTTCTATACATTTCCTAAAACAATTAATAACGTACAACATCAGATTAAGTAAACACGGAAGTGATAAATGTTAGGCGTAAGAAGATTATAATATCATGTTTTTTAAAGTTTTAATTTATGTCAGAATTTGATTTTAATTTTTACTGTTTGATTATTTCCCTTTCAAATCAATCTGACTTAAATATGGCTAAGTTTATTTTATAGTATGCGCTTATGCGGCGTAACTCCTGATTTTAACAAAATAATGTGAAATTTATACGTGAAATAATAAACAATTTGTGTCCAGTTTAACAGTGGCAGTTTCTCGCTGTAAATTATTTTATGACGGGTTAAGCTCATGTTAATTTAATTTGTGTGTCTATGTGTCTCTGTGTATGTCTGTGTGTGTATGTGTGTGTGTAAGAGTTGAGTTTGTGTGTCCGCTAGTATGTCCATGTGTATTTCAGATAAATATGAACTGGTACAATTTTTAACAAAATCCTATTCGTCCCGGACCAAGGTCATGCTTACACTGGAATGAGCATGGATGTTTTAGAATTCTTTTTTATGAACCAAAGGAATCATATGAAAAGGTAGTTATATAAACACTCATTTTAAAATAAAATTTTGGTAATTTTCTTGGATAATGTCATGGCATAGTGTCTAAATCATTTTCTAATTAACTGACATGTTTTATTGAAAATTTTTTATTCGTGTGAATTTACCAACAAGCACCAAATATTAATCTGCATTTAAAGTTTCCATCAGTTCGTCCCACGTCGTCACAAATGTATGACTCCCCACCCCCAGGTGCGTGACGTCATTTATGGACGGCCCCTATAAAGGGCGGCAAATTGAAGACCGCCCCGGGTGGCAAAAGTTCTAGTTACGCCACTGACATTATCGGATATCGGTGTTCATTAAGTTTCCACTATTGTAGTTTGTTAATTACGGGTTAATGGATTCAGGAACTTTAATCTCCATTTTGTAACGCAGTAATTTCTAAGTGATGGGTCGATTAATTGTTAAAAAATAATTTAATCAGTAAAAAAAAATTAACGATTAATCGAGAAATTTAAAAATAAATATATGTTGTTAAACATGGTATGCATACGCTTGACAAGATGGCAGCTCTCCGTCTCCATTGCATAAAATGAAAAAAACATAAACTTGACAATTCACGCTCACCTAGTTCGTTTTTCTATGATACATGAAAGATTGGCATAGCGCGCAACTTCTTTTAAAATATACCGTACTATTAACGTAGTAGCACATGGAAATGTCATAATTTAAAAATTCTATTTTCCTACTTGATTTTTCTTGGATGTATATTTATTTGTATCATTCAGCAGAGTTCTTAAGTATAACGTTTTGTTAATCGAAAAGAACATTTTAGTTTGATAATGTTGTTGCTCAGACCAGATGTAATCTTACAAAATAACTGTTATTTAAGGTTAATTGTAATAATATTAGTATGTCAATGAAAGTTTGGGTTTACGTGTGTGAGTTGAATATTACATTGCTTCCTTACTATACTGTCTATATTCTGTATTCAGTAGTTGAGAATAGATATATATCTATTAAAACTTTTTTTTTAAAATGTGCGTTACAATTTGAGGAATCCTGAACACATTTATCCTTTTACGCTTGTCCCTAGTGTAGGGAACCAAAATAAAAAGCTCTTTTTCTTCTTAATTGTATGTCAATTAAAGATTGGGTTTACATGTGTTTGATGAATATTACATTCCTTCCGCTATGTGCTGTCTATATTCTGCAATAATTATACTGTAAGTGAGGATCTTATTTTATGTTTTAAAGAAGGTAGACTAGTGTAATTCCGATTATTCTTTATATTGTATCCCTAGTTTAGGGATCGAAAGTAAGTGTCGTACCACTTCAGAATCATTAGGTTATGCAAACATCACGACATTGAATGATGCAGATTTTCAAGTATATATTCTTCAATAATCATTTACATTTAATAGTTTAATCACTTACAACTTAGTAAGATATTTTCTATACATTTCCTAAAACAATTAATAACGTACAACATCAGATTAAGTAAACACGGAAGGGATAAATGTTAGGCGTAAGAAGATTATAATATCATGTTTTTTAAAGTTTTAATTTATGTCAGAATTTGATTTTAATTTTTACTGTTTGGTTATTTCCCTTTCAAATCAATGTGACTTAAATATGGCTAAGTTTATATTATAGTATGCGCTTATGCGGGGTAACTCCTGATTTTAACAAAAAAAGTTGAAATTTATACGTGAAATAATAAACAATTTGTGTCCAGTTTAACAGTGGCAGTTTCTCGCTGTAAAATATTTTATGACGGGTTAAGCTCATGTTAATTTAATATGTGTGTCTGTGTATGTCTGTGTGTGTATGTGTGTGTGTAAGAGTTGAGTTTGTGTGTCCGCTAGTATGTCCATGTGTATTCAGATAAATATGAACTGGTACAATTTTTAACAAAATACTATTCGTCCCGGACCAAGGTCATGCTTGCACTGGAATGAGCATGGATGTTTTAGAATTCTTTTTTATGAACCAAAGGAATCATATGAAAAGGTAGTTACATAAACACTCATTTTAAAATAAAGTTTTGGTAATTTTCTTGGATTATGTCGTGGCATGGTATCCAAACCATTTTCTAATTAACTGACATGTTTTATTGAAAATTTTTATTCGTGTGAATTTACCAATAAGCACCAAATATTAATCTGCATTTAAAGTTTCCCGCAGTTCGTCCCACGTCGTCACAAATGTATGACTCCCCACTCCCAGGTGCGTGTTGTCATTTATGGACGGCCCCTATAAAGGGCGGCCAATTGAAGACCGCCCCGGGCGGCAAAAGTTCTAGTTACGCCACGGACATTATCGGATATCGGTGTTCATTAAGTTTCCACTATTGTAGTTTGTTAATTACGGGTTAATGGATTCAGGATTTTTAATCTCCATTTTGTAACGCAGTAATTTCTAAATGATGGGTCGATTAATTGTTAAAAAATAATTTAATCAGTAAAAAAATTTTAACGATTAATCGAGAAATTTATAAATGAATATAAGTTGTTAAACATGGTATGCATACGCTTGACAAGATGGCAGCTCTCCGTCTCCATTGCATAAAATGAAAAAAAACATAAACTAACGATTCACGCTCACCTAGTTCGTTTTTCTATGATACATGAAAGATTGGCTTAGCGCGCAACTTCTTTTAAAATATACCGTACTATTAACGTAGTAGCACATGGAAATTTCATAATTTAAAAATTCTATTTTCCTACTTGAATTTTCTTGGATGTATATTTATTTGTATCATTCAGCAGAGTTCTTAAAGTTTTAATTTATGTCTGATTTTGATTTTAATTTTTACTGTTTGATTATTTCCCTTTCAAATCTATGTGACTTAAATATGGCTAAGTTTATATTATAGTATGCGCTTATGCAGGGTAACTCCTGATTTTAAAAAAAAGTTCAAATTTATACGTGAAATAATAAACAATTTGTGTCCAGTTTAACAGTGGCAGTTTCTCGCTGTAAATTATTTTATGACGGGTTAAGCTCATGTTAATTTAATTTGTGTGTCTATGTGTCTCTGTGTATGTCTGTGTGTGCATGTGTGTGTGTAAGAGTTGAGTTTGTGTGTCCGCTAGTATGTCCATGTGTATTCAGATAAATATGAACTGGTACAATTTTTAACAAAATCCTATTCGTCCCGGACCAAGGTCATGCTTACACTGGAACGAGCATGGATGTTTTAGAATTCTTTTTTATGAACCAAAGGAATCATATGAAAAGGTAGTTACATAAACATTCATTTTAAAATAAAATTTTGCTAATTCTCTTGGATAATGTCATGGCATAGTGTCTAAATCATTTTCTAATTAACTGACATGTTTTATTGAAAATTTTTATTCGTGTGAATTTACCAACAAGCACCAAATATTAATCTGCATTTAAAGTTTCCATCAGTTCGTCCCACGTCGTCACAAATGTATGACTCCCCACCCCCAGGGTGCGTGACGTCATTTATGGACGGCCCCTATAAAGGGCGGCAAATTGAAGACCGCCCCGGCGGCAAAAGTTCTAGTTACGCCACTGACATTATCGGATATCGGTGTTCATTAAGTTTCCACTATTGTAGTTTGTTAATTACGGGTTAATGGATTCAGGAACTTTAATCTCCATTTTGTAACGCAGTAATTTCTAAGTGATGGGTCGATTAATTGTTAAAAAATAATTTAATCAGTAAAAAAAAATTAACGATTAATCGAGAAATTTAAAAATGAATATATGTTGTTAAACATGGTATGCATACGCTTGACAAGATGGCAGCTCTCCGTCTCCATTGCATAAAATGAAAAAAACATAAACTTGACAATTCACGCTCACCTAGTTCGTTTTTCTATGATACATGAAAGATTGGCATAGCGCGCAACTTCTTTTAAAATATACCGTACTATTAACGTAGTAGCACATGGAAATGTCATAATTTAAAAATTCTATTTTCCTACTTGATTTTTCTTGGATGTATATGTATTTGTATCATTCAGCAGAGTTCTTAAGTATAACGTTTTGTTAATCGAAAAGAACATTTTAGTTTGATAATGTTGTTGCTCAGACCAGATGTAATCTTACTAAATAACTGTTATTTAAGGTTAATTGTAATAATATTAGTATGTCAATGAAAGTTTGGGTTTACATGTGTTAGTTGAATATTACATTGCTTCCTTACTATACTGTCTATATTCTGTATTCAGTAGTTGAGAATAGATATATATCTATTAAAACTTTCTTTTTTAAAATGTGCGTTACAATTAGAGGAATCCTGAACACATGTATCCTTTTACTCTTGTCCCTAGTGTAGGGAACCAAAATAAAAAGCTCTTTTTCTTCTTAATTGTATGTCAATTAAAGATTGGGTTTACATGTGTTTGATGAATATTACATTCCTTCCGCTATGTGCTGTCTATATTCTGCATTAATTATACTGTAAGTGAGGATCTTATTTCATGTTTTAAAGAAGGTAGACTAGTGTAATTCCGATTATTCTTTATATTGTATCCCTACTTTAGGGATCGAAAGTAAGTGTCGTACCACTTCAGAATCATTAGGTTATTACTAAGATCACCACGTTAAATGATGCAGATTTTCAAGTATATATTCTTCAATAATCATTTACATTTAATAGTTTAATCACTTACAACTTAGTAAGATATTTTCTATACATTTCCTAAAAAAATTAATAACGTACAACATCAGATTAAGTAAACACGGAAGGGATAAAAGTTAGGCGTAGACAGATTATATTATCATGTTTTTTAAAGTTTTAATTTATGTCAGAATTTGATTTTAATTTTTACTGTTTGGTTATTTCCCTTTCAAATCAATGTGACTTAAATATGGCTAAGTTTATATTATAGTATGCGCTTATGCGGGGTAACTCCTGATTTTAACAAAAAAAGTTGAAATTTATACGTGAAATAATAAACAATTTGTGTCCAGTTTAACAGTGGCAGTTTCTCGCTGTAAAATATTTTATGACGGGTTAAGCTCATGTTAATTTAATATGTGTGTCTGTGTATGTCTGTGTGTGTATGTGTGTGTGTAAGAGTTGAGTTTGTGTGTCCGCTAGTATGTCCATGTGTATTCAGATAAATATGAACTGGTACAATTTTTAACAAAATACTATTCTTCCCGGACCAAGGTCATGCTTGCACTGGAATGAGCATGGATGTTTTAGAATTCTTTTTTATGAACCAAAGGAATCATATGAAAAGGTAGTTACATAAACACTCATTTTAAAATAAAGTTTTGGTAATTTTCTTGGATTATGTCGTGGCATGGTATCCAAACCATTTTCTAATTAACTGACATGTTTTATTGAAAATTTTTATTCGTGTGAATTTACCAATAAGCACCAAATATTAATCTGCATTTAAAGTTTCCCGCAGTTCGTCCCACGTCGTCACAAATGTATGACTCCCCACTCCCAGGTGCGTGTTGTCATTTATGGACGGCCCCTATAAAGGGCGGCCAATTGAAGACCGCCCCGGGCGGCAAAAGTTCTAGTTACGCCACGGACATTATCGGATATCGGTGTTCATTAAGTTTCCACTATTGTAGTTTGTTAATTACGGGTTAATGGATTCAGGATTTTTAATCTCCATTTTGTAACGCAGTAATTTCTAAATGATGGGTCGATTAATTGTTAAAAAATAATTTAATCAGTAAAAAAATTTTAACGATTAATCGAGAAATTTATAAATGAATATAAGTTGTTAAACATGGTATGCATACGCTTGACAAGATGGCAGCTCTCCGTCTCCATTGCATAAAATGAAAAAAACATAAACTTGACGATTCACGCTCACCTAGTTCGTTTTTCTATGATACATGAAAGATTGGCTTAGCGCGCAACTTCTTTTAAAATATACCGTACTATTAACGTAGTAGCACATGGAAATTTCATAATTTAAAAATTCTATTTTCCTACTTGAATTTTCTTGGATGTATATTTATTTGTATCATTCAGCAGAGTTCTTAAAGTTTTAATTTATGTCTGATTTTGATTTTAATTTTTACTGTTTGATTATTTCCCTTTCAAATCTATGTGACTTAAATATGGCTAAGTTTATATTATAGTATGCGCTTATGCAGGGTAACTCCTGATTTTAAAAAAAAGTTCAAATTTATACGTGAAATAATAAACAATTTGTGTCCAGTTTAACAGTGGCAGTTTCTCGCTGTAAATTATTTTATGACGGGTTAAGCTCATGTTAATTTAATTTGTGTGTCTATGTGTCTCTGTGTATGTCTGTGTGTGCATGTGTGTGTGTAAGAGTTGAGTTTGTGTGTCCGCTAGTATGTCTATGTGTATTCAGATAAATATGAACTGGTACGATTTTTAACAAAATCCTATTCGTCCCGGACCAAGGTCATGCTTACACTGGAAGGAGCATGGATGTTTTAGAATTCTTTTTTATGAACCAAAGGAATCATATGAAAAGGTAGTTACATAAACATTCATTTTAAAATAAGATTTTGGTAATTTTCTTGGATAATGTCATGGCATAGTGTCTAAATCATTTTCTAATTAACTGACATGTTTTATTGAAAATTTTTATTCGTGTGAATTTACCAACAAGCACCAAATATTAATCTGCATTTAAAGTTTCCATCAGTTCGTCCCACGTCGTTACAAATGTATGACTCCCCACCTCCAGGTGCGTGACGTCATTTATTGACGGCCCCTATAAAGGGCGTAAAATTGAAGACCGCCCCGGCGGCAAAAGTTCTAGTTACGCCACTGACATTATCGGATATCGGTGTTCATTAAGTTTCCACTATTGTAGTTTGTTAATTACGGGTTAATGGATTCAGGAACTTTAATCTCCATTTTGTAACGCAGTAATTTCTAAGTGATGGGTCGATTAATTGTTAAAAAATAATTTAATCAGTAAAAAAAATTTAACGATTAATCGAGAAATTTAAAAATGAATATATGTTGTTAAACATGGTATGCATACGCTTGACAAGATGGCAGCTCTCCGTCTCCATTGCATAAAATGAAAAAAACATAAACTTGACAATTCACGCTCACCTAGTTCGTTTTTCTATGATACATGAAAGATTGGCTTAGCGCGCAACTTCTTTTAAAATATACCGTACTATTAACGTAGTAGCACATGGAAATGTCATAATTTAAAAATTCTATTTTCCTACTTGATTTTTCTTGGATGTATATTTATTTGTATCATTTCAGCAGAGTTCTTAAGTATAACGTTTTGTTAATCGAAAAGAACATTTTAGTTTGATAATGTTGTTGCTCAGACCAAATGTAATCTTACTAAATAACTGTTATTTAAGGTTAATTGTAATAATATTAGTATGTCAATGAAAGTTTGGGTTTACGTGTGTGAGTTGAATATTACATTGCTTCCTTACTATACTGTCTATATTCTGTAATCAGTAGTTGAGAATAGATATATATCTATTAAAACTTTTTTTTTAAATGTGCGTTACAATTAAGGAATCCTGAACACATTTATCCTTTTACGCTTGTCCCTAGTGTAGGGAACCAAAATAAAAAGCTCTTTTTCTTCTTAATTGTATGTCAATTAAAGATTGGGTTTACATGTGTTTGATGAATATTACATTCCTTCCGCTATGTGCTGTCTATATTCTGCATTAATTATACTGTAAGTGAGGATCTTATTTTATGTTTTAAAGAAGGTAGACTAGTGTAATTCAGATTATTCTTTATATTGCATCGCTACTTTAGGGATCGAAAGCAAGTGTCGTGCCACTTCGCAGTACAGTAATTATAACTTTACAGATACAGACCAGATGCAGATTTTCAAGTATGTATTCTTCAATAATCATTTACATTTAATAGTTTAATCACTTAAACTTTAGTAAGATATTTTCTATACATTTCCTAAAAAAATTAATAACGTACAACATCAGATTAAGTAAACATGGAAGTGATAAAAGTTAGGCGTAGACAGATTATAATATCATGTTTTCTTAAAGTTTTAATTTATGTCAGAATTTGATTTTAATTTTTACTGTTTGATTATTTCCCTTTCAAATCAATGCGACTTAAATATGGCTAAGTTTATATTATAGTATGCGCTTATGCGGGGTAACTCCTGATTTTAACAAAAAAAGTTGAAATTTATACGTGAAATAATAAACAATTTGTGTCCAGTTTAACAGTGGCAGTTTCTCGCTGTAAAATATTTTATGACGGGTTAAGCTCATGTTAATTTAATATGTGTGTCTGTGTATGTCTGTGTGTGTATGTGTGTGTGTAAGAGTTGAGTTTGTGTGTCCGCTAGTATGTCCATGTGTATTCAGATAAATATGAACTGGTACAATTTTTAACAAAATACTATTCTTCCCGGACCAAGGTCATGCTTGCACTGGAATGAGCATGGATGTTTTAGAATTCTTTTTTATGAACCAAAGGAATCATATGAAAAGGTAGTTACATAAACACTCATTTTAAAATAAAGTTTTGGTAATTTTCTTGGATTATGTCGTGGCATGGTATCCAAACCATTTTCTAATTAACTGACATGTTTTATTGAAAATTTTTATTCGTGTGAATTTACCAACAAGCACCAAATATTAATCTGCATTTAAAGTTTCCCGCAGTTCGTCCCACGTCGTCACAAATGTATGACTCCCCACTCCCAGGTGCGTGTTGTCATTTATGGACGGCCCCTATAAAGGGCGGCCAATTGAAGACCGCCCCGGGCGGCAAAAGTTCTAGTTACGCCACGGACATTATCGGATATCGGTGTTCATTAAGTTTCCACTATTGTAGTTTGTTAATTACGGGTTAATGGATTCAGGATTTTTAATCTCCATTTTGTAACGCAGTAATTTCTAAATGATGGGTCGATTAATTGTTAAAAAATAATTTAATCAGTAAAAAAATTTAACGATTAATCGAGAAATTTATAAATGAATATAAGTTGTTAAACATGGTATGCATACGCTTGACAAGATGGCAGCTCTCCGTCTCCATTGCATAAAATGAAAAAAACATAAACTTGACGATTCACGCTCACCTAGTTCGTTTTTCTATGATACATGAAAGATTGGCTTAGCGCGCAACTTCTTTTAAAATATACCGTACTATTAACGTAGTAGCACATGGAAATGTCATAATTTAAAAATTCTATTTTCCTACTTGAATTTTCTTGGATGTATATTTATTTGTATCATTCAGCAGAGTTCTTAAAGTTTTAATTTATGTCTGATTTTGATTTTAATTTTTACTGTTTGATTATTTCCCTTTCAAATCTATGTGACTTAAATATGGCTAAGTTTATATTATAGTATGCGCTTATGCAGGGTAACTCCTGATTTTAAAAAAAAGTTCAAATTTATACGTGAAATAATAAACAATTTGTGTCCAGTTTAACAGTGGCAGTTTCTCGCTGTAAATTATTTTATGACGGGTTAAGCTCATGTTAATTTAATTTGTGTGTCTATGTGTCTCTGTGTATGTCTGTGTGTGCATGTGTGTGTGTAAGAGTTGAGTTTGTGTGTCCGCTAGTATGTCTATGTGTATTCAGATAAATATGAACTGGTACGATTTTTAACAAAATCCTATTCGTCCCGGACCAAGGTCATGCTTACACTGGAAGGAGCATGGATGTTTTAGAATTCTTTTTTATGAACCAAAGGAATCATATGAAAAGGTAGTTACATAAACATTCATTTTAAAATAAGATTTTGGTAATTTTCTTGGATAATGTCATGGCATAGTGTCTAAATCATTTTCTAATTAACTGACATGTTTTATTGAAAATTTTTATTCGTGTGAATTTACCAACAAGCACCAAATATTAATCTGCATTTAAAGTTTCCATCAGTTCGTCCCACGTCGTTACAAATGTATGACTCCCCACCTCCAGGTGCGTGACGTCATTTATTGACGGCCCCTATAAAGGGCGTAAAATTGAAGACCGCCCCGGCGGCAAAAGTTCTAGTTACGCCACTGACATTATCGGATATCGGTGTTCATTAAGTTTCCACTATTGTAGTTTGTTAATTACGGGTTAATGGATTCAGGAACTTTAATCTCCATTTTGTAACGCAGTAATTTCTAAGTGATGGGTCGATTAATTGTTAAAAAATAATTTAATCAGTAAAAAAAATTTAACGATTAATCGAGAAATTTAAAAATGAATATATGTTGTTAAACATGGTATGCATACGCTTGACAAGATGGCAGCTCTCCGTCTCCATTGCATAAAATGAAAAAAACATAAACTTGACAATTCACGCTCACCTAGTTCGTTTTTCTATGATACATGAAAGATTGGCTTAGCGCGCAACTTCTTTTAAAATATACCGTACTATTAACGTAGTAGCACATGGAAATGTCATAATTTTAAAAATTCTATTTTCCTACTAGATTTTTCTTGGATGTATATTTATTTGTATCATTTAGCAGAGTTCTTAAGTATAACGTTTTGTTAATCGAAAAGAACATTTTAGTTTGATAATGTTGTTGCTCAGACCAAATGTAATCTTACTAAATAACTGTTATTTAAGGTTAATTGTAATAATATTAGTATGTCAATGAAAGTTTGGGTTTACGTGTGTGAGTTGAATATTACATTGCTTCCTTACTATACTGTCTATATCCTGTAATCAGTAGTTGAGAATAGATATATATCTATTAAAACTGTTTTTTTTAATGTGCGTTACAATTAAGGAATCCTGAACACATTTATCCTTTTACGCTTGTCCCTAGTGTAGGGAACCAAAATAAAAAGCTCTTTTTCTTCTTAATTGCATGTCAATTAAAGATTGGGTTTACATGTGTTTGATGAATATTACATTCCTTCCGCTATGTGCTGTCTATATTCTGCATTAATTATACTGTAATTGAGGATCTTATTTTATGTTTTAAAGAAGGTAGACTAGTGTAATTCAGATTATTCTTTATATTGCATCGCTACTTTAGGGATCGAAAGCAAGTGTCGTGCCACTTCGCAGTACAGTAATACTAACTTTCAGATACAGACCAGATGCAGATTTTCAAGTATGTATTCTTCAATAATCATTTACATTTAATAGTTTAATCACTTAAAATTTAGTAAGATATTTTCTATACATTTTCTAAAAAAAATAATAACTTACAACATCAGATTAAGTAAACATGGAAATGATAAAAGTTAGGCGTAGACAGATTATAATATCATGTTTCTTAAAGTTTTAATTTATGTCTGATTTTGATTTTAATTTTTACTGTTTGATTATTTCCCTTTCAAATCAATGTGACTTAAATATGGCTAAGTTTATATTATAGTATGCGCTTATGCAGGGTAACTCCTGATTTTAAAAAAAAGTTCAAATTTATACGTGAAATAATAAACAATTTGTGTCCAGTTTAACAGTGGCAGTTTCTCGCTGTAAATTATTTTATGACGGGTTAAGCTCATGTTAATTTAATTTGTGTGTATATGTGTCTCTGTGTATGTCTGTGTGTGCATGTGTGTGTGTAAGAGTTGAGTTTGTGTGTCCGCTAGTATGTCTATGTGTATTCAGATAAATATGAACTGGTACTATTTTTAACAAAATCCTATTCGTCCCGGACCAAGGTCATGCTTACACTGGAATGAGCATGGATGTTTTAGAATTCTTTTTTATGAACCAAAGGAATCATATGAAAAGGTAGTTACATAAACATTCATTTTAAAATAAAGTTTTGGTAATTTTCTTGGATAATGTCATGGCATAGTGTCTAAATCATTTTCTAATTAAGTGACATGTTTTATTGAAAAATTTTATTCGTGTGAATTTACCGACAAGCACCAAATATTAATCTGCATTTAAAGTTTCCCGCAGTTCGTCCCACGTCGTCACAAATGTATGACTCCCCACCCCCAGGTGCGTGTTGTCATTTATGGACAGCCCCTATAAAGGGCGGCCAATTGAAGACCGCCCCGGGTGGGAAAAGTTCTAGTTACGCCACTGAGTCTGATTCTAATTCCTTTAAATGTACACAAGAGTTGGTTATTGTCAGCACTTGATTGAAGATTGACCTTGACATTTAGTTCCTGCCAGATGGGCAACAGTGTGTTTCACTCCTTCTGTTTATGCAACACAAATGATTTGAAAAAAATGATGCTTTAGAAAACAATTTCATTGCCGCGTTATCTCTCCTTGTGGTGTAAGGTACGTTTTTAGGTGTGGCGAACTTGATGTTCATATGTTTTAAACTTTTCCGATCTTACCGCACTAGTACTAATCGAAAATGTTCATCTATCGTCTATACCAGTGATGGCGAACCTTTTTGGGACCGCGTGCCCAAAATTCAACCAAAATCCACTTATTTATAACAAAGTGCCAACACTCCAATTAAACCTGAAAATGGGGGTTTAGGTACCAGTAAGCAAAGCAACACACACTTGTCTTAATATTAAATAGAAAAAAAACACAAAAAGAGTTTTAAAAGAAACACAACAGCTTTGTATTGGTTTTCGTAATTAATGAGATTGTTGCTGTTTTATACATACAAATACGTCAAACCTTGGCTTATACTTCTTTAATTCAGGCGCAACACATGCAGCACTCAGGTTATCTGTCAGTCTGTTTCTTGTGTCACATTTGATATGATTCAAAGCTGATAACAGCTGTTCACTTGCAAAAGATGATTCAAAGAAAGTAAGTATAGCAACCTTAGTTTACCTTAGTGTTTTCATTGATTTAAACTTATTTGGCAGCGAATTCTAATTTTTAAGAATTTCTTTTTCATAACTATCAATTGTGAACTATCAATGTGCTTTCCTGCGTGTGATCCCTTTACACTCCATCTTCTCAAATGTTCCATGGAGATCAGAGAATTGTCTTTTCCAAGTTGAGCTTTCTTGAAATCCCAAAGCTTTATTTCCAAATTTTCAAGATCTAAACATTTTAAGCAAGAAATATTAAGTTCTTCAAACTTACATTTATCTGGAGAAGTAAGAAAATACATGGTTGTTTCCATCTGACGGAACTGTATAAATCTGTCATTAAAATTCTCATTTTCAGGTGCTACTTTGCTCGAAAACTCCTTGTACAATAATTCTACACAATTTGCACACAATCCTCCAAGTCATGAGTAGAAATTACGTATACTTTTCTAGATTTAACTTAAGTTTTGGAAATATTTCAGCTGCCTACTTGCAAAACCTCTTTCAAAAGTATGCAGTTTATTTATCAAATGATTTTATATCACAAGAAATCCTCTCTGCCCTGCATGATGCTTTTTAGTTCATTGAAGTGTTGTGTAAAATCTGTGCTTTTATCCAAGCACAGGCTGCCTTTTGTTAGTCAGTGGTCAGCTGCTGACCTACATCACTGGCCATTGTCACATGTGTATCATGAGTGCATCACGAGTATTTTGCGTGATAAGATGACGAAGAGGTCACGTGAGTAAAAGCGCGGGAAGAAAAGAGTCGTTCCCATTGGCTGAGAAGGTTGGAGAATCAGTTGTCAGAGAACTTCCGTGGTGGAAGGACAGTATGTGTGTGGGCCACAGGATTCCACGTTGCATAACCTCAAATTGTATTCCTTTGTACAAAGTATAACTATTAAAGTTGTTTTACTGAAACAAGTTCTTCAGAGGATTATTGTGTACAAGGTTTTGTATTGAGAGAACGCCTACAAGAGTTACATATAAAAGTAAACCATTGACAGCCATCTCCGGGACTCGATCTTTAACATTATTCTAGTTAGTGGCATCTCAGCGATGGCTTGTTTAATTTTGTCTTCATTTGGAAAGTCATGAAAAGGGGAATTTCTCTCAGACAACATGACCTCTTTGATTAATGACCTCTTTGATTAATTCCCATCAGAGATATGTTTATCATGTTTTGCCAGGCAAATTGAACTTTGAGAGTTGGCCATTGTTAGATTGTTTGTTTTAGAAAGATAATTTCAAAAGACCAACTTTCTGTAATTAAAATTTCTCAATATACCTTCAATAAACACCTTTCTTTCAGCTACATTAAATTCGACAACAAAGTAAATTAGTAAAACTTTAAAGAACAGACTAAAACACTTATTAAAATTACAAAGTATAATTTATTGTGATTATTGATTAAGGAAAAAATATCTTAGTCGCGTGCCAGCTGATGAGACTCTGCATGCCGACTGTGGCACGCGTGCCATAGGTTTGCCATCACTGCTCTGTGCGTTCGTACAATTTACTTTATCGTTCTATTCCTTGTACATGGTTCACCGGCAAAACGGCCTCGACAAATGGGCTCCAACATAACGGCCCCGACAAAACGGCCCTGGACTGATAGATGGACTAATAGTAAAAAGTACAATCAAATATTATATTCGTAGTTTTACCCACCAATTCAGTTTCAGGGTTAGCTCACAAAAAACAATAATAATGACATCACAAGAATGAATTTAATAGTCTTTACTCGATAAAGTATACAAGTCACGGATGTTTGTTGACAATCTATATATATAAAAATCAAAGTATGTAGGCTATGTATGTATGTATGCATGTCTGTTATAGCTGACTAAACCATTCATCCGATCGCCATGAAACTTTAGGAGACTTTTGAGTACGCTCCAGGGATGGAAATAGGCTACTTTTTTTTCAAAATTTAACACTCATGGGGCGCCGGGGGCCCAAAATGAGATTTATTTCTTATATGAGCTATATAAAAATTAGTTTAGGGTTTAGCTGCTTGTAAAATGAATGGATCTTGACCAAACTTGGTACATAACAACTTGATAGCCTATATTAAAGTATCATATGGCATTGAACTCCTAATGTCCGTTCCTTCGGGGCCGGAGGCCCAAAATCTTTATTTTTGTAAGCGTTAAATACTTTATTCCCGTTAGCTGACTATACCATTCATTCGGTCGCCATGAAACTTTTGGAGACTTTTGAGTACGCTCCAGGGATGGAAATAGGCTACTTTTTTTTTCAAAATTTAACACTCATGGGGCGCCGGGGGCCCATAATGAGAATTTTTTCTTATATGAGCTATATAAAAATTAGTTTAGGGCTTAGCTGCTTGGAAAATGAATGGATCTTGACCAAACTTGGTACATAACAAGTTGATAGCCTATATTAAAGTATCATATGGCATTGAACTCCTAATGTCCGTTCCTTCGGGGCCGGGGGCCCATAATCTTTATTTTTGTAAGCGTTAAATACTTTATTCCCGTTAGCTGACTATACCATTCATTCGGTCGCCATGAAACTTTTGGAGACTTTTGAGTACGCTCCAGGGATGGAAATAGGCTACTTTTTTTTTCAAAATTTAACACTCATGGGGCGCCGGGGGCCCATAATGAGAATTTTTTCATATGTGAGCTATATAAAAAAATTAGTTTAGGGCTTAGCTGCTTGGAAAATGAATGGATCTTGACCAAACTTGGTACATAACAACTTGATAGACAACATTAAAGTACCATATGGCATTGAACACCTAATGTCCGTTCCTTAGGGGCCGGGGGCCCAAAATCTTTTTTTTTGTAAGCGTTAAATACTTCATTCCCGGTATGATTTACACGATCTTGAAAAGCATTGACTAATATATCTATCATGATCCAGATTGAAATGAACAGGTATTTTAAAGTTAATTTCTTGCACCGATTGGGCCCGGGTGCCCTTAATGTTGTTTTTTCTAATCTTATATTTATATATATAAAAATCAAAGTATGTATGTATGTATGTATGCATGTCTTTGTATAGCTGACTAAACCATTCATCCGATCGCCATGAAACTTTTGGAGACTTTTGAGTACGCTCCTGGGATGGTCACTGGCTACTTTTTTTTCAAAATTGAACCCTCATGGGGCGCCGTGGCCCATAAAATGATTTATTTTCTTATATATGAGGTATATAAAAATTAGTTTAAGCGTTAGCTATTAGGTAAATTGATGGATCTTAACCAAACTTTGTATATAACAACTTGGTAGCCAATATAGAAATACTAAAGGGACTAATTTCCTAATGTCCATTTCTTCGGGACTGGGGGCCCAAAATGTCTTATTTCATAAACGTTTAATATTTTATTCCCCATTCAATTATTAAAGATCTTGAAAAATATAGATAAATATATCCACAATGAAATTGATTGAAATAAACAGGCGTTTTGAACTTGACATATTGCACTAAATGGACCCTGGGGCCCTTAATGTCGTTTTTTGCTTTTATGAGCTATATAAAAATGAGTTTATGCGTTAACTACTGAGTAAATGAATGGATCTTAACCAAACTTGGTATATAAAAACTTGGTAGCCCATATTAAAATAACAAAGGGCACTGCACTTCTAATTTTTAATTGTTCAGGGCCGTGGGCCCCAAATGTATTTTTTCGTATGTGTTTGAGATATTATTTCCCATTCTATTTTAACTATCTTAAGAAATATATCAATGATGAGACTGAATTAAAATGAACAGCATTTTGAAATTTATATCTTACATCGAATGGGCCGGGGGCCCCAAATGTCTTTTTTTGTGTATACTCTAAGATATTATTTCCCACTCAGTTTTTAACGATCTTGAGAAATATATCCATGAGGAAACTGAATTTAAATGAACAGGTTTTCAAAATGTACATCTTGAATTGAACGGGCCTGGAAGCCCCTTAATGTAGTTTTCCTTATATCTACATATATATATAAATTAGTTTAGGTGTTAGATAATGAGAAAATAAATGGATTTTGACCAAACGCGGTATATAAAAACTTAAAAGCCTATATTAAATTTCGATAGGGCACTGATCTCATAATGTCCATTTCATCGGGGCTAGGGGCCCTAAATGTGATTTTACTAAATTTTTAATATTGTATTCCCCATTCAATTTGAGAAATATAGATACATATATTTATATTTTTGTTATGAAATTGATTGAAATGAACAGATTTTCGAACTTCATATTTTAAACTGATGGGCCTGGTGACCCTTAATGTAATTTATTTTTTATCTATATATATTCCTTTTTACTGAGATCGTTGCAACGCACGACGGGTCTGCTAGTAAATAATATAATAACATCACAAGAAATAATTTTAAAATGTTACCACTTTTTTAAGGTTGAAAAAGTTGACAAAAGCTTAAATTGCAAAATAAATGTATTTTCTTTTTTTTTAAACGTAAACAATTTGTCTTGGGCCGTTATGTCGGGACCGTTTTGTCCGGGGCCGTTTTAACGGGTCACCCTTGTAAATATAAATGGAAATTTGATAGGAGCAGCTGAGGAATTCGAAGAATAAATGTAAGTGTCACGTTTTTATATTACCTCAGTCTTTTGGTTTTTCAGTTCAGTGGCATTAATATCAGGAGAAATGACATTCAATCAGTGGCATTAATATCAGGAGAAATGACATTCAATCAGTGGCATTAATATCAGGAGAAATGACATTCAATCAGTGGCATTAATATCAGGAGAAATGACATTCAATCAGTGGCATTAATATCAGGAGAAATGACATTCAATCAGTGGCATTTAATATCAGGAGAAATGACATTCAATCAGTGGCATTAATATCAGGAGAAATGACATTAATATCAGGAGAAATGACATTAATATCAGGAGAAATGACATTAATATCAGGAGAAATGACATTAATATCAGGAGAAATGACATTAATATCAGGAGAAATGACATTAATATCAGGAGAAATGACATTAATATCAGGAGAAATGACATTCAATCAGTGGCATTAATATCAGGAGAAATGACATTAATATCAGGAGAAATGACATTAATATCAGGAGAAATGACATTTATATCAGGAGAAGTGACATTAATATCAGGAGAAATGACATTCAATCAGTGGCATTAATATCAGGAGAAATGACATTAATATCAGGAGAAATGACATTAATATCAGGAGAAATGACATTCAATCAGTGGCATTAATATCAGGAGAAATGACATTCAATCAGTGGCATTAATATCAGGAGAAATGACATTCAATCAGTGGCATTAATATCAGGAGAAATGACATTCAATCAGTGGCATTAATATCAGGAAAAATGACATTCAATCAGTGGCATTGATATCAGGAGAAATGACATTCAATCAGTGGCATTAATATCAGGAGAAATGACATTCAATCAGTGGCATTATTATCAGGAGAAATGACATTCAATCAGTGGCATTTAATATCAGGAGAAATGACATTCAATCAGTGGCATTAATATCAGGAGAAATGACATTCAATCAGTGGCATTAATATCAGGAGAAATGACATTCAATCAGTGGCATTAATATCAGGAGAAATGACATTCAATCAGTGGCATTAATATCAGGAGAAATGACATTCAATCAGTGCATTAATATCAGGAGAAATGACATTCAATCAGTGGCATTAATGTCAGGAGAAATGACATTCAATCAGTGGCATTAATATCAGGAGAAATGACATTAATATCAGGAGAAATGACATTAATATCAGGAGAAATGACATTAATATCAGGAGAAATGACATTAATATCAGGAGAAATGACACTAATATCAGGAGAAATGACATTAATATCAGGAGAAATGACATTAATATCAGGAGAAATGACATTAATATCAGGAGAAATGACATTAATATCAGGAAAAATGACATTCAATCAGTGGCATTAATATCAGGAGAAATGACATTAATATCAGGAGAAATGACATTAATATCAGGAGAAATGACATTAATATCAGGAGAAATGACATTAATATCAGGAGAAATGACATTCAATCAGTGGCATTAATATCAGGAGAAATGACATTAATATCAGGAGAAATGACATTAATATCAGGAGAAATGACATTCAATCAGTGGCATTAATATCAGGAGAAATGACATTCAATCAGTGGCATTAATATCAGGAGAAATGACATTCAATCAGTGGCATTTATATCAGGAGAAATGACATTCAATCAGTGGCATTAATATCAGGAGAAATGACATTCAATCAGTGGCATTGATATCAGGAGAAATGACATTCAATCAGTGGCACTAATATCAGGAGAAATGACATTCAATCAGTGGCATTAATATCAGGAGAAATGACATTCAATCAGTGGCATTAATATCAGGAGAAATGACATTCAATCAGTGGCATTAATATCAGGAGAAATGACATTCAATCAGTGGCATTAATATCAGGAGAAATGACATTCAATCAGTGGCATTATTATCAGGAGAAATGACATTCAATCAGTGGCATTTAATATCAGGAGAAATGACATTCAATCAGTGGCATTAATATCAGGAGAAATGACATTAATATCAGGAGAAATGACATTAATATCAGGAGAAATTACATTAATATCAGGAGAAATGACATTAATATCAGGAGAAATGACATTAATATCAGGAGAAATGACATTAATATCAGGAGAAATGACATTAATATCAGGAGAAATGACATTCAATCAGTGGCATTAATATCAGGAGAAATGACATTAATATCAGGAGAAATGACATTAATATCAGGAGAAATGACATTTATATCAGGAGAAGTGACATTAATATCAGGAGAAATGACATTCAATCAGTGGCATTAATATCAGGAGAAATGACATTAATATCAGGAGAAATGACATTAATATCAGGAGAAATGACATTCAATCAGTGGCATTAATATCAGGAGAAATGACATTCAATCAGTGGCATTAATATCAGGAGAAATGACATTCAATCAGTGGCATTAATATCAGGAGAAATGACATTCAATCAGTGGCATTAATATCAGGAAAAATGACATTCAATCAGTGGCATTGATATCAGGAGAAATGACATTCAATCAGTGGCATTAATATCAGGAGAAATGACATTCAATCAGTGGCATTATTATCAGGAGAAATGACATTCAATCAGTGGCATTTAATATCAGGAGAAATGACATTCAATCAGTGGCATTAATATCAGGAGAAATGACATTCAATCAGTGGCATTAATATCAGGAGAAATGACATTCAATCAGTGGCATTAATATCAGGAGAAATGACATTCAATCAGTGGCATTAATATCAGGAGAAATGACATTCAATCAGTGGCATTAATATCAGGAGAAATGACATTCAATCAGTGGCATTAATATCAGGAGAAATGACATTCAATCAGTGGCATTAATATCAGGAGAAATGACATTAATATCAGGAGAAATGACATTAATATCAGGAGAAATGACATTAATATCAGGAGAAATGACATTAATATCAGGAGAAATGACATTAATATCAGGAGAAATGACATTAATATCAGGAGAAATGACATTAATATCAGGAGAAATGACATTCAATCAGTGGCATTAATATCAGGAGAAATGACATTAATATCAGGAGAAATGACATTAATATCAGGAGAAATGACATTAATATCAGGAGAAATGACATTAATATCAGGAGAAATGACATTCAATCAGTGGCATTAATATCAGGAGAAATGACATTAATATCAGGAGAAATGACATTAATATCAGGAGAAATGACATTCAATCAGTGGCATTAATATCAGGAGAAATGACATTCAATCAGTGGCATTAATATCAGGAGAAATGACATTCAATCAGTGGCATTGATATCAGGAGAAATGACATTCAATCAGTGGCACTAATATCAGGAGAAATGACATTCAATCAGTGGCATTAATATTAGGGGTCTACCGATATATCGGCTGGCCGATATATCGGCACCGATATCTGGATATCGGCAATATCGGTATCGGTAGCATGTAAAGGTCCCGATATTGACGTCACCGATATTTCATAATAAGTGACATTTTGCCCACCCAAAAAAAAACGGAAACAAAAAAACTATCATTTAGATTTACAATATCTCGACAAATTAATATATCGACCCCGATACCGGTATTGAAATAGTCAAAAGAGTTCTAGTATTAATATGTGCAGCCACGATACTGTGTGCCATGTGCTGTGATATTGTTTAGGTATCGGCCGATTTTCGTATACTTAAAATACTGTGTAAATAGTGCCGATGCCAAGTATACCGTAATTGGTCTAATAAATGTATAACATGTAAACATTATGTTCACGTAATTGCTCTAATACTAACAGCAAAGATGCACGCAGAATCGCAGATGTCTAAATCATATCGTTTCGTATGGAATAACAAAATGTACCGTGTGCAGACTTGCTGTCATTGGCAACCATTCAACCTTCAACCTCATTTTCACTTATTACTATTACTTTGTTCTGATTGTTTCATTCATAAAAGGTGGCCGTGTGCAAAAGCCATTAAACTATTGGTTAGAATTAATAATTATGAGTCAAGGTTGAAGTTTCAAAAGGACTTCCTAATTTTGCTTGTACATTTTTATAAAGGATTGTTCGTTTTGTTATGAGTCCTATGTAGTAGGTCATGATCTGGAACTTGTAAACACATCGGAAACTTTGTTTCGGGGAGCAAAAAAATCGGTAATATCGGTAAAACTGGATATCGGTAGACCCCTTAATTATAAAATATAAATAATTACGAGTGATAAATTTAAGAATCCCGTCATCAAATATGACCGCTGTTATTTTTGTCCTAACAAATACTCATATCGGCACTCATATCGGAAAAAAATATCGGTAATATCGGCAAAAGTGCACATCGGTAGTCCCCTAATATAAAAGATAAATAATTACGAGTGATAAATTTAAGAATGACGTCATCAAATATTACCGCTGGTTTTTGTCCGAACAAATACTCATATCGGTACTCATATCGGCAAAAAAAATATCGGTAATATCGGTATCGGCAATATCGGCAAAAAGGCATATCGGTAGACCCCTAATTAATATCAGGAGAAATGACATTCAATCAGTGGCATTAATATCAGGAGAAATGACATTCAATCAGTGGCATTAATATCAGGAGAAATGACATTCAATCAGTGGCATTAATATCAGGAAAAATGACATTCAATCAGTGGCATTGATATCAGGAGAAATGACATTCAATCAGTGGCATTAATATCAGGAGAAATGACATTCAATCAGTGGCATTATTATCAGGAGAAATGACATTCAATCAGTGGCATTTAATATCAGGAGAAATGACATTCAATCAGTGGCATTAATATCAGGAGAAATGACATTCAATCAGTGGCATTAATATCAGGAGAAATGACATTCAATCAGTGGCATTAATATCAGGAGAAATGACATTCAATCAGTGGCATTAATATCAGGAGAAATGACATTAATATCAGGAGAAATGACATTAATATCAGGAGAAATGACATTAATATCAGGAGAAATGACATTAATATCAGGAGAAATGACATTAATATCAGGAGAAATGACATTAATATCAGGAGAAATGACATTAATATCAGGAGAAATGACATTAATATCAGGAGAAATGACATTAATATCAGGAGAAATGACATTAATATCAGGAGAAATGACATTAATATCAGGAGAAATGACATTAATATCAGGAGAAATGACATTAATATCAGGAGAAATGACATTAATATCAGGAGAAATGACATTAATATCAGGAGAAATGACATTAATATCAGGAGAAATGACATTAATATCAGGAGAAATGACATTAATATCAGGAGAAATGACATTAATATCAGGAGAAATGACATTAATATCAGGAGAAATGACATTAATATCAGGAGAAATGACATTAATATCAGGAGAAATGACATTAATATCAGGAGAAATGACATTAATATCAGGAGAAATGACATTAATATCAGGAGAAATGACATTAATATCAGGAGAAATGACATTAATATCAGGAGAAATGACATTAATATCAGGAGAAATGACATTAATATCAGGAGAAATGACATTAATATCAGGAGAAATGACATTAATATCAGGAGAAATGACATTAATATCAGGAGAAATGACATTAATATCAGGAGAAATGACATTAATATCAGGAGAAATGACATTAATATGGAGTTGGAAGCTTTGGCTGGGTGAAATTTCACCTTTTTTTTTGGGGGGGGGGATAATTCCTTCATTCCTTCATTTCTTTATTAATTTCTTATTTGGCTTTTCATTTATCCCAATAAAATCTCCACTTTAAAAAATAACTTGTTAAAAAGTAACAATTAATTAACGACTAGGAATTTGCTGCCCCTAACAAAGTGCCTATACGCTGTTGTTTGTGTATTAAGGCCATACCCAGACTTTATTCGGGGGGTAGGCCTTTTTTTGCCTCGTTTTGCAACAAAAAAAAAGTGTTTTCAGTGCGTACAATGACCAAAAAAGAATGTTTTCATGCAATAAATAACACTGTATAATGTATATAAAAGTTTCCAAGATAGTATTTTATTTAAAAAATGCAAGTACTCGATCATTCATTTCTTTTCTTGTTAATAATGAAATCTGCAGGCGCAAGCGTTGAAGAATTTGAATTACATAGATTTACATTATGGTACGGAACTGACAAGACGGAATCTCTTAATAATGTCAAGATCTTTGAGGCCTTCAACCTCTCCCGTGGTTCGAACAAGTGGAACAAAAGAGATGACTTCCTCTCTTACATTGTTTTCGCTGTCAAAACATCTGATACAAAACGACATTTCTTCTTTGTATTTCTTTCTCTTTGTTACAACAAAAGGGCACAAATTCGCAGAAGGGAGTTCGTTCGAACGTACGAACCACCCCCCCCCCTGTATGGCTAAGTATTGCTTCTCATATTTGACCAAATTCCTCTTTCCAATAAATCTAAAATATGTACACACGTCCTCGTCCTTTGATATATATACAGTGACTTTAATTGAACCTTGAGTGACCAATGCGATATTTCATGATAGGGAGGTACATCACGATGAGTAATTTCAGCCCTGGAACTGAAATGTTTGCGATAATCCGTGAATCAAATAATCTGAAGGGAGAAAATGGGTTGATCACCAGACACAGCAACCTTGTATTTTACGTTGATGGGAAAATAAAGTTATAATCATAATGTTAACATTAACGGTAACGATAATTAATTTATTTTAAACAGATTGTAAGCGTGTGTTTCAATTCAATTTTTAAAAAAAAATTATTATAATAACGTACCGTATGTGAATGTGCCTTAACTGAACATATTTTTGCACAGCCCAACAACAATAATATGCAAACATGATGCAAACGTTCATGAAAATTTAGCTATTACTTTGTATATGTTGTGGTGTCCGATGCCCGAACAATTGTAAAAAGGAGAACAAAAATCGTTATGATAGATAGGTAATAGGTGGATCTAACGTTCTACCTCTTTATTTCTTTTCTCATCAGGATGGGTGAAAACAATAAACTGAACTAATTTTCTGTAGCAAAATAAATGCGAATCGAGATTTTTACTGTGACCTCACCTGTTTTCAGCATGTCAACAAAGCACACCCAGTCAGTTAGTGTTAGGCATGCATGAATTAAACGTTATTAGGGCTGGTTATTAGTTATTAGTGTCCTAAACCTATCTAGCATTTGACTTTGCATTGTCTTTGAAAATCGTGCTTCTTACGTACGGTGCCGTTAATCATAGACTATTTAATTTATATTAGGGACTAAAATTTTGTCGCTCAAGCAGCAATGACTCAAGCATGATTCAGGACATTCTCAGTCGGTGAATTCAGTTGAATGACTGTGTATACAGTGTACTGAACTGTGTTGTGTGAGGTGATTCAGCACTTTCTGATTACTTCTTTTAGTATAACTGGACACGGCTTTACTCTACAACTCAGTATATAATTTTTAAACGTAAGTTTGCTATGCTTAATTTTAATCATAAATAACTTTTTAGTTGAAAACCAAAAAACTCAAATTCAAATAGTAAAAGATTGTGATTCAATTTAGAAAGGCCTAATCATAATCTAATAATTAATTACTACAAGTACAAGTCTAAATCAAACGGTGTGAGTGTGGTAACAGATGATTCTTCATTTATAACTTTTGATTTTATTATATCCTCTAAATTGTCATAGTAACAGTGTTATAAATTAGTAACATTTAGTAAATGCTACAACTTTGACAAATTTCACAAGACAAATGTATAAAATTTACTATTACTGTTATTATTATAAAGAGTAGACTATTAATTGTTATAGAAATATCTAGCATTGGCTTAGACATAGGCATTCATTCAAATTTATACATTAAACATGAATGTGTTCAGAGTTCATTGACTCATCATTCATTATCATTAGCAAAATCAATGATACATACTTATTTTTGTTTAGCCTTAAATATTTAAATAGCAATATACCTAACTATTAACTTTAAAATTTAGGTATACTATATATTAAAATTAAAACAAAAATAGTCTAAGTCTATAATCTATACATAGGGTTACCAACTCCCACAACCTCGAACCCGGGAGATTATAGATTATAGAATTGCAAACATTATAACACTTAACAAATATTAAAGGTGTTTGTTCACTTTTTTGGTTTACATTGTAATTACACGCCAGTGATTTTAACCAAGTTGTAAAATTATATGATTATTAATAACATAAAAATTTAAACAAAACAATTATTTTAACATACTGAATACTGTATTACAATTTATATCATGAAAGCCGATTCCTGGAGACTCAAAAACGGGAGAGTTGGCAACCCTATCACTTTATGAATTGAATGAATATGGTCCAAATATGTTTTAAAAAAGGCACCCACAAATTTGAGCTCATCTAAAATGAAAAGGAACACATATCTTCTGTGCTGTAATGGAGGAGTGGTTCAGTCTGTAATATATGATATAATATTAAGTAAACACTTCTTACAATAACAACATAATAAATAGCAAAAAATATGTAGGCCTAAGTGTTATAGGCCTATTATATCACTGTAATAACTATAGATTAACGATTGGATTAAAATTTAATTAACTGTAGTTTAATGAAACTGATTAATTCTAAAACAGTTAATTAGACCTTCTGATATGTCATTGGCCATGTTGTTACTGAAAGTTACTGTTAATCTTTTTTCATTGCGTCAAATTTGGTATCTGTGCCATATTATAAAATCTTAACTATAGTCATCTCAAAAAGCTTTAAATTGAAATGAATTCAATTATTTACCATTTGTATATGTAGTTTTTGGGCCTGAAAAAATGTCAACAATCTTAGTATTTATGTGGTAATTATATGCCAAGCACTATAATTGATTATGTCATTTAATAATAATAAATAGTATTCAAACAGCCAAGTCCTTCAAGACTGCACTTAAGACACATCTTTTCAACATTTATTTTCAAAATTAATGAAACAACATTTCTTGTAAATGATTAATGTAGCTTATGTATAATGTACTGTAATTTTTGTGTTTGTTATGATATGAAAGTTAATTTAATATTTATAGGTATGTTATTTCTTTCATGTAAAGCGCCGTGAGCCCAGTTCCTTACTGGGATACAGCGCTATATAAATAATCAATTTATTATTATTTTTATTATTAATTGATTATGTCATTTATGTGGTAATTATATGCCAAGTGCTATAATTGATTATGTCATTTATGTGGTAATTATATGCCAAGCACTATAATTGATTATGTCATTTATGTGGTAATTATATGCCAAGTGCTATAATTGATTATGTCATTTATGTGGTAATTATATGCCAAGCACTATAATTGATTATGTCATTTATGTGGTAATTATATGCCAAGCACTATAATTGATTATGTTATTTATGTGGTAATTATATGCCAAGCGCTATAATTGATTATGTCATTTATGTGGTAATTATATGCCAAGCACTATAATTGATTATGTTATTTATGTGGTAATTATATGCCAAGCGCTATAATTGATTGTTATTTATGTGGTAATTATATGCCAATCACTATAATTGATTATGTTATTTATGTGGTAATTATATTCCAAGCACTATAATTGATTATGTTAAGAGTTCAACAATGTTTGATAATACTGAGGTATATAACTCAAAATTATGATTAACATGCTCAGACCATAGATATAAAAAAAAACGAGAAAATTAATTTTAATAACAGATCGTGATTATGAAGAAAATTATAACACTGGGTGAAGTTTAATTTTCAATATTTTAGTTTATTTACTTAAAGCTATAAACATTTATGGGTGCTACGGATACACAATCCAAGAAAATATGCTAGTTCATTAATAGAGACAAAGTAGGAGGACACCTTAAATTCACAGAGTTTAATTTCTTATTTTTGTTGTTTCTTTTTTTGACTTATCTGCTAAAGACTGGAGCATTGAGCCAAATTGTTCTTTTTCTGAAATACATGTATATCTTGTTTCACTGAATGTAGACCCTTTTGTATTATTCTTCATATTCAACATTAATGTTTATGTTTTTTTTGTTACTTAAACAATATTACATAATTTAATTTGAGAATAAAAGTTTCTTTAGTATTATGACAATGTGAAAGGCAGAATGACATAACTGTCATCAAGCCATTATAAGTTTGAAATTTCTCTCTGGTATGCAAACATTGCATAATGTCCCATCTGTGAAAATTAGGTTACTATGTCAATTATCTTTTAAGGCTATAATAGTGCTTTCAAAATATTTGTTACAGTTTTGATAGGAAATTCATCAGGAGAGTTGTAGATTTGTACTACAATGTACTGAACTTTTACTCAATTGAAATATTTATGTGTTAACTTTGTATTTGTAAAATTTTATATTCTTTTATAATTACAAAATTATAATCATACAAAATTGTGGCAATATGATTTGCTATTGAAAGGATTACTTTGTGCCTTGTACTTTTAATTTTAATGTTGCTTGATCATGGATTGCAAGGGGGAGAAGAAAAAAATGTTTCAATATTTAAATGCATAAACTACTTCAACCATAATGCACAGAAAAAATTACATCAGAGGTATTTGATCAGAGTTCTAGAGTTTAATATTAAACAAATAGCATCTAACCCTCTCACAAAATGAGTTTAATAATAAACAGTCACAAAATTTAATTGTTTCTGCCTTTACCACAATGTAAGCCTATAAAAAATACTCAAAACTCAAATACAAAATGTAGTGCAAAAATTACAAACCCCATACATTTTTATATACAATACTTTTTTTTTATTACTATAGTCACTTGTTTGGGGTTAAGCATGAAAAAATGAATTCCTTTGTAAAAGTCAGTAAGTGTTAACATATAAGGTAGATTCAGTGTTTGAGAGGTTTGGTCAATTTTGGGTAACATTTAATCACTTGCCATGTGGCACATCACTTGCCATGTGGCACTTCACTTGCCATGTGGCACATCACTTGCCATGTGGCACATCACTTACCATGTGGCACATCACTTGCCATGTGGCACATCACTTGCCATTTGGCACATCACTTGCCATGTTGCACATCACTTGCCATGTGGCACATCACTTGCCATGTGGCACATCACTTGCCATGTGGCACATCATCATTGTTTTCAAAATATTTAATGATGAGAGCATGTGCTGGTTTCAAATTAATATTGCAAGGTTTCAAATGTGTTTCAGACACTAGTGTTTTAAATGGGTCTATTAACTGAAGGCTCAGCTCTATCTTGGGAGGAGACAAAGAAACAGGCTGATCATGTTCGTAAACATGGGATCAAGCAGTTCCTGGCTCAGTATAGAAAGTTGATGGCTCGAAAGAAAGATGTTTTGTACTGGGGAGATGAGGTAAGAACTGATATGAAATAAAAAGAGTCATTCTTTAAAGTATTTACACTATAAGCATTTAAAAATAAATAACAATAGGCACTTTATTTTAATCATTTTATCTCCATTCTTTTCTACTTTAACTTCAAAATATTGTTTGAAATTTTTTAAATCATATTTTGGGCACTTAAAATAGAAATGTGAAATATATAATGAAAATTTTATTTTCTAAGCTCTAAAATATATAATGTCCTCGACATTTTGTTATATTTTTAATCTGAGAAACTGAAAGTAACAGACTAACTTATAGTTAAATTTTAAATTTGGAAAAATTATACATTTAAAATGGTGGCCAACTGGAATGTGTTAAAATCGTTAGTATATTCCCAACAATATACTTATTATTTTTATCTAAAACATTTTTTGTACAAGGTGGAGTATCAGTTGGTTAAATTTGACCATGTCAATAAAAAAGTTTATGTGGCCTTGAGAGCTCAGGATGTACTTAAAGGACTGACTGAGAAAGTTCAGCAGAAACCAGAGTGAGTATTACTTGAATCAAATTGTACTGCTATTGCTTACCATAATGTTCTATACTGCTATTGCCTTGTATTTATACCAGTGGCGTAGCGAGGGGGGGGGGAGGGCAAAGGCCCCGGGCGGCAGTTTGCCAGGGGCGGCAAATTCCTCCTAGTCGTTAATTAGTTTCTTAAAAATGAAAATTTTAAAAGAAAGGAGTTTTTTAAAATTCGAAAATAAAGAAAAGCCAAATAAGAAATTAATAAAAGAAATAAAGGAACTATCCAAAAGCATGTGAATGTTTAAACTGCATAAACTTCAAACTCCTTATTGGATATAAATTCGTCTGATACTAATACTACTGTAATAAAAAAAACAGAGGCTAAATTAGTATGAGAACGTGACACTGATGTGGTGATAAATTCGTTGATTCTTAAAATTTGACAGCCGCCACTGTTGTAAAATTTGGGGGGGGGCAGCAAATTCATCGTTGTTAATTAGCTAATTGTTAAAACGTGAAAATAAATTTTAAGAAAAGAAAAGCCAAGATAAAAAAATATTAAACGTAATGAAGAACTATATTAAAATACGAGAGCTCTTCTAATGCCAAAACTTCAAACTCCATTATAAATCTAAAGTCTGCTGATACTAATGTTACTGAGCTGGAAAACATAGGGGCTGACAGTATGACAATAATGTGCTGGTATATATAATTGATTCAAGTTTGATTTTAACGTAAGTGAACTACTGGAAAAAATTGTTGGCGTATTTATATGGGCTTATTTTAATTTTAATATCTTTTGTTTTGTGGCATAAACAAAAATAATGGAAACAATTGCATATCTAGTGGAATTAAAACTTGGCACAAATAAATACAATTTTTTAATTATTTTTTTTTGTGGGGGAGGGTAGCGAATTTCTTGTTGTTGATTGGATAATTGTTAAAACGGGAAAATACATTTTAATAAAAGAAAAGAAAAGCCAAGATAAGTACTCAACATTACCAAAATTTTTGCAAATGGAAGGAATCAGAAATTGTATTTTATTTTTTAAAAATAGACTATTAATAAAGACGAACAATTAGTTGTTATAAAGAGAAGACAAAGTGGCAAGAAGTTCTTGTTAGAATATTTGACATTATTAAATCCTGGCGAAATTGAATGTGACTTTTTGAGGTCACAGAGAGGGCAATACTGTTGCAAATAAAGGCAATATTCTGGAACTAATGCATTAGCTAGCAAAGTACGTTCGAGCACTCCGAGAACATAGTGGGAAAAGGGGTAAAAAACTTGTCATCTAAAATTCAAACTGAGCTCATAGCAATTTTAGGAGATACAGTTCACGAAAAATCATCTTTCTTCAATAACAAGATACTAAATATTGTTCCATTGTATTTGATAGCTCTTCATATATTTGACATAAGGATCAAACAAGTCCAGTTGTGTGATATGTAAAGATTGAAAATCAAAAAGTAGACGTTGTAGAATCTTTCAAAGATTACATTCAAGCAAAAGTGAATCTGCTTACGACATTTCTGAAATGATTTTGAATAAATGATGATCTTAAAATAATGGACTGCACAGGCCCAACGTGTGTTAATACTTCTTAAGGGCTGGAAAGTATATAGAGTTCAACAAAGGCGCAAAAACATAAAATCTCATGTCAAACTCGTTCAAACAGTTAAACCTAATTTGTTAACATGATACTCCAACTGAAACGAATTCTCCAATTATTTTAGTACACTTGAGCGTTGTTATGCATTCTTTTCCAAGTCCATACACTGTTGGAAATACCCAATTGCTTCTACAAGCAAGGCATTCAGACTTCAGGATACAAAATAGTGAATATACTATGGAGCCATTTTGAGGTTACTTTGTAAGCTATAGAACTGAAAGATGCAGACAAAAAGCTTAACACATGAACAGACGCAGGAACTTTGCAAGTCACAATGAAATCTTTTTACTTTCAAAATTATATATTAAAAAAATGCCTGAAATTCTTTACAAATGTATAGTGCTCAACAAAAAAAATTTCTTAGCAGTGCTACTCACAGAGAAACTAATGGAATGTAATACTTAAGGGATGCTTTGACATTTGATAAAATTTTATGTAGAGACCACATCATTTTAATCGAACCTTCCAATCAAAGAACTAGAGCATGTTTGGTGATCGAAGCAAATATGTATGTATCCATGCTTTGTAGAATAACAGTTAAGAAGAAATTTGGTTTCTTCATAAGATGAGATTAGTGTATAAATTCTTGTGAAACTTTGGCAGTTATATAGAATTTAGAGAACAGACATGATTTTTGTACAGCAGCTAATCTACTGGACTTTGAAAAAAAAATTCAAATTAGTACGTATTTTATGTTATTGTACTTATAAAGGCATTAGCCGAAACGTCTACTGTCGTGTTAGTTTAAAAATAAAGCTTAAATTTATTGTTTTCATTGCACAATTTGTTTGTGTATTTCGTAATTTTTTCAAATTAGAGCATTCAAAATATGCCACATGACATAGTCAGGCAAGGAATATTTTAACCCCATGATTAGAAAAAAAATTAATGAATTCAAGACTAGGTGGTTTATTTAAGTTTATAAAGATATTTAGGCTCTCAAGTTACCCTGCCCTAAAATAATATAATTAATTCGAACATTGCTTACAACTGTCTTAAGTAATGCAAGGTGTTAAAAAGACTTCTCTAACCTGCCTACACATATACCCCGCAGAATTTTTAGATCCTGTAAAAAAATTGTGGTATAACCCGCCCACGCTTATACCCCGCACTATTTCACCACATTTGAGAAGGCATATCACTCTTAACCACTCTAGGAGATGTACTTACCGTACTATATTTTCACAACTTTATTTTCACAACTTTATCAATACCATGCATGCAAAAATATCTCTTATTACTTAAAAAGTAATTGTTTATTTTAACAAGAATATTATAAATAATTATAAATTTGATATTTTATTCAATTAGCTAAACGTAAACAAGTGTGCACTATTTTTTCTGGTACACTGTACCATCAGACAACTGCATTGGTTATACAAGGCATTATACAAGGCATTCGATTTACGACATCAACGAGAACTGGTTCCAAACCGGTTTAAATTGGACTATTCGATTCTGAGGTTAACCCTGGAGACACAAATAATACAAGAAGTTATACAGAATCTAATTTTATATTCGTGTTTTGCAAGTAATAGTGCCATTGATTCATTATTCAGTAAAAAAAAATTCAGATACCCCACCCACGGAGATACCCCCCAGGGGGGGCTGCGGGGTTTGTAAAATCTGGTATAACCCGCGGGGAATGTGCGTGAAAATACGGTACACAAAAATTGTCTAATCTATTTCTATTTTGGCTATTGAGCATGCCATGGCTGAAAACATTGATACATGAAAGATTGAGCCATGAGGAAAAAAAAACACTTTAAATACATTAAAGAAATGAAGCCTTTCTTTTTAACACAAAAATATATAGTGTTCTTATTATTACTTTCTAATTAATTTTATTTTTACTTTATAGCGTTAACATATTTTGGGGGGGGGGCAAATTTGGTTTCTTCCCGGGCGGCACATACCCACGCTACGCCGCTGATTTATACACTTTATATATCAAATTAAAAAATCATTTTGCATTTGAAACTGTTTCATCTTACACTGATAACTGTTACATCTTACACTGATAACTGTTACATCTTACACTGATAACTGTTACATCTTACACTGATAACTGTTACATCTTACACTGATAACTGTTACATCTTACACTGATAACTGTTACATCTTACACTGATAACTGTTACATCTTACACTGATAACTGTTACATCTTACACTGATAACTGTTACATCTTACACTGATAACTGTTACATCTTACACTGATAACTGTTACCCAAATGAACATTCTAAAAATCAAATACAATGAAGCTTGAAGTTTATATGTGATATATTGGCATATGACAAGCCCCAACATAAAAAGGCACATGTGATGACTGTATCTGGCCTCTAAGATATTTGTGTGATGGAATGTTTTATTTGGTGAATGTTGACATGTAACATATGTCTTTGTTCATCTCTCTGTGCTAGCACATCTGCCTCTACCTCTTGGCATCCTGAATATGCTGAATACATGGTGGAAGGCACACCTGGCAAACCCTATGGTGGAATGATAGCCCATTTCAACATTGTGGAGGCTAACATGTCTTTAAGGTGAGTCTTGGTCATTCATGGGGAATGTTTGTGTTACAAGTAGGAAACTTACTGTTAACCATCATATCACATACGCTCGTATTTAAGTTCACAAGTATTGCTCATAAGGTGTGACATAGAAATCATGAAGCACACTGTGAATTAAACAATATTTTCTGTATTTTGTTCATGTTATACAGACGGCAAGAGATCCAAGCAGAGCTGAAGGAAGATGAAGCACCACTGTCACTTACTGCTTTCCCAAGGTAATTATTCCCTCTGTGCCGGTCATAGACTATTAATGTCTTAGCCAGTCATAGACTATTAATGTCTTAGCCAGTCATAGACTATTAATGTCTTAGCCAGTCATAGACTATTAATGTCTTAGCCAGTCATAGACTATTAATGTCTTAGCCAGTCATAGACTATTAATGTCTTAGCCAGTCATAGACTATTAATGTCTTAGCCAGTCATAGACTATTAATGTCTTAGCCAGTCATAGACTATTAATGTCTTAGCCAGTCATAGACTATTAATGTCTTAGCCAGTCATAGACTATTAATGTATTAGCCGGTCATAGACTATTAATGTCTTAGCCCGTCATAGACTATTAATGTCTTAGCCAGTCATAGACTATTAATGTCTTAGCCAGTCATAGACTATTAATGTCTTAGCCAGTCATAGACTATTAATGTCTTAGCCAGTCATAGACTATTAATGTCTTAGCCAGTCATAGACTATTAATGTCTTAGCCAGTCATAGACTATTAATGTCTTAGCTGGTCATAGAATATCTTCAAAGCTTTTATGTCCAATGATATGGCATGGATAACATTTTCTTAGAGAATTTGTGTATGTTCAGTAAACCTCAACTATATTTTCTTTATTAATATATGTGATCAACATGCAATAGAAGCAAACATCAATCGTAGTTAAAAAGTAACTTTTGTAGGATGTCATCAATACTATTATTTACAGTATTAACCCTTTACTGGGCAGAATTTTTCCCATTTTCATTCTCCAAATGGGCAATATTTTATTTACAATTTTAGAGATATTTAGCTGTGTCTCTTCCACTAAGTCCTCGCGAAGGGAGGTAACCAGGCATTGTGACTTATTAAAAAGTGTTGAGCTTTATTATCTGTTGATTTGAATTGCTTCAGATTTCATGTCATTTAGTAGACTTATGAGCCAGAGATCTGGTGCTCAAGATAAGACACTTGGACTCAATTAACCAATCATTTAGTAAACTGATCAGCCAGAGATCTGGTGCTCAAGATAAGACACTTGGACTCAATTAACCAATCAATGGCCTCCTACACTTTCATCTCATTATAGGTCACATACGGAACATTCTGGAATACTTTATCAGTAACAATACACACTTAATAGAATTAAACTTTTTTCCTCCCTTTTTGTTGTGTATTTCACAACAAACTCACTGTTTTAACTTTGTAACAAAAACAAAAAAATTATGCCAACTTACTACAGTTAAAGAAAAGATTTTAAAACTCCCAACCATAAAGCTCAAGTTTTTTAATTTATAATTTCTGTAGTGATCACTGTTATTCTAGAAAGATCTTATAAAATATTAGAGGTAAATGTATAACATAAAAACAGGGTATTAGTAGGCCTGACGGGACGTAACACAACAGCGAACGTTTCAGCAAAGAGCCTTCCTCAACGGACAAATAGTACACTAATGAAACGAATATAACGAAATAATAAAAACAATTAGCTGCGGTGAAATCCAAGTAGTCCAGTAGAGATCACCCCCATTACTTTAAAATATTAGAAAAATGTTAGCACGTGAGAGCATAGAGCTGCACAATTGTGGTATTGGTTCCAGTTTCTGTGGTCTGTTGTATCTTGTTACATATTGTTAATGAACATGTTCTATCCTAGACTTGGCTCTGTTGTATCTTGTTAATTATTGTTAATGAACATGTTCTATCCTAGACTTGGCTGCGGGATTTTTACCTGGCCAGAAGCAAAACCTGATCCTTTAAATGGAGTTTCAAGGTCATTGTTTTTTCCAGATGAGGCCATTAACCAGGGCCATGTTAGATTCAAGTAAGTTATCAGAGCTTGTCTCACTGACGTTATCAGAACTTGTCTCACTGACGTTATCAGAACTTGTCTCACTGACGTTATCAGAACTTGTCTCACTGACGTTATCAGAACTTGTCTCACTGACGTTATCAGAACTTGTCTCACTGACGTTATCAGAACTTGTCTCACTGAGGATGTATGTGCAAGGCAGGGGATGGTAGAGGTGATGTATGTGCAAGCCAGGGGATGGTAGAGGTGATGTATGTGCAAGCCAGGGGATGGTAGAGGTGATGTATGTGCAAACCAGGGGATGTTAGAGGTGATGTATGTGCAAGCCAGGGGATGTTAGAGGTGATGTATGTGCAAGCCAGGGGATGTTAGAGGTGATGTATGTGCAAGCCAGGGGATGTTAGAGGTGATGTATGTGCAAGCCAGGGGATGTTAGAGGTGATGTATGTGCAAGCCAGGGGATGGTAGAGGTGATGTATGTGCAAGCCAGGGGATGGTAGAGGTGATGTATGTGCAAGCCAGGGGATGGTAGAGGTGATGTATGTGCAAGCGAGGGGATGTTAGAGGTGATGTATGAGCAAGCCAGGGGATGTTAGAGGTGATGTATGTGCAAGCCAGGGGATGTTAGAGGTGATGTATGTGCAAGCCAGGGGATGTTAGAGGTGATGTATGTGCAAGCCAGGGGATGTTAGAGGTGATGTATGTGCAAGCTAGGGGATGTTAGAGGTGATGTATGTGCAAGCCAGGGGATGTTAGAGGTGATGTATGTGCAAGCTAGGGGATGTTAGAGGTGATGTATGTGCAAGCCAGGGGATGTTAGAGGTGATGTATGTGCAAGCCAGGGGATGGTAGAGGTGATGTATGTGCAAGCCAGGGGATGGTAGAGGTGATGTATGTGCAAGCCAGGGGATGTTAGAGGTGATGTATGTGCAAGCTAGGGGATGTTAGAGGTGATGTATGTGCAAGCCAGGGGATGTTAGAGGTGATGTATGTGCAAGCCAGGGGATGTTAGAGGTGATGTATGTGCAAGCGAGGGGATGTTAGAGCCGATGTATGTGCAAGCTAGGGGATGTTAGAGGTGATGTATGTGCAAGCCAGGGGATGTTAGAGGTGATGTATGTGCAAGCCAGGGGATGGTAGAGGTGATGTATGTGCAAGCCAGGGGATGGTAGAGGTGATGTATGTGCAAGCCAGGGGATGGTAGAGGTGATGTGTCTTCAAGCCAGGGGATGGTAGAGGTGTTGCATGTGCAAGTCAGGGTAAAAAGATCTCTTTTGTCTAAAACAAGCAACAAAAAACTGCTTTTTAAAAACACAATTAAACAAATAAATTGTGCCAATGAAAGCCGTGGCTAGTAGATCTTGTTCCTTATACACATCTTGTTCCTTATACACATCTTGTTCCTTATACACATCTTGTTCCTTATACACATCTTGTTCCTTATACACATATTGTTCCTTATACACATCTTGTTCCTTATACACATCTTGTTCCTTATACACATATTGTTCCTTATACACATATTGTTCCTTATACACATATTGTTAATAAATTTCAAGTTAAAATTTTGGGATAGAATATTTTAGAGCAGAGTGATGTCAAAATATTATTTTTAAAATTAATTGCCGTTATTATTTATTTCAGAACTTTAACCAAAAATATCAGAACTCGTCGGAAAGAGAAGGTAGCCATTAATGTACCAAGTAAGTTAGAGAAGGTAGCCATTAATGTACCAAGTAAGTCAGAGAACGTAGCTATTAATTTACCAAGTAAGTTAAAGAAGGTAGCCATTAATGTACTGTAGTAGTGTGCACACCCACACAACGCCGCACCATGTGCACAGCACAGAGATGCACTAGGTATAATTGATAGAAGAAAGGAAGTAGAGAGAGAATGACAGTTGGATGTGCCAAGGACAGAGTGAACTGGTAATGAAGGACAGCTGTTGCATTTGTGTTTAAATAAAACTGTTGCATATCCTTGCCGGGTGAATTGGACTATATTGTTTTTAATTAACTAGCCACCACTCGGCTACAGTACTAAGTAGGTTGAGGTTTTTTATTTTTAAACATGGTTGAAAACTTTACTTGGTGTGTGAAATATTCTCAATAATCAGAACTATTCCCAATCACTATATGATCTCATGAAATGCTTTTCAATTTGTCAATGACTTGTTTAGAGTTAAAAGAATTTCACTTGTGCCAATCTAAGGAGTATAACATATTTTGATGCTAATTTGTTTCAGTATTTAAAGATGTCAACACAAAATCACCATTTGTAGAAGATTTCTCATCACTTGGAGATGATGGAACCAGTGCAGCTGCTGCCAAACCTGACCACATCTACATGGACTGCATGGGGTTTGGCATGGGCAACTGTTGTCTCCAGGTCACATTCCAGGCCTGTAACATAGATGAGGCCAAGACCTTGTACGACCAACTGGCTGGCATGTGTCCCATTATGGTCAGTTCTAGAATTCATTACATTGTGTCTATGGACACAAACCGTATTGTTTTTAAAAAAATATTTTTCTTTAAATTAATCAAACAGGTAACAAAATTTATTTGGTTTATGAAGATATTATTATTTTATGGCATCTGTCCTCAAGCGACAAATGCATTAACTCCTGCCCCTCCCCCGCGACTTTCTCCTGGTTCTTCTCTCTTCACTCCCAGCTGTGAGGGTTGCTTCTGCAGCTTGAGTACCCTCACATATTGTTGGCCTCCCAGAGCAATGGCCTCCCACATTCTATGGTCGATGCGCACCAGTAACATGTCTTTCTTGCAGACGTCCTTGTAGCACAGGCAAGGATGACCTCTTTTCCTATGACCAGTTGCCAGCTCACCGTAAAGCAGGGCTCTTGGAATGCGCTCTGAGCCCATCCTGTGGACATGGCCCAACCACCGCAGTTGCCTCTCACTCAGTGCATACTCAACAAATATGTTCCACTGAGCACCTCTACATTTGTGATTTTATCCTGCTACTTGATGTGTAGGATCCTACGCAAGCATCGCAAGTGGAAACTGTTAAGCTGCTTTATTTGATCAGTTGTTGGAGTCCTATCTCTGTATGTGAGGTAAAAGCTGCATCGTCCGTGAAGAGCAACTCTCTGATTAATACGCTTTCCAATTTGCACTGAGCCGGCTGAGTTATATAGGCTTCCATCAGCCTTGGTCTGGATGTTCACACCCTCAGTGCAGTCCTCAAAAGCATGTCGGAGTATCACCGAGAAGGAAATACCAAAGAGTGTTGGTGCCATTACACACCCCTGTTTGACTCCACTACAAACTGGGAAGGGTACTGAGGTGGCACCACTGTGCTGTGCATGTTAAACTGGGCAGGGTACTGAGGTGGCACCACTGTGCTGTGCATGTTAAACTGGGCAGGGTACTGAGGTGGCACCACTGTGCTGTGCATGTTAAACTGGGCAGGGTACTGAGGTGGCACCACTGTGCTGTGCATGTTAAACTGGGCAGGGTACTGAGGTGGCACCACTGTGCTGTGCATGTTAAACTGGGCAGGGTACTGAGGTGGCACCACTGGGCTGTGCATGTTAAACTGGGCAGGGTACTGAGGTGGCACCACTGTGCTGTGCATGTTAAACTGGGCAGGGTACTGAGGTGGCACCACTGTGCTGTGCATGTTAAACTGGGCAGGGTACTGAGGTGGCACCACTGTGCTGTGCATGTTAAACTGGGCAGGGTACTGAGGTGGCACCACTGTGCTGTGCATGTTAAACTGGGCAGGGTACTGAGGTGGCACCACTGTGCTGTGCATGTTAAACTGGGCAGGGTACTGAGGTGGCCCCACTGTGCTGTACATGTTAAACTGGGCAGGGTACTGAGGTGGCACCACTGTGCTGTACATGTAAAACTGGGCAGGGTACTGAGGTGGCACCACTCTGCTGTGCATGTTAGTGTGGAAAGACTCTATGATGTTGAGAAGCCTCGGCGGACATCCTTTTTTTTTCTTCAGTTTATGGAACAGACCCTTGCGGCTGACCAGGTCAAGTGCCTTTGTTAGATGTATGTAGGCAATGAAGAGGGCTTTCTGTTGCTCCCTACATTTCTCTTGGCCCACTACAACTCAATACTATCAATGAATTAGAATATCCTGCTTAAAAAGAATAACATGGAAATGCATTATGCATTAAATTGGTATGTCTAAGATTTTAATTGCTGACAATGTTGAAGGCTTATTTCGTTCCATTTCCTGTAGCTTGCCTTGAGTGCCAGTTCCCCCATCTACAGAGGTTATCTGTCTGACATCGACACCAGGTGGCCAGTCATTGCGTCCTCTGTGGACGACAGGACCAAGGAGGAGAGGGGTCTGGAGGTAAAAGTTTTAGTTCCCAAAAAAGTTCTTAAGGGGTCGGGAGGTAAAAGTTTTAGTTCCCTAACAAGTTCTTGAGGTGCCTGGGAGTTCCTTAACAATTTCCTAACCTCGAGATAACAATTTTAAAAGAGGGATTTGTAAATTAGTGGTACATCAAACGCAATTGAATAAAAATCTGGCTAAATCTTAAAACTACAAAACTGTTGATGCATTCAAATGTACAGAATGTCTACACTTTTCTGTTATATCAGGTTGGGATCAGCTGTTATTATTTAGTTTAATTCGTGGCCTTTAGTCAGAGGACACATTAATTAAATGGTCAACTTTGTGTATACTTCTCACTCTCACTATAAAATAATTATTTGAGGCTATTCATTAAGAATGATTTTTCTAGCATGTCACTAACATAAATTTTATAATATTGTTTTTCCTTTTTAGATTGGGTAAAGTAATAAGCGCAGCCCCCCCCCCTTTTCCTGGTTTCAATATCTCTTCTTTTTTTCCTTTGAATCAATAAATATTATTATATTCCAACAACTGATGCTATTAAGTTATAGGCAACCTATATTTCTATAAGGAAAAAAATTTATTCAGCATAATTTTGAAGCAATATCGCAATAATATACTAAAAAGCTAGTGCCTCTCTTTACAAATAGCATCAAGCATTTGAGTCAATGACCCCAGTAAGTGGGGCTTATTACCCCACTTTACCCTATAGTTTTGTCCTCCCATTATTCTCTTCTCATAAATGTTTGTATTTGAACATTGCCAGCCCCTGAAGGAGGACAAGTTTCTCATCCACAAGTCACGCTACGACTCCATCGACAGCTACATATCTCCGTTGGGGAGATGCTACAACGACATCCCCTTGATTCTCGACCAGGACCTCTGTGATGAGCTAATTGAAGGAGGTAAGGGGCGGAAGTTAACAGGGAGAGTTACCCATCATCTGTTTGGCTGTTTCCTTTATGTTTAGATGTCTGATGTCAGATTGGTTGTTTCAAGGCTTCTGATGCCTTGGATGTGGTTGATAAATGTTACTGCAAAGATAATGGATGTTACTGCAAAGAGAATGGATGTTACTGCAAAGAGAATGGATGTTACTGCAAAGAGAATGGATGTTACTGCAAAGAGAATGGATGTTACTGCTAACAGAATGGATGTTACTGCAAAGAGAATGGATGTTACTGCAAATAGAATGGATGTTACTGCAAAGAGAATGGATGTTACTGCTAACAGAATGGATGTTACTGCTAACAGAATGGATGTTACTGCTAACAGAATGGATGTTACTGCTAACAGAATGGATGTTACTGCTAACAGAATAGATGTTACTGCTAACAGAATGGATGTTACTGTTAGCAGTAAAATCCATTCTGTTAAGATAACATCCATTCTGTTAGCAGTATTATCCTTTACATTTGACCTGTCTATGCACCACCTTAACTACAACATGGGGCAGTCAAGAGTTCACGTCTGCTTATTCCTTCCTCAGGTGTGGATGATTTGCTGGCTAGGCATATAGCTCACCTCTTTATACGTGACCCAGTATCAGTGTTTTCTGAGAAGCTCCATCTTGATGATGAGAATGACACTGATCACTTTGAGGTTTGTTGACATAATGATTTGTATTGACACATCCGAGATGGCATACATTGATTAATACCTAAGTAGATCAATGCCATAAGTAGATCTTTGACACAATGCCATAAGTAGATCTTTGACACAATGCCATAAGTAGATCTTTGACACAATGCCATAAGTAGATCTTTGACACAATGCCATAAGTAGATCTTTGACACAATGACATAAGCAGATCTTTGACTCAGTACCATAAGTAGATCTTTGATACAATGCCATGTTTTTTTCTTCAGAACATCCAGTCCACCAATTGGCAGACGATGAGATTCAAACCTCCACCACCTAACTCAAATATTGGCTGGAGAGTGGAGTTTAGACCCATGGAGGTAATCTTTAATTAGACCCATGGAGGTAATCTTTAATTAGACCCATGGAGGTAATCTTCAATTAGACCCATGGAGGTAAACTTTAATTAGACCCATGGAGGTAATCTTTAATTAGACCCATGGAGGTAATCTTTAATTAGACCCATGGAGGTAATATTTAATTAGACCCATGGAGGTAATATTTAATTAGACCCATGGAGGTAATATTTAATTAGACCCATGGAGGTAATATTTAATTAGTAGGCCTGCTGTTTTCTTTTGTACTCAATATCAGCATAGTGCAATGTTTTCTTTTGTACTCAATATCAGCATAGTGCAATGTTTTCTTTTGTACTCAATATCAGCATAGTGCAATGTTTTATTTTGTACTCAATATCAGCATAGTGCAATGTTTTTTTTGGTGCAATGGGTATCCTTATCACTAGTGTTTGTTTGTTTCTTAGTATCAGGGGCAAATAGAAGATTTGAACAAACTCATAGCTCAAAGCCCATAGTAAGAAAAATAAATCACATTGTTTTGATTTATAGTTTTTTTTTGGGTTATTTTTTTTAAAGTTCATCGATAGCTGCCATTACATCTATTTGTCTTAATCATGTTGCTTTCAGATTATAATCATATCATCACCGTGTCTTAATCATGTCACCCCTTAATCATAATCATGTCACCTCTGTATTATAATCATGTCATCTCTGTATTATAATCATGTCACCCCTGTATTATAATCATGTCACCATGTATTATAATCATGTCACCCCTGTATTATAATCATGTCACCCCTGTATTATAATCATGTCACCTCTGTATTATAATCATGTCACCTCTGTATTATAATGATGTCACCCCTGTATTATAATCATGTCACCTCTTCATTATAATCATGTCATCTCCAGGCCCAGCTAACAGATTTTGAGAATGCAGCCTTCACAGTGTTTATTGTCTTGTTGACACGTGTCATCCTCTCCTACAAGCTCAACTTTATCATCCCCATTTCTAAGGTAATATCCTAACCCTAACCAAATTTCTAAGGTAATATCCTAACCCTAACCGAATTTCTAAGGTAATATTCTAACGCTAGCCCCATTTCTAAGGTAATATCCTAACCCTAACCGAATTTCTAAGGTAATATTCTAACACTAACCCCATTTCTAAGGTAATATCCTAACCCTAACCAAATTTCTAAGGTAATATTCTAACGCTAACCCCATTTCTAAGGTAATATCCTAACCCTAACCGAATTTCTAAGGTAATATTCTAACACTAACCCCATTTCTAAGGTAATATCCTAACCCTAACCCCATTTCTAAGGTTAGATTCTTACCCTAACCCCATTTCTAAGGTAATATCCTAACCCCATTTCTAAGGTAATATCCTAACCCAAACCCCATTTCTAAGGTAATATCCTAACCCTAACCCCATTTCTAAGGTAATATCCTAACCCTAACCCCATTTCTAAGGTAATATCCTAACCCTTACCCCATTTCTAAGGTAATATCCTAACCCTAACCCCATTTCTAAGGTTATATTCTAACCCCTAAGGTAATATTCTTAGTATCAAATTGGTCTTTAATTAGCAGCCACTCCCAATATTTAAAATACAAATTTCAATAAAACCAGAACACAAATTTCTTTAGATATTTTGCTACCTATTATATATTGAAAAAATACAGCCCTCTACAGCAATATGGTCATAAACATTCACAAAAATTTCATGTGAGTAAAACAAGTGTAAAGGTTTAATATATATATACAGTCGAAACCGGTTAAGTCGACGGCGTTAGTGTATGAAAAGGGCGTCGAGATAACCGATGATCGAGTTAAAATGATAACCAATATGGCGGCAAAATTTTAACATGTGCTTGAAATTTCTTTATGTACATGATTAATTTGTTAGCGTTAATTAGTGATGGGACGATTAATCGGAATTGTATCAGAACCCTAATATCTCTTCACTCTTTCCTAAGGTTGTAAAATGTTATGACCGTTTGTTTTTAAGGACTGTTTAAAATTTAAATATAACCATGGTTCCCACTCAGGAAAACTGGAAAAAGTCAGGAATTCTTTAAAAAAATTTCTCAGCCTTGAAAGTCTGGAAAAGTTATGACTAATCGAGAATTTATATATATATATATATTTATGCCGAAGTAAAGGACTTTGATTATGTCTCTGTCATGTTTCGATTCCATTTAATAAAAAAAAAGTTACCAGTTTATAATTGTCTGCGCATGCGCTAAAACAGTGGTTCCCAAAGTGGTCAGTACGGACCCCCAGGGGTCCGCGGAACCCTTCAGGGGGTCCGTGGAAAATTAAAATTGATTTGGGGGTCCCTGAACAACGTCAGGGGGTCCGCGCAAGGTTTAATATAAAATAATAAAACTGATAAATTTTTATTATTATTGAAATTAAAATAAATAATAAAAAATAAAATAGTATGTGAATGCCTGTTCTACTAATTAAATACCATCTTAGATACTATCCATCATGGATACAATGTTGGTTTACGTAGAAAAAGTAGTATAACTTTGTAATTCCACATCTATAACCAATCAAAATACTTGGTTTGTTGAAAGGCCAACATTGATGCAGAAGAAATGCCGAATTCCCTATAACTATAAGTAGAAAAATACAAGTTTTTAACTTGAATCTACGAGGGTTGCAAGGTTGTGTATTTTTCGATGTGTCGGGAAGTTATATTTATCTAAATTGTATCCTATCATCAAATAATGTTTTCAATAGGGCTTTACTGTAGCATTCCATTGAAAACGTTAATAATTCTTAACAGTGGTCTGTTACAACAGATAAGAGAATGAGTGAGCCCAAGGCTGGATTTAGACTTGATGGGGCCCTAAGCAATTTAAGGCCCTTTTGAAATCTAGATATTCTATATCAGTAACAAATATGAAAACAAAATTTCGGGGCCCCCAAGAAGGCAGGGGCCCTAAGTTATAGCTTGTTTAGCTAATAGGTAAATCCAGCACTGAGTGAGCCGAAGAAACAATTCCGTCAATATGGTGTTAATGAATATTTGAAGTATGGCTAAATGTTTGGAAACAGATAAGAAAGGTGAAACGTTATTAACTGAATTTTTTAAAAAATGTTTGAAGTTAAAGCAATACTCTTGACTTTCTGGCATACAAGCTGTACCAAATGTATTTTCAGTAAATTGATTCATTCATCAACATCAAATATTCAAAAAAATCTTAGTGAAAGTTTGCATGGATCACTACATTATGTCATTAGAGTAGTTAATAAAATCAAAAGGAATGCCTTGATGAGAGATTATTTGCTCACTATGGTTTGGAAATTGAAGAAGCCTATAATTGATTATTTATTCACACAGAAGTACGCTGGTCATCATCACGTACATATTTAAATCGATTTAATGCTCTCTTTGATTCAGTGTCCGAATTCCTGGAAAACAAAGACAATGATCAGCATCACAATTAACTCTAAAAAATGACATATCCTTTATGAATGAATTATTTACCCAACTTTAACTAAACTAATTTGAAACTACAACTTCTACAAGGTAACCGATTAAATTTAATCAAAACTAAAAGCGTTATATCTGAGTTTGTTGCAATCTTTTTCTGTGCAAACAAAACTTAGGAACAGGAGAATGTTCTCAGTTTTCAAATCTTTTGAAATTGCAAAATAGAGATAAAGATTTGCTTGCTTACTGTCAAAACTTAACGGATCTTCATCCAGACCTCAGACCCGAACCAAAGATTTGTAGGCATTCGTCACTATTGGATAGTTCCGAATGGCAGTTGAACTCTTTAGCGCACGGACAATCTCAGGTCCAAAACACAGATGAATACATACTAATAAAGGAGAACCTTATTGAAATATCGACAAATGAGGAACTAAAACCAATATTTGGACTTGGATAGCACAAATTATGGTTACAAAGTCAGATCCCAATTTTATATCATGCATTATAGGTTATTGTGCAGAATTTTTGACTGTTTTCCTGTCTTCCTATTTGGTAGAATAAAGATTCAGTGGCGTTATGAACCTCATCATAAAAAACAACAACAAAAATATAAAAAATTAACGACTAGAGATTGGTGCTCGTGAGGATTTGCGGTTCCTACACACAAACACTGAGTCGGTTATAAATCCTATATATTAAAAGGCTATGTTCCGTGCGGTCATCGATAGCTATTGGTCCTTCAAACACATATGACTCCTACAGCCAGTCACGTTATGCGGACGTTCAAAACGAGTTATTTTTGGTGCAGTATTTCTTCCAAGACTTTATTTTGAGTTATGCGCGTTGGGATTTATAGTCAAAATCTCTGTTTTTACGAGTTATTTATTTTAACTATAATGAAGAGTATTTTTGACGTGATGCACATCTATGCCCGTCGAGACGGCTATTGGAGGGGAGTTACAACATGCCACCGAATGGTGACGGAACGTCCTTGGACGGGCTTTGTTGCTCGTACACTCATAAAATCTCATCAAGTTAATCCAAGTTATTAATTGTTTTCAATTTAATCTTAAACAAAAGTGATAATTTCAATAAATACCGTACTTTGCATAAAAATGTTGCTTTTGTAATTTTTGTACTATGAATTTATAAAGTTTGTTTCACTTGGGGGTCCGTGGGGAAGTTTTGAATATAAAAGGGGTCCGCCGGTCAAAAAAGTTTGGGAACCACTGCGCTAAAAGGTCAAAGTTTTCGCCTCGCCTCGTCCCATGGCGCGTGTCACAGCCACTCGCGTTTGCAATGCCCGTCGAATCAGCGAATAAAAAATATAAAAATAAACATATCAATATGGTAATTTTAAGTCTAATGCTTTTGACGTGCAGGATATCTGTTACCATCAGAACGCTCTCGAATTTCCTCAGTCAATCAAACTTGTAATATAAATAAAACTATTGCGGCCTTGACCGCTGATCACAGCACGCTGTGTGTTAGACCTCGGCCGGCAACTAAGTCTAAGCGAATTTTTTTTAAAAATCATTCCTTATCAGAATTGGACCTACAAAAGTGATGACGTGTATATTAATAATATTATATACATGTACTGGAATATTAAGAAAATGATTTGATTTCATCGTCACGCGCGTGTTAGTCACAGTCAACGTATCTTATGGGTAGAAAAGCAACAACAAACTTTTAAAAGAATAATAATTTTTATTTAATTATATAAAAACCACCGTCGATTCTCGATACAAACCTTTATTTTCATTTCTAAAGATATTCGTTTATCTTAAAAAATAAAATGATTAATGCAACAGAAAATGAATTAAGTTTAATAATAATATAACATGCACTGTGAAATAATGACGGATTAAAGACCGCTAACGCTATTTACGGGCACCTCGGGTGAATACATCTAATTCACACATGGATCGAAAGTGAAAGAAGATAATAACATCCGGTAATTTTTATTGAAATCTCGTAGAATCACACAATAGCCGGAAGTCTCGAAGAAAGCGAGATGTCAACACTGTTTTGAACTAAAAATGCATTGCTAGGCAAACCGACGAGGATCGAGCTAACCAACGTTAAGTTGCAAATTTGGCTCTCTTTTGTGCTCGAGGTATTAGGTTTGGGCGACTTGGAAAAATCGAATTAGCCGATAAGAAAATGCTAAGACAAAGAGAGAATTTGGCGGTTCCAATAAAAAACGTCGAGTTAGTGGGTTGGTCGAGCTAACCGAGCTCGAGGTAAGTGGGTTCGACTGTATTATTAATAGGCAAATTCAGATGTTTGGGCTGAGCTGTATAATTGTATAAATATTCACTACTTTCTGTGATTTATTATTGAGATATATGATATATTTTGAGAAAGCTCTAATGTAATTGTTTTATTGTCACATCTGTTTTTGTTGTCTTTAATACAGAAGGAGACAGATGTTAATTCTTTAAGTTGTTTTTCAAAGTTTTATATCCATATAGTTCTCATGTGTTTCTCTAATAGCTATATCTGTGTACCGTGGCCAGTCTTTACAATACTTTACACAACATATAGTTCTCATGTGTTTCTCTAATAGCTATATCTGTGTACCGTGGCCAGGCTTTACAATACTTTACACAACATATAGTTCTCATGTGTTTCTCTAATAGCTATATCTGTGTACCGTGGCCAGGCTTTACAATACTTTACACAACATATAGTTCTCATGTGTTTCTCTAATAGCTATATCTGTGTACCGTGGCCAGGCTTTACAATACTTTACACAACATATAGTTCTCATGTGTTTCTCTAATAGCTATATCTGTGTACCGTGGCCAGGCTTTACAATACTTTACACAACATATAGTTCTCATGTGTTTCTCTAATAGCTATATCTGTGTACCGTGGCCAGGCTTTACAATACTTTACACAACATATAGTTCTCATGTGTTTCTCTAATAGCTATATCTGTGTACCGTGGCCAGGCTTTACAATACTTTACACAACATATAGTTCTCATGTGTTTCTCTAATAGCTATATCTGTGTACCGTGGCCAGGCTTTACAATACTTTACACAACCTGTATCCCCAGGTTGATGAGAACATGAAAACAGCATTTAAACGAGATGCCGTCATCAAGGACAAGTTCTTCTTCCGTAAAGATGTTTTGACAGGTAACGTATATTTTTAGACCGTATCAGTCTTGTGCAGCTATATTTGAAAAGAACAAAGAGAGTAAATAAAGCAATGCTATATGCTATATTTCCTCTATGTCATTCTATTCGTGCCATTACATCATTAATTCACTCCTGCCAACCATTACATCATTACTTCACTCCTGTCAACCATTAAATCATTACTTCACTCCTGTCAACCATTACATCATTACTTCACTCCTGTCAACCATTAAATCATTACTTCACTCCTGTCAACCATTACATCATTACTTCACTCCTGTCAACCATTACATCATTACTTCACTTCTGTCAACCATTACATCATTACTTCACTCCTGTCAACCATTACATCATTACTTCACTCCTGTCAACCATTACATCATTACTTCACTCCTGTCAACCATTGCATCATTACTTCACTCCTGTCAACCATTACATCATTACTTCACTCCTGTCAACCATTACATCATTACTTCACTCCTGTCAACCATTACATCATTACTTCACTCCTGTCAACCATTACATCATTACTTCACTCCTGTCAACCATTACATCATTACTTCACTCCTGTCAACCATTACATCATTACTTCACTCCTGTCAACCATTACATCATTACTTCACTCCTGTCAACCATTACATCATTACTTCACTTCTGCCAACCATTACATCATTACTTCACTTCTGCCAACCTTTCAGCTTTAGCATGTTCACTCACCCAAAGAAAAATTAACGAGTGATCTTACATACGGTTACATATGATGAAATATGATTACATATGATGAAATATGATTACATATGATGAAATATGATTACATATGATGAAATATGATTACATATGATTACATATGCAATTAAATTTAATAAACTTTGAAACAACGAGACGCTCTCCATAACTTTAATTAAAACACATTGAACTGATTAGCAGAAGATAGGCAGAAGTGGATTAATGCAGTCTGAAAGGTACTTAACCTATGGATCCTTTGATCAATAACAAAAAGTAATTAAAGATATTGTCGTTTGCATCGCTGCAGAGTCCACACCTCCTGAATGTGTGTCTCAGTGTGGAAGCTCTGTATGTCATGAAATCAGGGAACAGTATGAGGAGATGACCATCAATGAAATTTTCCATGGAAAGGTAAGAGTGGCTCCATGTATTTACTTGGGTGGCTCCATGTATTTACCTGAGTGACTCCATGTATTTATCTGAGTGGCTCCATGTATTTATCTGAGTGGCTCCATGTATTTATCTGAGTGGCTCCATGTATTTACTTGGGTGGCTCCATGTATTTACTTGAGTGGCTCCATGTATTTATCTGAGTGGCTCCATGTATTTACTTGGGTGGCTCCATGTATTTATCTGAGTGGCTCCATGTATTTATCTGAGTGGCTCCATGTATTTACTTGGGTGGCTCCATGTATTTATCTGAGTGGCTCCATGTATTTACTTGGGTGGCTCCATGTATTTACTTGGGTGGCTCCATGTATTTATCTGAGTGGCTCCATGTATTTATCTGAGTGGCTCCATGTATTTACTTGGGTGGCTCCATGTATTTATCTGAGTGGCTCCATGTATTTATCTGAGTGGCTCCATGTATTTACTTGGGTGGCTCCATGTATTTACTTGGGTGGCTCCATGTATTTATCTGAGTGGCTCCATGTATTTATCTGAGTGGCTCCATGTATTTACTTGGGTGGCTCCATGTATTTATCTGAGTGGCTCCATGTATTTATCTGAGTGGCTCCATGTATTTACTTGGGTGGCTCCATGTATTTATCTGAGTGGCTCCATGTATTTACTTGGGTGGCTCCATGTATTTATCTGAGTGGCTCCATGTATTTACTTGGGTGGCTCCATGTATTTATCTGAGTGGCTCCTTGTATTTACTTGGGTGGCTCCATGTATTTATCTGAGTGGCTCCATGTATTTATCTGAGTGGCTCCATGTATTTACTTGGGTGGCTCCATGTATTTATCTGAGTGGCTCCATGTATTTATCTGAGTGGCTCCATGTATTTATCTGAGTGGCTCCATGTATTTACTTGGGTGGCTCCATGTATTTATCTGAGTGGCTCCATGTATTTACTTGGGTGGCTCCATGTATTTATCTGAGTGGCTCCATGTATTTACTTGGGTGGCTCCATGTATTTACTTGGGTGGCTCCATGTATTTACCTGAGTGACTCCATGTATTTATCTGAGTGGCTCCATGTATTTACTTGGGTGGCTCCATGTATTTATCTGAGTGGCTCCATGTATTTACTTGGGTGGCTCCATGTATTTATCTGAGTGGCTCCATGTATTTACTTGGGTGGCTCCATGTATTTACTTGGGTGGCTCCATGTATTTACCTGAGTGACTCCATGTATTTATCTGAGTGGCTCCATGTATTTATCTGAGTGGCTCCATGTATTTACTTGGGTGGCTCCATGTATTTACTTGGGTGTGCTCCATGTATTTACTTGGGTGGCTCCATGTATTTACCTGAGTGGCTCCATGTATTTACTTGGGTGGCTCCATGTATTTACCTGAGTGGCTCCATGTATTTACTTGGGTGGCTCCATGTATTTACCTGAGTGGCTCCATGTATTTACCTGAGTGACTCCATGTATTTACCTGAGTGACTCCATGTATTTATCTGAGTGGCTCCATGTATTTACCTGAGTGGCTCCATGTATTTACTTGGGTGGCTCCATGTATTTACCTGAGTGCCTCCATGTATTTACCTGGGTGGCTCCATGTATTTACCTGAGTGGCTCCATGTATTTACCTGAGTGACTCCATGTATTTACCTGAGTGACTCCATGTATTTATCTGAGTGGCTCCATGTATTTACCTGAGTGGCTCCATGTATTTACTTGGGTGGCTCCATGTATTTACCTGAGTGGCTCCATGTATTTACTTGGGTGGCTCCATGTATTTACCTGAGTGGCTCCATGTATTTACTTGGGTGGCTCCATGTATTTTCCTGAGTGACTCCATGTATTTATCTGAGTGGCTCCATGTATTTATCTGAGTGGCTCCATGTATTTACCTGAGTGGCTCCATGTATTTACTTGGGTGGCTCCATGTATTTATCTGAGTGGCTCCATGTATTTACCTGAGTGGCTCCATGTATTTACCTGAGTGACTCCATGTATTTATCTGAGTGGCTCCATGTATTTACCTGAGTGGCTCCATGTATTTATCTGAGTGGCTCCATGTATTTACTTGGGTGGCTCCATGTATTTACCTGAGTGGCTCCATGTATTTATCTGAGTGGCTCCATGTATTTACTTGGGTGGCTCCATGTATTTACCTGAGTGACTCCATGTATTTATCTGAGTGGCTCCATGTATTTACCTGGGTGGCTCCATGTATTTACCTGAGTGATTTCATGTATTTACTTGGGTGGCTCCATGTATTTACCTGAGTGACTCCATGTATTTATCTGAGTGGCTCCATGTATTTACCTGAGTGGCTCCATGTATTTACTTGGGTGGCTCCATGTATTTACCTGAGTGACTCCATGTATTTACCTGAGTGGCTCCATGAATTCACTTAAGTGGCTTCATGTATTTACTTAAGTGGCTTCATGTATTTACTTGGCTGGCTCCATGTATTTACTTGGCTGGCTCCATGTATTTACTTATCACCTCCATGTATTTACTTATCACCTCCATGTATTTACTTATCACCTCCATGTATTTACTTGGCTGGCTCCATGTATTTACTTATCACCTCCATGTATTTACTTGGGTGGCTCCATGTATTTACTTATCACCTCCATGTATTTACTTGGGTGGCTCCATGTATTTACTTATCACCTCCATGTATTTACTTATCACCTCCATGTATTTACTTATCACCTCCATGTTCATAATTACAGAATAAGATACCAAACATTGTATTCTACTTATGCAACTTTCTGGTAGTTTGTCAATTGAACTTTTTCAATTTACTATTTTCTATGTAAAGAATGTTAGGAAACTAAATTCATAATAATGAGTTGTCTTTTCTTGTTCAATTCTAAATTTTCATTTTTGAAAAATCAATTATTTTTTTAATAAATTACTAACTTTCTACAAATTCAACTCCTAACACATCAGTCTGTTATGTTCCCAACTATAGGGTGATTTTCCAGGACTGCTTGCTTTGATCAACTTGTACATGGATAGCATAGAGATTGATGTTGACACTCGATGTACCATCACTCAATACCTCAAACTGATATCTCAGAGAGCTTCAGGTAGGAGATTTACACAAGACATTTCATTGGTCATCATTAATTATAAATATTATTAACCAAGTTTGACAACATAGAAAGAATCTCTATCAAGTATATACCAAGAAATGTGAGCACATGTGAACTTTGAACACAATGAAGCTGTTACTTGGGTCTCTTCACAAGCTTTCACCCTGTGGTGTGAATCATATCTCAGCTGTTACTTAGGTCTTTTCACAAGCTTTCACCCTGTGGTGTGAATGATATCTCTATTAGGAAACCAATGATTACATTAAAAGTTGTATCCATATGAGCTGCTTTAAAATATGATTCAGCAATTTTGGAAAAAAAATCTGGGACTATTTAAAATACACTGAAGTGAATTGGTTTTTTTATTCTGTTGCAGGTCAGCTAGTGACCAGTGCCAGGTGGATGCGTAACTTTGTCACACAACATCCAGAATACAAAAAAGACTCTGTCGTCTCCGACACCATTGCTTACGATCTTTTGTCACGCATTGTGAAAATTGCCAGTGGTAAAGACAACGATCCAACCCATCTCTTCGGCTACACGACAAAGTCGGCCGACAGGATCCCCGAGGCCCTGTCACAGGCCGAGGCCTACTTGAACAAGAAGACTCAGGAGGGTGGCCTCACAAATATCTGTAACCCGATTCCAAACGGGAACTGAATGTTTGTTATTCCATTAAGTGATGTGATAAAATGATAGTCTGGTGATATCATGTGTGGATCATTGGATGTTGTCAAAGAATAAGTGTGGATCTTTGGATACTGTCAAAGAGTAAGTGTGGATCTTTGGATACTGTCAAAGAGTAAGTGTGGATCATTGGATGTTGTCAAAGAATAAGTGTGGATCTTTGGATACTGTCAAAGAGTAAGTGTGGATCATTGGATGTTGTCAAAGAATAAGTGTGGATCTTTGGATACTGTCAAAGAATAAGTGTGGATCTTTGGATACTGTCAAAGAATAAGTGTGGATCTTTTAAAGAAAAGTTTGCTGATGTTAAGACTGATGCCACTGATTGTATATCATTTAACTGATGCTTGACATGAATTGTGGGATTGAAGATAAAATGTCACAGCGCAGAAGTATTGGCGACAACTGTTGAAATATCCAACATATCATCAAGAAATATTAAAAGGATTTTTTAAAACTTTAAATACTTGTTTCAAATTGTATTTCTGTGTGTAACCCATTATCTTGTGAGTTCTCAGAATAGGAAAGTGAAGCCTATTTTTTTATTATTTAGTGAGAAATAATTTTGTTGAAAAATCCTTTTTAAATTTTAGTATGGAGGTTCTCATTCATTTTTGAAGCCGATGTAGATCTTGATTTAGACAACTCTGTACCCAGAGGCGTAACAACGACTTGGGCATCGGGGCAGTTGCAGAGGGCTAATTTATTCAAATTTATTATTGGATTTTTTTATAACAATTTGTCAAGGTCGCCAAAAATAAATTAGCCAAGGGCGCGGAAAACCCAGTTACGCTTCTGTCTGTACCCAACATATTTTGTAATGACTGTAGACAAGGCTGTACCCAACATATTTTGTAATGACTGTAGACAAGGCTGTACCCAACATATTTTGTAATGACTGTAGACAAGTCTGTACCCAACATATTTTGTAATGACTGTAGACAAGTCTGTACCCAACATGTTTTGTAATGACTGACTTTATAATATAATTTATCTTCCACGCCACCTCAAGCAAACATTAAAAAATTTATATTTACTTATATTACCATAAACATTATTTTATTTATATTTACTTATATTACCATAAACATTATTTTATTTTCATATTTTTTTCAGGCCAAACAATTGATATAATAGGCATAACAATAATTACATTAAGTTATGGCACCCTGACATTACCTTGATATCTTTATAGTTTTGTCTTCACATTCAGTGTGTCTATAAGAAGGTGTTTGTCAAGTTGTTTTTTGGTAGCCCTGCTTTATGTGTTTGTATGATGAATGAAGTGTATCTTTATGTGTTTGTATAATGAATGAAGTGTAGCTTTATGTGTTTGTATAATGAATGAAGTGTAGCTTTATGTGTTTGTATGATGAATGAAGTGTATTTTTATGTGTTTGTATGATGAATGAAGTGTATCTTTATGTGTTTGCATGATGAATGAAGTGTATCTTTATGTGTTTGCATGATGAATGAAGTGTATCTTAATTCTATATTATAGGCTGGCTAGTACAAATCAGATGCTGTAAAATGATTGTAATGTATAGATATATAGATATTAATGCTACAACTTCCATGAATGCCATTGCATTTCATATTTAAAGGTTACCTATTATGATAATTGAGGCGACTGGATAGCGAAGTCAATAGTGCGCTCGCCTCACAAGCTGAGGTGCGTGGGAGCTAGCCCACGTTAAGCCAAAATAAAAATTTTGACTATTGCTAAGAAGCCCTCCGCTGACTTGGAGAGGAGATGGCCCTTGCCAAGTCTACCAAGCCCCGAGAAAGTTCTAATAGAAACATTAGAACCCCCTACGACCACGAGGTTATGGGACACACAAAAAAAAACCAGAAGAAAAAAAAAGATAATTAGAGTTAATGATATCGCTAGGACCTAAGAGGAACAAGCCTTAACTGAGCCCTGTTTTAACTTTTCTTGGCTTTGAAGTGACGCAGTTATCTTCTGTATAGAAGGTGCGTCTGTAACAGGTAAGATAATATGCTGAAATTGTGTCAGGTTTTGTGTTTACATTTATTCAGTTCAGAAAAAAATGTTCAGATTCAATATTTTAGTTCATGGTCAATCCTTTAAAGTTTTCATTGTTTGGTCCACTGGTCCATCATTGTTTGGTCCACTGGTCCATCATTGTTTGGTCCACTGGTCCATCATTGTTTGGTCCACTGGTCCATCATTGTTTGGTCCACTGGTCCATCATTGTTTGGTCCACTGGTCCATCATTGTTTGGTCCACTGGTCCATCATTGTTTGGTCCACTGGTCCATCATTGTTTGGCCCACTGGTCCATCATTGTTTGGTCCACTGGTTCATCATTGTTTGGTCCACTGGTCCATCATTGTTTGGTCCACTGGTCCATCATTGTTTGGTCCACTGGTCCATCATTGTTTGGTCCACTGGTCCATCATTGTTTGGTCCACTGGTCCATCATTGTTTGGTCCACTGGTCCATCATTGTTTGGTCCACTGGTCCATCATTGTTTGGTCACTGGTCCATCATTGTTTGGTCCACTGGTCCATCATTGTTTGGTCCACTGTTCCATCATTGTTTGGCCCACTGGTCCATCATTGTTTGGTCCACTGGTTCATCATTGTTTGGTCCACTGGTCCATCATTGTTTGGTCCACTGGTCCATCATTGTTTGGTCCACTGGTCCATCATTGTTTGGTCCACTGGTCCATCATTGTTTGGTCCACTGGTCCATCATTGTTTGGTCCACTGGTCCATCATTGTTTGGTCCACTGGTCCATCATTGTTTGGCCCACTGGTCCATCATTGTTTGGTCCACTGGTTCATCATTGTTTGGTCCACTGGTCCATCATTGTTTGGTCCACTGGTCCATCATTGTTTGGTCCACTGGTCCATCATTGTTTGGTCCACTGGTCCATCATTGTTTGGTCCACTGGTCCATCATTGTTTGGTCCACTGGTCCATCATTGTTTGGTCCACTGGTCCATCATTGTTTGGTCACTGGTCCATCATTGTTTGGTCCACTGGTCCATCATTGTTTGGTCCACTGTTCCATCATTGTTTGGTCCACTGGTCCATCATTGTTTGGTCCACTGGTCCATCATTGTTTGGTCCACTGGTCCATCATTGTTTGGTCCACTGGTCCATCATTGTTTGGTCCTCTGCAAGTTTTTGGTTTTCTAACTTTTCATTTATTAATTGTGCCATCATTGACAGGTAATAGGCCAATCAGTGGCTTTTATTTTTCTGCCATCATTGTCAGGTAATAGGCCAATCGGTGGCTTTTATTTTTCTGCCATCATTGTCAGGTAGTAGGCCGATCAGTGGCTTTTATTTTTCTGCCATCATTGTCAGGTAATAGGCCAATCGGTGGCTTTTATTTTTCTGCCATCATTGTCAGGTAGTTGGCTAATGAATGGCTTTCGCTCATACAGAAGTTGCTTAGTACAAAGTGGCAGTGTTTTGTAATTTGCATAATTATATTACTTAAATGAAACTTCTTCCCACCTAATATTAATATATATATACTAGATTGCGCTGGGGCGCCTACGGCGCCCACTTTTTTCAAAAGCCCAACTAACCTATCCTGGTTTGATAAATACTTAATATTAAACTTACTGAAATGTACACAAAGTATTTTATAATAGTAGCTGTAGGGCGCCTATGGCGCTCACTGCAGCTATAGGGCGCCTACTTTTTTTGTCAAAAGCCCAAGTAACTTATCCTTGATTGATAAATACGAAATATTAAACTTGCTGAAATGTACACAAAGTATTTTATAATTATAAATCCTCAAGTCCTATTTTTACATCGTTCCCTTTCAAAAATTAAAATATAAGCTAAAACAATGACAGCATATAATATTTATTTTTTTTACAGCTGGTCTTTAATTTATAATTATTTTGCACAGCTTTTTGCGCGCCTTCCGATGCACACCTTTTTGCGCGCCTTCCGATGCACACCTTTATAAAAAATTCTTACAGTGCTAATCACCACACGATTTTTTAACTGCTATAGACTGTTGTACATCGTTCCTCAGCGTTCACAATGAGTGAGTGAGTGAGTGACATGGGCTTTTATATTATATACGAGCAACAAAGCCCGTCCAAGGACGTTCCGCCACCTTTCGGTGGAATGTTGTAACTCCCCTCCAACAGCCGTCTCGACCGGCATTACATGTGCATCGCGTCAAAAATACTATTCATTATAGTTAAAATAAATAACTCGTAAAAACAGAGCTTTTTGCTATAAATCCCAACGCACATAACTCAAAATAAAGTCTTGGAATAAATACTGAACCAAAAATAACTCGTTTTGAACGTCCGCGTAAACTTGATATGATTGGCTGTAGGATTCATGTGTGTTTGAGAGACCAATCGCTATAGATGACGGGACAGAAAGGACAGAAACTTGCCTTTTATTATATAGGATTTATATATATTTTTATATATATATATATATATATAAATTGTACCGATTTATATTTCTACATTTTTAAGAAATACACTTAGTACATTTTGGTTGAGGCAATGTTGTAAATGAGATTGAAAAATTGCAGTGGCATAAAAATAAAACTTAAAATGATTTAAAATGGACAAAGATAATTTTAGTAACATAAAATATTGTGTTTATCTTAATGTGTTATCAACAAAAGCAACCCCATTGTATAGCAGCAATATGTCAAGCACAATGTTCATGCACTGTTCTTACATCTTTTAAAGCACTTTGACAATGTCACATCCCAACACATGCTGCATGTATAATTATTGACAAATTCAAACTCTCATAATCACTAGACACATAGTCTTTCAGCAGGAAAATTCCTTTGGGGCAATTCAGTTTGCCACTTGTCAAGCCACCTCTAATTTACAAATGTCATTTGGAACATTTAAAATTGTCTTAATTAAAATGACTGTGATTATAAATTTAAGTCCCTCAATCAGGTGATCTTGTCTCAAACGCAAACACCTTGTTGAAAGTCTTGTTACCCATCTATTGATTTTATGGATTTACACTTTTTTCCCCACAAAATTTTTGTAATTTCTCATCTTAGTTCTTTTTTTATTAATGCATTCTGGTCCAATTCACCAGATCTAAATTCTGAAAAGGATTTTTCAATGGTTTAAAATTTAATCAAGAAAAATTATTGACTGTTCTATGCATGTTATACAATGCATGTTGCACATTCATGTTAAGAATTTGTCATTAACTCATAATCAAATTGCTGTTTAGTTAAAGGATATAATAAGTATTTGGTTTTGATGAAAATCACAGAGGGTTTCTTTGTTCCAATTTCATGCACCTGGAAGTACTGGAACTATTTTTGATGTTTTGTTACAAGAAATAATTCACACCAAATTGTCAGTTTGAAATTTTCAAGTGCTTTAAAATACAGACATTGTCCTCCATTTTAATGTAACTATTTTTTATCATTGAATTTTTTTTATGTTCATATGATAGCGTCAAAGATTGTGGAGTCTTTCAGAATCTCATCTTTATGGTTAATAAATCATTGAGTCATGGTGCCATACAAACCCAATGTTACTCATTGCCCTGGCTGAGCTTACACATCTTACACAGTCCCTGAGCTACACATCTTACACAGTCCCTGAGCTACACATCTTACACAGTCCCTGAGCTACACATCTTACACAGTCCCTGAGCTACACATCTTACACAGTCCCAATGAAAATCTGAAAGATCTTAACCCTTATCCTCAGAAATATGACTTTATCAGCAAAGTTCCTATGATAATCTCAAAGATGTGAATGTTTCTTCTTGGAACTATTACTTTATCCTCACAGTTCCTATGATAATCTCAAAGATCTAAACAGTTCTACTCAAAACTATGACGATATCAACACAGTTTCTATGACATTCTCAAAAGATGTGAATGCTTTTTCTCAGAACTATGACTTATCTATGACATTTAATAAAAATTGATTGTTTGACATTTATTTATTTTTTAACTCTGCCACTTTATATAAAACATCAAATTATTTCATTAAACTTTTTTAAGGTAACAATATTTGATTTTGTCACATTTTTTCAAGGATTTGTACATTGTATTTGTTTATGATCATACAAAATTTTTTTGTTAATTTTAATTTTTCTTAAACCACTTCTATTTACAATGCTCCCAGAGAAAAGGGAACTTTAGGTTGAATTAATAACTAAAATTATGATGAGGCTTAAAAGTTTTCAAAATCAAAATTGTTATTCTAAATTTAGTATTTTGAGATGATCACACTTGGTTTGACTTCTCCATTAAACTGATGATTAAAATGAATTGTGGGATTGCAAACAATACAATGTATGCTCATCACAAACAATGTAGTCCTCTAACCTTTGAATGCCAACATAACAAATATTTAAACCAAAATATCACAAATTTATGAAGTTATATTAACCAATGATTTAGTGCATACAATACAACTACATGTAATACCATTCAGAATGGAAACAATTCTTCACACAATAACAGTGGTCTATAACAGTGGTCTATAACAGTGGTCTATAACAGTGGTCTATAACAGTGGTCTATAACAGTGGTCTATAACAGTGGTCTATAACAGTGGTCTATAACAGTGGTCTATAACAGTGGTCTATAACAGTGGTCTATAACAGTGGTCTATAACATTGGTCTATAACAGAATAAATAACAGTGGTCTATAACAGTGGTCTATAACAGAATAAATAACAGTGGTCTATAACAGAATAAATAACAGTGGTCTATAACAGTGGTCTATAACAGTGGTCTATAACAGTGGTCTATAACAGTGGTCTATAACAGTGGTCTATAACAGTGGTCTATAACAGTGGTCTATAACAGTGGTCTATAACAGTGGTCTATAACAGTGGTCTATAACATTGGTCTATAACAGTGGTCTATAACAGTGGTCTATAACATTGGTCTATAACAGTGGTCTATAACATTGGTCTATAACATTGGTCTATAACAGTGGTCTATAACAGTGGTCTATAACATTGGTCTATAACAGTGGTCTATAACATTGGTCTATAACATTGGTCTATAACAGAATAAATAACAGTGGTCTATAACAGTGGTCTATAACAGAATAAATAACATTGGTCTATAACAGAATAAATAACATTGGTCTATAACAGAATAAATAACATTGGTCTATAACAGAATAAATAACATTGGTCTATAACAGAATAAATAACATTGGTCTATAACAGAATAAATAACATTGGTCTATAACAGAACAAATAACAGTGGTCTATAACAGAATAAATAACAGTGGTCTATAACAGAATAAATAACAGTGGTCTATAACAGAATAAAAATCGTGGTCTATAACAGAATAAATAACAGTGGTCTATAACAGAATAAATAACATTGGTCTATAACAGAATAAATATCGTGGTCTATAACAGAATAAATAACATTGGTCTATAACAGAATAAATAACATTGGTCTATAACAGAATAAATAACGTGGTCTATAACAGAATAAATAACATTGGTCTATAACAGAATAAATAACATTGGTCTATAACAGAATAAATAACATTGGTCTATAACAGAATAAATAACGTGGTCTATAACAGAATAAATAACAGTGGTCTATAACAGAATAAATAACGTGGTCTATAACAGATTAACACTCATGGCAAATATATTAAACATTGTCAATATGAGTCATTTAAAGTTTGTGCCCACCTAGCTCACTTGTTGGTTTGTTTTACACAAACATAGTCACTGACCATCTTTTGTTGGTTGATGTACACAGTCACTGAGAATCTTTTGTTGGTTGATGTACACAAACAGTCAGTGACCATCTTTTGTTGGTTGTTGTACACAAACACAGTCAGTGACCACCTTTTGTTGGTTGTTGTACACAAACACAGTCAGTGACCACCTTTTGTTGGTTGTTGAACACAAACACAGTCAGTGACCACCTTTTGTTGGTTGTTGTACACAAACACAGTCAGTGACCACCTTTTGTTGGTTGTTGTACACAAAAACAGTCAGTGACCACCTTTTGTTGGTTGTTGAACACAAACACAGCCACTGACCATCTTTTGTTGGTTGTTGTACACAAACACAGTCAGTGACCATCTTTTGTTGGTTGATATACACAAACACAGTCAGTGACCATCTTTTGTTGGTTGATGTACACAAACACAGTCAGTGACCATCTTTTGTTGGTTGTTGTAAACAAACACAGTCAGTGACCATCTTTTGTTGGTTGATGTACACAAACACAGTCAGTGACCATCTTTTGTTGGTTGATGTACACAAACACAGTCAGTGACCATCTTTTGTTGGTTGATGTAAACAAACACAGTCACTGGCCATCTTTTGTTGGATGATGTAAACAAACACAGTCAGTGACCATCTTTTGTTGGTTGTTGTACACAGTCAGTGACCATCTTTTGTTGGTTGTTGTACACAAACACAGTCAGTGACCATCTTTTGTTGGTTGTTGTAAACAAACACAGTCAGTGGCCATCTTTTGTTGGTTGATGTACACAAACACAGTCAGTGACCATCTTTTGTTGGTTGTTGTACACAAACACAGTCACTGACCATCTTGTGTTGGTTGATGTACACAAACATAGTCCCTGACTATCTTTTTTAATTACGGCGAGTGTTGATTACCTATAACCAGCTGCATTTTTCTGAATCACTGAATTATAAGACATTGGGGAAAGACAAGATGTTATTATGGTAGGTAACTTTGGCACTGGGTACAAAGGATAGTTATGTGCATTCTCATTCACAGTCATTTTTCATCTTCTTAAAAAATAGGTCACTCGTTTAGATTCAACGATAGGTGTAAATATTAAAGACAATAAAGTCAAGATGTTATAAAAGGTAAGTAACTTTAACGTCATAATTAAATCAAGTATGTCTTTTCAGTGTGAGGTGGATTGAATATTTTCGTAAAGGAACAGAAACAGTTTCTTTTGTTTTGTCAATTCCTATTTCAAATGCAACTTGCGAGAGAACTTTTAGTGGAATGGGTCAATTGTGGAGCAGGGGAAGGAATCGCCTAAAAACTGAATTAGTAAAGGCTGAACTACAAATTGTTAATAACTTCTGTTTTCCTGTAAAGAATTTCATGCACATTTTCTCAAATCACCAAATGGAGTCAGCCCGACGACAAGAAAAATACAATTTTTAAAAAATAATAATAAATAGCATGCTTTGTAAATTCTAATATGTTAAAATAATGGTTTTGTTTAAATCTTTATGTTATTAGTAATCATATAATTTTACAACGTAGTTAAAATCACCAACATGTGACGTCATGTGATTACAATGTAAACTAAAAAAGTGAACAAACACCTGCTATATTTGTTAAGTGTTAGAATGTTTGCAATTCTATAATCTCCCGGGTTCGAGGCAGGGTTGCCAGATTGTAATTTGGGTAAAAGGCCAAACTGACGGCCAAAAAAAGGCCCAAACTTATGTTATATGAAAAATGTCAACAAAAATGACGTCACGCACATAGGGGGGTGGGAGGGGGGTCACAGATTTGTGGCGATGTATGACGAGGGGGAGGGTGCTTTTAAGAACTGTGACGTCATGTTGGAAAGGGTCTAGCTCTTGATTACGTTGGACGAGGGGTGGGGTGGGGGGGGGTGAAAATACATTGAAAAATCTTCCAAAATCGCGTGTTGTCATTTATGGACGGCTCATAACGGCTGAATATAAGTTAACTTTTAAAAATGAAGGTAAAACCAGGAGAAAAAGGATAATACATTTGTAAATGCCAATGTTCGTATGTATGGTTGTATTCACAAAATAAATAGATTTTGATACTTACATACAAATTTGAAAGAGTATAACATATAAACAGGGAATTTGTTAGCCTGACAGGTCGTAACATAACAGCAAACGTTTCGACAAAGAGCCTTACTCAACGAACAAATAGTACACAAATAAAACGAATATAAGGAAAGAATTAAAAAAAACCTTAGATGCAGTGAAATTCAATTAGTCCAGTAGAGATGACATCTTTGGACTAATTGGATTTCACTGCAGCTAAGTTGGGTTCGTTATATTCGTTTTATTTGTGTTCAATTTGTTCGTTGAGGAAGGCTCTTTGCCGAAACGTTCGCTGTTGTGTTACGTCCTGTCAGGCTAACTAATACCCTGTTTATATGTTACACATTTACTAATTTAAAAGCCTGGTTGCAGTCTCACCCCCATTCTTTTAATTAAATTTGAAAGAAAAGCTTCAGGTCATCCTTTTCCTCTAGACTGCTATATGCAGTATTATTATAAACTTTATCAGATGTGAAGTCATCAAGCAATCATTGATGACATGACAAAGTCCTTACTGCATTTATTTGTAAACAAAAGCTCAGCCCTGACTCTAACAATAGCGTCTAAAATCGTGAGCTGCATTCTGTATCTGGCTTTGTGTTAATAGCCTCTTTACTCTTTGTTAAATTTTTTTTAAAAAGTTTTTAATGTCTAAAATACACGTAAGCTATTCCAAAAAAGAAAATTAATAAGGTTATTGACTTATTGGCGAATTTTTAATTTTATTTTTGTGATAAAGATTATTTTACACGCTTTTATTTAAGTCACAATGTTTGTATGTTGTATCCTTCCTTCAAATCTTGAAACGTAAAATTAAATCACTTCTGATGGACCTAGAGATCTCAAAATTTTACCACATATAGATCTTGGATGACAATGCATTGTATCAAAATTTCAGATCGATCGAATGTACCGTAATTAAATTAATCAATTTTTAGTTTATCTCTATTTATCACTATTTAGAATGTATAGTCGTCAGCTAGAGTTGACCTCCACGCCTCACTGGTTTCACTCCAGCCCTGGTTTACCGAATTCCCGTGTTTACATCAAGGTCAGGGGAGATCAGCGCGTTTTAGTCTGTAAATGTTTGTAAATAAAAGCGTGTCCTTTTTAAAAAAAAAGATTTTTTTACATTTTACTTATTTATTTATGGGGCCGTCCATAAATGACGTCACGCACCTAGGGGGGGGAGGGGGGTCACACTTGTGTGACGTTGCGTGACGAGGGGGAGGGAGGGGGGTTGAAGAAATGTGACGTCACATCAAAAGGGTAACTTTAAGTAAAACATCCACTGAAATATTTGGTCGCTTACAATTTATTTAATGACTTTTTTTTTCTTTTTTTTAAAAAAAAATCAGTGCTTCTCAATGTGCTGGTCGGTAGGCCATCAGACGCTGGTTGGCGTATGCTATCAAGACACGAAAATTAAATCTAATTATAATCCTTAAGTTTGAGAATCCCCAAGATAACATATGAAATTGTTACACTGCGTCGTTTGATGTTGACATCAAAGCATTTGTGATCTAACCGCAGCTCCGTTTGGTTCTCTCATGCCCGTTACCACAAAATATACAATTTTATGTATGCGTTAACCCCCCCCCAAGACTCTAGGTCCTGCTCATGTGACTCGGGGATTTGGGGGAGCGTCTTTAGCACCCCCACCCCTCCCCCCCGAAAATGCTACTGGTGAGTTTTACAAGCATGACAAGTGTCTAAAAATTATTTGAATAGGATTATGTGTAGATATTTTAAGTCAAAACGACACGGAATATCCTTTTTCTTTAAAACGGGAGGGGGGGGAGGGAATCTATTTGATAGAATTAAAAACGTTTTAAGTTTGATATAATTGTTGGATGGTTTTTGATAAAACGCCCCTGGGCATTCTAGTCTTCTAGATCAGTGCTTCTCAAAGTGGTGGTCCGCGGACCGATGCCAACCGCTGCCGGTCCGCAGATGTTCTCAAAAAAAAGGACAGAAAAAAATGTCAGTGCAGGGAAAATAGTGCACAGGTCCCTGGTACAATGGAAAAAATTCCTGCTGGTCCGCATTACTAAAAAGTATGAGAAGCACTGTTCTAGATATAATGGTAAATAAGCCCATTTAAAATTAGTCAAGTATTCATTAACTTTATTGAATGCATCAAATTCTTGACATTGCAATTCGAGAGGAGAACAAAACAACTTTTCTTCTTAGCTCAGTTTTTAAGGCATTAATTTTAAATATCACAGAAATGATACGTTATAAAGACAAGTCATGTGGATTAAGATTATTGTCACTCGTGTCAATATAAATGAAAGTATGGTAGATTTAGGTGTCTTCATATAGTGCGTAGGTAAGAAATCTACATAGTTGTCAAATTTTTAAAAAAATGCATTTTCTGGAAGGAACCTGTTTAATAATGGGCATATGTTCCAAGCGTACACGTACACATGACGTATTTTAATATATCTAGTGGATTGTAGTGGATGTTATATGTTCCAAGCGTACACGTACACATGACGTATTTTAATATATCTAGTGGATTGTAGTGGATGTTATATGTTCCAAGCGTACACGTACACATGACGTATTTTAATATATCTAGTGGATTGTAGTGGATGTTATATGTTCCAAGCGTACACGTACACATGACGTATTTTAATATATCTATTGGATTGTAGTGGATGTTATATGTTCCAAGCGTACACGTACACATGACGTATTTTAATATATCTATTGGATTGTAGTGGATGTTATATGTTCCAAGCGTACACGTACACATGACGTATTTTAATATATCTATTGGATTGTAGTGGATGTTATATGTTCCAAGCGTACACGTACACATGACGTATTTTAATATATCTATTGGATTGTAGTGGATGTTATATGTTCCAAGCGTACACGTACACCTGACGTATTTTAATATATCTATTGGATTGTAGCGGATGTTATATGTTCCAAGCGTACACGTACACATGACGTATTTTAATATATCTATTGGATTGTAGTGGATGTTATATGTTCCAAGCGTACACGTACACATGACGTATTTTAATATATCTATTGGATTGTAGTGGATGTTATATGTTCCAAGCGTACACGTACACATGACGTATTTTAATATATCTAGCGGATTGTAGTGGATGTTATAAGTCCCAAATGAGTCTGCATTACCCCCAAGAATTCCTTTTTGACCCCAGTTCAGGTTATTTACCTCTGTTCGCCGACCTCTTTCTTACCGTCAGTCAATTGAGGGATTTTAAAAAAAAATACATTTTAAAAATGTTATTTTTAAATAATTTTTTTTCTAAACAAAGACGTTAACCGTGATGATTAATAGTAAATGTTTAATTTGTATTCATTAAAATAAAATATAAGCTAAGGATGTTTTCTGAAGGCCGGTTAAACGTTTTTAAAAATGATTCACGCGGGTTACGATATTACAATTTAGATCTTCACTAAATAAATAATAAATACTTAAATGACAATAAAAGTGAATTGAAACATACTTATTTTCAAATAGTAAATCAAGTGTGTGTTTTTTTTTCTTTGTTATTATTTTTTTTTGTTATTTTTTTTTGTCAAAGATTTGTGACGTATTTTTAGAGGGGGGGGGTCTACGTTTTTGTGACGTCGCGTGACGAAGGGGGGGGGGAGGGGTAAAAAATCGGCAAAAATCGCGTGACGTCATTTATGGACGGCCCCTATATATATATTTTATATATTTTTTTATTATTTTTTAATAAAAAGGCCCAAAAAAAGGCCAAAAAGCCAAACAAAATTTTTGAGGCCAAACCCTCTTAAAAAAGGCCAACAATATGGCAACCCTGGTTCGAGGTTGTGTGAGTTGGTAACCCTACTCGTAAATGCACAATTCTCTCCTTTTGTTAGAGTGAAGCATGCGATATAAACGAGAACTAAAACATTCAACCTAAGTGGCCTCGACCTTAGTGAACTAACCCCCCCCCAGCCTCCCCCCTCCCCACCTCTCATTTGTACTGCTACATTCTTTGCTATGAACAAGTTGCTGATGTTAACTTATTTTTTAAGTTGTGTTGAGTTGCGGGCCGCTGACCTCATTTCCGTACCCTGGTGTGTAAAAGTAAGAAATTATCTAGATCGGGTTTCTATTTCGTTTGTTTTGATAATTGTTACTACAACTATGTTTCCATTTCTGTTGCTAAGACCCAATACAAAGTAAATTCTGTTTACCTCCTGATTTGAGATAACTAACGTAAGTTGTGTGATGTGTGCTAGTTCAACCGTCTGTACAATGTTGAACGTAAGTTGAGTGATGTGTGCTAGTTCAACCGTCTGTACAATGTTGAACGTAAGTTGTGTGATGTGTGCTAGTTCAACCGTCTGTACAATGTTGAACGTAAGTTGTGTGATGTGTGCTAGTTCAACCGTCTGTACAATGTTGAACGTAAGTTGTTTGATGTGTGCTAGTTCAACCGTCTGTACAATGTTGAACGTAAGTTGTATGATGTGTGCTAGTTCAACCGTCTGTACAATGTTGAACGTAAGTTGTTTGATGTGTGCTAGTTCAACCGTCTGTACAATGTTGAACGTAAGTTGTGTGATGTGAGCTAGTTCAACCGTCTGTACAATGTTGACCGTAAGTTGTGTGATGTGAGCTAGTTCAACCGTCTGTACAACGTTGAACGTAAGTTGTGTGATGTTTGCTAGTTCAACCGTCTGTACATTGTTGAACGTAAGTTGTGTGATGTGTGCTAGTTCAACCGTCTGTACATTGTTGAACGTAAGTTGTGTGATGTGTGCTAGTTCAACCGTCTGTACAATGTTGAACGTAAGTTGTGTGATGTGTGCTAGTTCAACCGTCTGTACAATGTTGAACGTAAGTTGTGTGATGTGTGCTAGTTCAACCGTCTGTACAATGTTACTTACATTACCAATCATTGCATTTGTGCATGATACCATTTGTAAATTTAATGTATTGAAAGGTTTTAGAAACAACAAGACCTATCTATAATATAGAGATTAACTAATGGTCGCTGCACTATGCCTTGCACTCACTCATGGCAGACATTCGTGGACCGATGAACACCTTGTTTGTGTATAAGATTTAATATTTGCCAAGTCCCTGAATAAGTTATACGTGTATCTTGATGAGCCCCATGATGCCCCCTCTCCCTGTATCCAATTAACCTCATTTTTGTATATGAACTCGTGCACAAGCCACAAACATTAATATGATTGTCAGATGTTAAATAAATCGACTTTACAGCCGCATACACCTTTCCGTGTCAATGTCCATTTGCTTTCCCTGTCAATATGCTTTCCCTGTCAATATGCTTTCCCTGTTTTTGTAAGTATACTTTCCCTGGTCCATGTAATTTTTTTTTCCTGTCTGTGTACGTTTGATTTCCCTTGTCAATGTAAGTGTATTTGCCCCGGAAGTTCCCCTCTCATATGTCAGCGTATTTGCCCAGGTAGTTCCCTCTCATATGTAAGTGTACTTGCCCCGATAGTTCCCCTCTCATATGTAAGTGTACTTGCTCCGGTAGTTCCCCTCTCATATGTAAGTCTACTTGCTCCGGTAGTTCCCCTCTCATATGTAAGTCTACTTGCTCCGGTAGTTCCCCTCTCATATGTAAGTCTACTTGCTCCGGTAGTTCCCCTCTCATATGTAAGTCTACTTGCTCCGGTAGTTCCCCTCTCATATGTAAGTCTACTTGCTCCGGTAGTTCCCCTCTCATATGTAAGTCTACTTGCTCCGGTAGTTCCCCTCTCATATGTAAGTCTACTTGCTCCGGTAGTTCCCCTCTCATATGTAAGTCTACTTGCTCCGGTAGTTCCCCTCTCATATGTAAGTCTACTTGCTCCGGTAGTTCCCCTCTCATATGTAAGTCTACTTGCTCCGGTAGTTCCCCTCTCATATGTAAGTCTACTTGCTCCGGTAGTTACCCTCTCATATGTAAGTGTACTTGCCCCGGAAGTTCCCCTCTCAAATGTCAGTGTATTTGCCCAGGTAGTTCCCTCTCATATGTAAGTCTACTTGCCCCGGTAGTTCCCCTCTCATATGTAAGTGTACTTGCCCCGGTAGTTCCCTTCTCATAAGTAAGTGTACTTGCCCGGTAGTTCCCCTCTCATATGAAAGTCTACTTGCCCTGGCAGTCGTCGTCCCCCCCCCCGGCCTCCTTTTTGGCACGTCACCGTGTTGCCTAGAACCATGGCACTGAAAACAGACAGCGGCATACGTTGGCCTTTGGTTTACTGGGCATTCAATGTCTTGTTATTGTTATTGTTAGCATTGTATTTTTAAAATCGAATCGCAATAGTCTATTTTGGGGTCAACGATAGCTGCATCGCAATAATGGGGAAAAAATGGAATATCAGATAATTGTCTCAAGCTCGACATAGCAGCAAAATGGGTATGTGTGGATGTGTGGGGATGTATGGATGTGTGGGTATTTGTGGATGTGTGGTATGTGTGGGTATGTGTGGATGTGTGGGGATGAATGGGTGTGTGGGGATGTGTGGGTGTGCGTGGGTATGTGTGGATGTGTTTGGGTATGTGTGGATGTGGGTATGTGTGGATGTGTGGGTGTGTGGGGATGAATGGATGTGTGGGGATGTGTGGATGTGGGGATGATGTGGGGATGTATGGATGTGGGTATGTGTGGATGTGGGGATGTATGGATGTGGGGATGTGTGGGGATGTGTGGGTGTGTGGGGATGAATGGATGTGTGGGGATGTGTGGATGTGTGGGGATGTGTGGGTATGTTTGGATGTGTGTGGATATGTGGGGATGTGTGGGTATGTGTGGATGTGTGTGGGTATGTGTGGATGTGGGGATGTATGGATGTGGGTGTGTGGATGTGTGGGGATGTATGGATGTGTGGGTATGTGTGGATGTGGGGATGTGTGGATGTGGGTATGTGTGTGGATGTGTGTGGATGTATGGATGTGTGGGGATGTGTGGATGTGTGGGGATGTATGAATGTGTGTGGATGTGTGTGGATGTATGGATGTGTGTGGATGCATGGATGTGTGGGGATGTATGGATGTGTTTGGATGTGTGGGGATGTATGGTTGTGTGTGGATGTGTGGGGATGTGTGGGTATGTATGGATGTGTGGCTGTGTGTGGATGTGTGGGGATGTATGGATGTGTGGGGATGTGTTGGTATGTGGGGGGGTGTGGGGATGTGTGGATGTGTGGGGATGTATGGATTTGGGGATGTGTGAGTATGTGTGGATGTGTGGGGATGTATGGATGTGTGTGGATGTGTGGGGATGTATGATGTGTGTGGATGTGTGGGATGTATGGATGTGTGTGGATGTGTGGGATGTATGGATGTGTGGTTATGTGTGGATGTGTGGGGATGTATGGATGTGTGGGCATGTGTGGGTGTGTGGGTATGTGTGGATGTATGTATGTGTGGGCATGTGTGGATGTGTGGAGGTATTAAGGTTTGTGGCACACAAAAGTCTGCTTGGTTTTACAATAGCTTCTTATGAGTCATCAGAGCAATCGTTTTAATTTTATGTTGTTGGTTTTTGAAGACAGAGAAAGCGAGAGAGAGATGGAGGAAGGGAGTGAGAGAGAGTAAAGATAGTGAACACAATAGTAAGTGGGGTTCATTTTTAAGAGACATTAAAGATTTAATTTTAATTAATCTATAAATAGTTGAAAAATTAGATTAATTATTGTAAACAGAATACAACAACAAATGTGATGCGTTTCATCAACTATTTCCCCAAACATTTTGCTATAGCTTAGGCCCAGAGGCGTCACTAGGGTTGGTGTCACCCGGGGCGGTAGCTCTTGGTGTCACCCCCCCCCCACGACTTTCCCCATAAATCTCCTCGAGTCCGCCAAATACCGGGAACATACAGATTCTTTAGTAAAGTTTGAAAATATAGATCAAATGTTTGTTACAAATTAGGCATTAGGAGAAAAGTTGAATTTAAAGTCGATAGGTAAAATATTGTAACATTTAAGAACTAAATAGAAAAAATGTTAATTTTAAATTTTTATTTTAACATAAAATTATTAATTTTAAGTAATACGGTTAAATAACTGTTATATTTTCAAATTTCACAAACTTGCATCTACATTGCGTTCCATTAAAATTTACAACAATTATATTGCATTACCAAAATTAGAATATATTACCAACCATTACAGTACAACTTCAAACGAGGTAAGGTTGTAACCGTTATTTTTTTGGTTTGCAAAATCAGCAACTTTCAGAATAATATGTAATAATTCAAAATACAATGTCATTAAATATATTTTAAAAATCAGAATTTAGATTTTCTGGCCTTTAAAACTGAAAACGTGTTAATTACGTCATCGAAATCTATTTCTTGTGCCGAATCACTTTCAATGGATAACATGGCAAGATCAGAAAGCCTTGACTGCCCCATTGTAGATCGCAAATAATTCTTTATAAACTTTAGCTTTGAAAAACTCCTTTCACATGAAGCCACAGACATACAGATTGTAACAAATAATCGTAAACTCAATGTGAGATAGGGGAGAGATTCTATGAAGTCCCATTCAGCTACAAATTTCAAAACGTCAAGTACGGACCCGTCTTCAGCCTCTTTGAGATCGATCTCTGCTGCCTTCAGTTGCCTTCTCAGCCTTGGTATTTCTAATAAAAGCTCTTCCTCTGACAACTCATCATAGAAAGTGGACAACCTTCCAATGGACTTTAGTAATTCTTCTTCAGTGGCAAATATCAAGCTTTTGGCTTGAACAGCCTCAAACATGGTTGCTACTTCCTTGATTGCACTTGATCTGATCTGGAGTTCAGAATGGAAATGATCAATACACTCAAACATCGACCTTTTGTTTTCTTCTTGCAGAGTTAGTCCAGCATCTCTTGTTTTCTCACCTGTCACCCTTTTCTTCAACATGGGTCTGTTCTCTACTGAAATTCCAAGTTGTTCTGATTTTAAAAGTGCTGTGATATTGTCCATGTTTCAATCTATCATAGCACAAATTGTGAAAGGTGTAACGTTGAGCTTTGTATTTGTTTAATAATAAAGCTCAAATCTATTGTTTTCATTACAAGATTCGTTTGTGTTTTTTTAAAAATTTCATTCACTTTGATCGTGTGCTCTTTAATGACATACATGTGCCAAAATTTATTATTTAATTTAATTATTTGAATGCCATTTTTTAAAGTTTAAGTCTTGTCTGTCATACTTTAAAAGAACATTAAATTTTCTAAAATTCGTCTAACCTTTGAACGTGTTCAAAATTTGAGTGTCATTTGGCTTACTTTTGTAACTTTCTTTCAAAATTAGTCAATCATTATTAAAGAATTATTTAACCAGGAAAAGTTATACTATAATGTGGCATTTTGATTCAAAAATAATTTGAGAAAATTCTCACTATCTTACCCTGTTTTAACAAAATTAAATAAAGGATTCAACTGGCTTACCTTTGCTGCTCCAATAATGTGGAATCATGAATTGTATACAAAATACTTGAATTTAATAGATTATATATTCAGTAATATGCTTTAGAATGTTCAGACCAGATGGTTTTCAACGTTACAAATTTGTCGTTGAAGATGCGGTTCTGATCGCGTCGTTCAAAATCAACTTTACTTCGGCTGCCGAACGTACGCATCACGCGATCTATCAGTGAAAATCGTTTCAAACGAAATCGAAACGACTGTAATTTTTTAATGTGAAATTAATTTAGTGTTAAAGGTTATTTTAAAAAGTACCTATACTCAAGAAAAATACGAAAATCATGTTTCTTAGAAAACATTACATTAACATAGATTTGCATGTTTAATAGTTATAAATTTTAAAAAATAATAACTCAAACACGTTAAATACCTTATTTTCCTATAAATAAATATAAAAAAAGAAAACCTATCTATTTATTTTTTAAAGCAAAATCTTATCCCCCCTCAACTGTCGTGGAGGAAGTAGTGAGTTAGGATTGGTCTCACAGTCACAGGCTGACTCCTCGTGTGTGTCGGTATGTCAAAGCCCAGTATGTTGGATTTTCTTCTAAAACAAAAGACACCGCTTCTTTTATGTCCAGCCTTTTTTAAATTGTGCGGCTTTTTCTTTCCTTTTTTTTCCTAATTAGTTTTATGGTAGTTTGTGGAGACGTTTTATTATTGCCTGTTAACTGATATTTTATTTTATTAATACATTTTCGGTTTAAACGTATTTCATTGTATTTCTCAATTTCTTTCTAGATGAAAAAAATGTGTCTTCTTTTTTTTTGGACATAAAATCGTACACAGTAAATTTTAGGCTTGGGTGTCACCCCCTGATGGGTGTCACCCGGGGCGGCCCGCCCCCACCGCACCCCCCTAGTGACGCCACTGCTTAGGCCCCCCCCCCGCCTTTTTATTTGCCCCCCCCCCATAATTTTTTTAAATAATATTGGAACTGACATAGAATATCTGGGCTTCAAAGGGGCCCCCATATTTCAAATAGCTTACGGCCCCATCAATTCGAAATCCAGGCCTGATCATCGTTATAAGTATACAGTATTTTTTACTTTTAATTATATACTTATTATGTATAAACATCTCGTAAAATTTGATTCAATCACATCAAATTTAGTTTAACTTGACCTATAATAGCTTAAAAAGCTGACTTGTTTACTTGCTTACATATTTAGCTATATCAAGTAGTTTACTTACTTACTTACATATTTAGCTATATCGAGTAGTTTACTTACTTACTTACATATTTAGCTATATCGAGTAGTTTACTTACTTACTTACATATTTAGCTATATCAAGTAGTTTACTTACTTACTTACATATTTAGCTATATCGAGTAGTTTACTTACTTACTTACATATTTAGCTATATGACGTCATTATTTCGACTATTTATATTCAGGAAGGCCATTAATTAAATTATATTTTGAAATGACTCATATGCTACGAGATGTTCTCACTTTTATTGGCCAACCATCCATATATAATGTATGTATATATATATTACATGAACCCTCCCGATGTTTTCAAGTTATTTCTTTTGAGTGTGAGTTATAATATTGTAAACATTTATTTTATATATATATATAATCGTTTGGCTTGCATGGATATTTTCGAATAAACCGAATGACAGCTAAAAGTCACATGGTTTTGGGGCCCTCCATAAATAACGTCACGCGATCTTTGACCCCCTCTTCACAAGTCGTTACAAAACTTACCCCCCCCCCTCCAATGTGACGCCACAAAGCTTTGCCCCCACCCCACCAAATAAAAGCCGTATTTTTTATTTGAAAATGAGCATGTTTCAAATTTTTTTTTGTCATTTAATTATATTATATTATATTATATTATATATATATATATATATATATATATATATATATATATATATATATATATATATATATATATATATATATATATATATATATATATATATATACATATATATATATATTATATTATATTTAAAGTTTGCGCATTTTGACGTGACGTCAAATTTCTTAAACAACCCCTCCCTGTCATCGCGTATCGTGACAAATGTGCCCCGTAGGTGCGTGACGTCATTTACGGACGGCCCCTTTTCCAACTTATCATAAAGATGACTCCTAAAATGTATGAACTCCACCAAAACACTTAGGTCACCATGAAGACACATTTTAATCCCTTTTTTGCTTTTACAACAAAAAGTAATACAGTACATTAAAAAAATATCAAGAACGTGGGTTTGTGTTGAAGTCTGTTAATTGTTATTTTAAAACAATAAATAGTATATAAATAGTCAGCTAAATTACCCACCCCCAACCAAACACACACACACATTTTCAAAACGTAATTGAATACAATTTTAATTGCAGCACCAGATTCACAAGCTCAACACAAAACTGTCTTCCCCTGAGTCTGAGAATAATGTGGCCAATTTCAGTAAAAATAAAATCAGTCAAGAGATTTCGTAACAGACCTACAAATATTTAAGACGCTAAAATTAATCAGGGAAAATATTATACTTGTGAGATTCTAAACATCTAAAAATTGATTTACACTACCTTTTTTGTTGTTGTTTTATTAGTATGTTTAAATGATAGAACTCTACCTCAGGGCCGTCTTAACGCATAGGCCCGTTGGGCATTTGCCCGGGGGCTCACGAGCATAGGGGCCCCATGGGAATATGTTTATTTATATATATTATGTATATTTATTTTTTATTCCTGCGGGGGAATTATCTTTGCCCGGGGGCCCAAACTGGTGTAAAGACGGCTCTGCTCTACCTCCCCCCAAACACCAGCCCCAACCCCCAATTTTTGGAAATACGTGCTTAGTGATTTTCTGATCTGCATTGCTAAATTATTAAAATTATGAAAAGAAACATTTGTTCCGGGTAACCCAAATAGAACATTGATTAGAAATTAATCGTTAAGATGGTTTACCAAAGTAACTTAATTTTAAAAATAAATTAATACAACAGAAACGTATGGCTTTCTATGGTAACAATTTCAAGAACTTTCTATTATATTTATTTTTTTAAAATTGTAGTAAAGTAATTTATTTAAATTATTAAATGACAGAGTGGCCTCCCTCCTCCCCATGGTGCGCCACCGCACAAATATGTATTATTGATTCCTTTTTTAAATAACTATTTCCTTATTTTTATGCCCTTGAAAATATTTATGTTTCCACATTCTTTCAACACTGCATATTTATTCGATTTGAATTTAACTTTCCGCAAAACAAATCAAATAAATGATATTATAATTGTATAAAATTATAAAATAATACGCACCAGACGCGCGTGCATTAATTTACTCACAAAACGTGCGTGGGTTGTTTATCGTACTTGCAACGTCAATGAGCGAGTGAGCAGTGGCGTAGCTAGAGAGGGGTAAGGGGGCAAATGCCCCGGGCGAAACTTTGTGGGGGGGGGGCAAATTCATTGTTGTTTTATTAGCATCTAGGAATGAAAACTTAAAAACAGTGCAAATGTTTATCAAAATAAAATAAAAACAGAATAATAAATTCATAAAATTAATAAAAGACCTATTGTAAAACATATAAACGTTTCTGCTGCCAAAACTTCAAACTCCATATTAGATATAAATTATTCTGCTACTTATGAACTGAACTGAAACAACAAAAGTGTGAAATAGTATGAGAACGTGAGACTGATCTGATGGTAACTGATCTGATGGTAACTGATCTGATGGTAACTGATCTGATGGTAACTGATCTGATGGTAACTTATTTGATTATTAAATTTGACAGATGCTCCTGCTGTAGAAGCGACAATTTATGTACCCTGTCAATTTCAAACATGAGCCAATCAAATGCTCCGGGCGGCATTTTGTTGGGGGTGGCACTTTGTTGGAGGGTGGCACTTTGTTGGGGAGGCGGCAAATTCCTCAATTTATTACCTTGTAAAAATATAAAATAATAAAAAGTTAAATAAAATAAAATAAAAACCAAAGAAATTATTAAAAAAAGAAATAAGTAACCATATTAAACTACACGAACGTTTCTAATGCCAAAACTGTAAACTCCATAATGAATCTAAAATCTTCCTGATACTAATGCTACTGATCTGAAAAACCAAGGGGCTGACGTAGCATAAAAAATGACGCTGACTTGCTGGTACCTGTACCTGATTCAAATTTGTCAGCCACTCATATTGTAGAAGCGAAAATTACTGTATCCGTTAAATTCAAACAATTTTGGATTGTCTTGCGCTGCGTATTATAATGAACATTCTTTTAGTTATGTCTCGTATATAAAGGATTTATAGTCAAAAACTTGGTTTTATACGGGGTTTTTAAAAATTAATTTTTTTAATTTATCTCAAATATGACAGAAATTATTTACAAACGTATAGTGTTAAAAAATGCTTAGCAGAGGCTTCTCACAGAGAAAATAATGGAATACTTAGAGGATCCTTTGACATTTAATAAAATTTTATGCGGAGACCTCATTCTTTTAATCGAATCTTCTAATAAAAGAATGAGAGAGCAATTGTTTGGTGATCGAAGCGAATATGATCCATGCTGTGAAGAAAAACAGTTGAGAAGAAAGTTGTATTCTTCATAATATGAGATTACTGTAGAAATTCGTGTGAGTTTTGGCAGTTATATAGAATTTTGAAAACAGATTTTTGTACACCAGCTAATATACTGGACTATGAAATTGTGCCTTCAAATTAGAGTATACAAAATATCTTACGTGCCATTGTCAAACAAGGACTATTTTAACCCCATGGGGAAAAAAGAACTAATGAATTCAAGACCAGTTAATTTATTCAAGTTTTTTTAAGATATTGAGGCTAGAAGTTACCCTGCCTAAAATAATAGCATTAATTCGAACACTGTCTTGAATAATACAAAGAGCTAAAATAGCTTCTCTAAAATTAAGATTTAAAAAAAATTAATCAAGATCAATGACGAATACCGCACTATTATCTAAGCTATAGCTATTTTAGCTATTGAGCATGGCATGGCTGAAAGCATTGATACCTGAAAAATTGAGAGTTGTCCATAAATGACTTCACGCACCTGGGGGGGGGGTCCACACATATATGACGATGTGTGGCGAGGGGGAGGGGTGGTTAAGAAATGTGACGTCACATCAAAACGCGCAACATTAAATAAAATTTCCACTTAAATATTTGATTGCTTACAATTTATTTAATGTCGTTTTAAATGGCTTTCCAAGTGTTAGAGCGCAGCCTACACTAAATATATGCTTAAATAACAAAAAAAGTTATTTGAAAAATGCTCATTTTCAAATAGAAAATATGGATTTTATTGGGTGGGGGGGAGCAAAGCTTTGTGACGTCATATTGGAGGGGGGTCTGTGTTTTTGTGAACACGTGTGACGATGGAGGGAGGAGGGGGGAAAATGGGCCAAAATCGCGTGGCCTCTTGTGCAATGAGGAAAAACATAAACTTAAATGTTATTCAAGAAATGAAGCATTCCTTGTTATTTCTAACATAAAATGTGTTGTGTTCTTATTATTACTTTCTAATAAAGACTATATTTACTTTATAGCATTAAGATATTTTTCGGGGGGGGGGCGACAAAATTGGGTTCTGCCCCGGGCGGCACATAACCACGCTACGCCGCTGCCTTTAAAGAAATGTACAATCTGGATAATATTATGCATGGCGACCTCTAATTCAGGTTCAAAATGTTTCACAAGCAGAGCTGGACGATGAATCATAAAGTGATTAACTTCAATTTTGAGGTTCCTCTCTTGCGAAAGCCGAAAAACCACATACACGACCCAACATAGCTGGAGCTCCATTCATCGACACAGCAATATAGTCTTTCCATTTTTAAATTAACATTATCAAAGTATCCATTAACCTAAATAAATTTATTAACTCCTTGACATTGCAATTCGAGAGAAGCCAAAACGTTTCCTCTTCAATTATTTGACAACTTTTTTAGCGAACATATACCATAAGAACATATACCATAAGAACATATACCATAAGAACATATACCATAAGAACATATACCATAAGCTGCGCAAAGAATTCACTCGCATGAAAGCTCCGAATTTTAATTATATTTAGCGGATTTTATGTCCTCAATTAGTCTCTGTTACCCCCAAAAATTCCCTTTTCATCCCAAATAGGGTAATTTTCTACTGTTCGCCTACCCCTGATCATTATACATTCAATGTGTGATTGGTTAAATACTGGTTAACTTTATAGCCGGAGATCTTTCGACTATCTGTGAGGTTAACGTTCGTCCGCTCAGCAAATCAAATAACCAATCAACATGCAGGAAAGTGTAGACTGTTCACCTCTGTCTCTAATCTGCTCTATCCAGAGTAAATCAAACACTTACTACAGGTCAGAGGTCATGACCTTATGAGTTCACCCTCGATTATATTTACAAACAGATGTAAAGGTTAGCAAGAAGAGTGTGAAGTGAAATACAATTCTTTAACAACACCGAAGTCGATGTGTGTAGTTGAAATTAAGTCACCAAGAAAAGCGTGTGTTTAATAGGACAGGTATAGTTACCTAACCTAATATTATTATTGTGTTATGTTTATAAGTTATGTTATAGACAAATCAGACATGACTGTCATGATACGATTTTTTCAGAATGACAAAGTCAAAGGTTTGAGGAAGATAGTAAAATAAAGGAAGTGTTTAATGAAAAAACAACGTACCCGAAAGCAAACTGCTGTGGTGTGACACTATGACACTGTGACATTGTGACACTATGACACTATGAGACTGTGACATTGTGACACTGTGACATTGTGACACTATGAGACTGTGACACTATGACACTGTGACATTGTGACACTATGACACTATGAGACTGTGACATTGTGACACTATGACACTATGACACTGTGACATTGTGAGACTGTGACACTATGAGACTGTGACATTGTGACACTATGACACTGTGATATTGTGACACTATGACACTATGACACTATGACATTGTGACACTATGACACTGTGACATTGTGAGACTGTGACACTATATGAGACTGTGACATTGTGACACTATGACACTGTGACATTGTGACACTATGACACTTTGACATTGTGAGACTGTGACGCTATGACACTATGAGACTGTGACATTGTGACACTATGACACTATGAGACTGTGACATTGTGACACTATGACACTATGAGACTGTGACATTGTGACACTATGACACTGTGACATTGTGAGACTGTGACACTATGACACTATGAGACTATGACACTGTGACATTGTGACACTATGACACTGTGACATTGTGACACTATGAGACTATGAGACTGTGACATTGTGACACTATGACACTATGAGACTGTGACATTGTGAGACTGTGACACTATGACACTATGAGACTGTGACATTGTGACACTATGACACTATGACACTGTGACATTGTGACACTATGACACTATGACACTATGAGACTATGAGACTGTGACATTGTGACACTATGACACTATGACACTGTGAGACTATGAGACTGTGACATTGTGACACTATGAGACTATGAGACTGTGACATTGTGACACTATGACACTGTGACATTGTGAGACTGTGACACTATGACACTGTGACATTGTGACACTATGACACTGTGACATTGTGACACTATGACACTATGACACTATGACACTGGGACATTGTGACACTATGAGACTATGAGACTGTGACATTGTGACACTATGACACTGTGACATTGTGACACTATGACACTATGAGACTATGAGACTGTGACATTGTGACACTATGACACTGTGACATTGTGACACTGTGACATGGTGACACTATGACACTATGACACTGTGACATTGTGACACTATGAGACTATGAGACTGTGACATTGTGACACTATGACACCGTGACATTGTGACACTATGACACTATGAGACTATGAGACTATGAGACTGTGACATTGTGACACTATGACACTATGACACTGTGACATTGTGACACTATGACACTATGACACTGTGACATTGTGACACTATGACACTATGACACTATGAGACTATGAGACTATGAGACTGTGACATTGTGACACTATGACACTATGACACTATGAGACTATGAGACTATGAGACTGTGAGACTGTGAGACTATGAGAATATGAGACTGTGACATTGTGACACTATGACACTATGAGACTATGAGACTATGAGACTGTGAGACTATGAGACTATGAGAATATGAGACTGTGACATTGTGACACTATGACACTATGAGACTATGACACTATGCCACTATGACACTATGACACTATGAGACTATGACACTATGCCACTATGACACTATGAGACTATGAGACTGTGACATTGTGACACTATGACACTATGAGACTGTGACATTGTGACACTATGAGACTATGACACTATGACACTATGAGACTGTGACATTGTGACACTATGACACTATGAGACTGTGACATTGTGACACTATGACACTATGACACTATGACACTATGACACTATGACACTATGAGACTATGACACTATGACACTATGAGACTATGACACTATGACACTATGACACTATGACACTATGACACTATGAGACTATGACACTATGACACTATGAGACTATGAGACTGTGACATTGTGACACTATGACACTATGACACTATGAGACTGTGACATTGTGACACTATGAGACTATGACACTATGACACTATGAGACTGTGACATTGTGACACTATGACACTATGACACTATGAGACTGTGACATTGTGACACTATGACACTATGAGACTATGACACTATGACACTATGAGACTGACATTGTGACACTATGACACTATGAGACTATGAGACTGTGACATTGTGACACTATGACACTATGACACTATGACACTATGAGACTGTGACATTGTGACACTATGACACTATGAGACTATGAGACTGTGAGACTATGAGACTGTGACATTGTGACACTATGACACTATGACACTGTGACATTGTGACACTATGACACTATGACACTGTGACATTGTGACACTATGACACTATGACACTATGAGACTATGAGACTATGAGACTGTGACATTGTGACACTATGACACTATGACACTGTGACATTGTGACACTATGAGACTGTGACACTATGACACTGCATCCATCCAGCATCACTCAATTCTGCCAAGTTCGTATGTATACTGTATATGGATATAATACAGTATATATATATATATATTTATGTATATATATTATACATTGTACATACATTTTTGTTGTGCAAAAATTGATGTACACAATATAATAATAATATACAAATATGATAGTGGCAGGGGCATCCATAGGGCCTTCTCTTTTTGAGGGTATAAATTGAAAGTCTTGGCCAACTCCAAATTCTTCCCATACTAGTCAGGTAATTATTACAAATACTCATTGCCAGTTTGACAAGTACATCCCAGGGTGAGAAAATGACAAGCATTTATTTGAAAATTTTAAGCTACTGCTAAGGTTGGTGACCGTAAAGGACAATAAGTTCATTGTTACATAAATAATATTAGACCATACTTTGTGTGAAATGTTTTATTTTAGTAGGTATAAATTCTAGCTTGAAGGACCACACGGAACAGGTCCAAGGCGTTACAATAAAATATATCTTGTCATTGTCATCACATTATGCACACACAGACACTCTTTAACAAACCCACTTGAAGAGCTCAAGGGAAGAAACAGCTATGGGACATTTTTTAATTTTTTAAATTATTCCTTGTATCTGATAGAACAGGAACAGGGGTAGGAAAACTTTTGCCTGAGAGAGCCATAAACACCACATATTTTGAAAAGAAATTCTATGAGAGCCATATATTATGTTTAAAACTAAAAATTCAAATAAATGTGTGCATTTTGTGTAATTTCAACACTAAAAGTACAATAATTATGTCTCTGAATTCTTTTAATAAAATTATTATGCTGTTTTTTTATTTGCAATTAATATGTAGATAAAAGGAGTCTTAATAAACGTGTTTTTTTTAAAATCAAACATGCGTCTGAGAGCCAGATGCAGGCACCAATAGAGCCACATCTGGCTCGCGAGCCATGGTTTCCAGACCCCTGTGATAGAAGATCAAAAATAGAATATTCTGAATAAGGTTTTATGAAAAAATGATGTCTTTGACCCTGTTAAAAATTCAAATCTATTTAGTTAATTTATAAGAAATCTGTATAATTTTGAACTTTAAAACTTGAATATCTCAAAACTATAAAAATGTGACATAGCCGTTTTTTCCCTTCTTCTTCTTATCTATACAGACGCTCCTTCTATGCAGAAGATAATTGCGTCCACAGACCATGACAGATGATCTGTTGGCAAGTGATGCAGCGTTCACAGGCCACGGCTATGTGGGTATTACCCAGCCGCCTAACTAGTGTTAGGTACCCATTCGGAGATGGGTGGACTCAGGGGCACCCTTGGCCCCAGGAAAAAATCCTTGTCTTCACATAGATTCGATCCCATGACCATCGGTACGCCAGTCGAGCGCGCTGCCACTCGCCCACTGCGTCCCTTGAGCGCTTCACTTGATAATTGAGTTAGAAGAAAAATTTTAGCCTACATAATATGATATGCCCCATTATTGTATACTGAAGTACAGTAAGGTCACTGCATATTCTTTGTCTTATTTATTTTTGAGAAAGTAATGTTAACTAAAGAAACTAAAGAAATTAAAGTATGTGATAAGCTTTATTACATAATGTTATGTGATAAGCTTTATTACATAATGTTATGTGATAAGCTTTATTTCATAATGTTATCTGATAAGCTTTATTACATAATATCATGGAAACTACAAGAAGATTTTATGCATTTTACTGTAAACTCTCTCCATTTTATAGCTGGTACAATAAATTTGAAGCTGTGAAAAATCACCAGGAAAAATAGTGAAAAACTATATTTTAAAGACGTATTTTCATTAAAAAATAAACTGGTTTGTGAGGGTGAAGAGGTTGGGTCAAATTTTTGGCACTTATTATTTTTTTATTCAAATTTAATAAATAATGGGGCTTCAAAAAATATGTCAAATCTTCCACAGTAAATGTTATTTAAACTTCAACAAATATTTTAATATTTCTGGCCTAACTCTGTCATATCCATCAAACATTTGAACTTCCAGAAACTTAACTTCATTGTACCTAATTTTTACTTACTAAATCTTAATAGACTAATATCTAGCACTCTGTCAACTATTTAGTGTATTGACCTCTGGGGTCAACAACTGCCCACAACGCTCCCAATACTTAAACTTTGCTTGTGTGTTTTCTTTGATTGGTCAGTGACTGGTCAGTAGGGAAAATCTGATAGCTCTTTCGTAATTTGACTTCAAATTAATGAAGATTTATGTTGCAGCAGTCAGCAGTCTAATTATTTATACAAAATAATGTTCATGGGTAAAATTTTATTTCATCACAATATTGATTTCTTTATGTGAGATGTAATCCGTGTGTTAATAAGTTTTTTGTTCGCAACTTCATATTCAATCTTTAGAAATCAAGAATGAAAATCTAGATGTGTTCAACAAGATCTTGTTTGAGGTTGTAAGCAGTACAAAGTATTGATTACAAGATCTTGTTTGAGGTTGTAAGCAGTACAAAGTATTGATTACAAGATCTTGTTTGAGGTTGTAAGCAGTACAAAGTATTGATTACAAGATCTTGTTTGAGGTTGTAAGCAGTACAAAGTATTGATTACAAGATCTTGTTTGAGGTTGTAAGCAGTACAAAGTATTGATTACAAGATCTTGTTTGAGGTTGTAAGCAGTACAAAGTATTGATTACAAGATCTTGTTTGAGGTTGTAAGCAGTACAAAGTATTGATTACAAGATCTTGTTTGAGGTTGTAAGCAGTACAAAGTATTGATTACAAGATCTTGTTTGAGGTTGTAAGCAGTACAAAGTATTGATTACAAGATCTTGTTTGAGGTTGTAAGCAGTACAAAGTATTGATTACAAGATCTTGTTTGAGGTTGTAAGCAGTACAAAGTATTGATTACAAGATCTTGTTTGAGGTTGTAAGCAGTACAAAGTATTGATTACAAGATCTTGTTTGAGGTTGTAAGCAGTACAAAGTATTGATTACAAGATCTTGTTTGAGGTTGTAAGCAGTACAAAGTATTGATTACAAGATCTTGTTTGAGGTTGCAAGCAGCACAAAGCATTGATTGCAATGGGACTTCTGTCACAAGGGACACCGTTGTCCTGGGAGGACACCAAGAAATGGGCAGATCATGTCAGGAAGCATGGCATCAAACAATTTCTGGCTCAGTACAAGAAAATGATGTCAAAGTCAAGGAAGAAGGACATTTTGTACTGGGGCGATGAGGTAACATACGAGTATGTGACAATGTCATACATTCTCAAACTAACATTTGAAAAACTCAAGCTTCATATCTCTGCATCATCTTCTATCTATCCTTTTTTCTCTTTTCATTCTATATCTCTATCTCTCTCATGCACCCACTCTCTCTCCATTCTCCATTCTCTATTTCTTGTATCTATCTACCTCTTCCACTCATTCTATTATTTCTAAAACCAAAATGTGTAAAAGTCTGATAATAAATGAAAGGTCCAAAATACAATTTAAAAGTCAATGGTATTCTTGATAAAGGGCTGCTTTTCTCATCATGTTAATTATTCAAGGATTATTTTGTTTTCAGATTGAATACCAGTTAATTAAATTTGACCACACAAACAGAAGAGCTTATGTTGCTTTAAAAGCTCAGGATGTGCTCAAGAGGCTGAGGGAAAACCCAGAGAAGAATTCAAAGTAAGTTGTGAAACCTATGTAATATTCATAAGTTTAAACCAATTTTTCTTTAAAATATAATTAATTTAAAAAATAGGTAAACATAATGAATGACTAACGCAAAGAAAGTCCTCTGCTGACCTGGAGGGGAGATGGGGGCGCCCACCAAGGTCTACCAAGCTCCTAGTAAGTTTTAATGGAAACATTAGGACCCCCTACGACCATCGGCTATGGGACTTTTAAAAAATTATAAATTTTTAAAAAAATAATTAAGAGTATTTATATAAGTGTATTTTATATAGACAAATTAACTATGTATGTTATTGTATATTCACCATATATAATTATAGTTGACCATCTAATATTTTCATAGTGCTCCAAAGGCAACATTATGGCACCCAGAGTATGCATCATATCAAGTTGAGGGGACGCCTGGCAAGCCTTATGGAGGACTTCTAGCACATTTAAATATTGTAGAGGCTAATATGTCTCAAAGGTAATAATTAACCTTAAAAACACTTTTTAAAAACTAGTCTTATATTAAAAATGCACTAATTTTCTACTTTTTAGTCTACGCATTTTACAGTAAGTGCAAAGCCAGCTTACCTTTTGACTATAAATCCCTTATATATGAGACATAACTAAAAGTAGTGATTATGTTCAAACGCGACATTTACAGACTGAAACAGAATTATCTCCCCTGGTTTTTATCTCCCCTGGGCGCAGGGACGGTAGGGGGTGTGAACAGTGACGGTCGGCGTCAACGCGTGAACTGGGCACGTGAAAAAATTATAAACAAATAGTTGGACGGTTGGACGGACGGTTCCGATTAAACTTACAAACCAAGCTAATATAAGACTAGTAAAAAAGGAGTTAATTATCAAAGCACGGTATTTATACCAAAAACACATAGTAATAATATGATAATATTTATTCATTTATATATATATATATATATATATATATATATAAAAATAAAATAATAGTCCAAGTCACTCACTCACTCACTGAATGTGGAACGCTGAGGAAGATGTACAACAGTCTATAGCAGTTAAAAAATCTTGTGGTGATTAGCACTGTAAAAATTTTTTATATGACGTCATTGTTTGATCATATATTTTAAAATACAAGGTGTGCATCGGTGCGCAAAATGATTATAAATTAAAGATGCCCTGTAAAAAAATATATAAGGGCGTCAATGTTTTAGCTCATATTTTAATTTTGGAAAAGGGAACAATGTAAAAAGAGGATTTGATGATGGTTAATTATAAAATACTTTGTGTACATTCCAGGAAGTTTAATATTTCGTATTTATCAAGCGGAAGCATCCCTCATAGCTTTGAGTGAAGAGAGAAGGGCCAGGAGAAAGGGCAGGGGGGGGCAGAGGAGCAGGAGTACATGCCATCATCCCATGAGGACGGACGGTTGCATACATTTATCAAGCAAGGATAAGTTACTTGGGATTTAGACAAAAAACAAAGCGGGCGCCATAGGCGCCCTACAACCCCTATTATAAAATACCCTGTTTACATTTCAGAAAGTTTAATATTTCGGATTTATCAAACAAGGACAAGTTAGTGGGGCTTTTGAAAAAGGTGGGCGCCGTAGGCGCCCTAAAAAAGTGGGCGCCGCAGCACAACCTAGTATATATATATATATATATATATATATATATATATGTGTGTGAATTTTTTTCATTTTCAATGCTTTAATTTTTAATGGAAGCATACAGTTATTATTTATAAACAATAATAATTTTTTTATTACTTATTTTAGAAGAAAAGAAATTCAAGAGCAATTAGAAGAAGATGAAGTTCCACTCTCACTTACAGTATTTCCAAGGTAATGAGTATGGTGATATGTCCAACATAGAAGAATGAAATAATTAAGTTTTAAAGATGTACCTGTTGATTTTAATTTACTTAAAATTTAACAAATTTCATATTTTTTATTCAAATAAACTTAAATGATAAATTCAAATTTTTGTCTTAATTCTAGGAGCAGTATAACAATTTAGCACATTATTTAATTAATGTATTCATTTTTTGTTTTAGACTTGGATGTGGATCATTTACCTGGCCTATCACACAAACAAATCCAGTGAATGGAATTTCAAGGTCACTATTTTTCCCAGATGAAGCCATAAACCAAGGACATGTCAGATTCAAGTAAAAAAAAATGATTTTAAAAATATACCTTTCAGTCAATTAATTAATGTCAACACACTTTTTTAATTAAATTTTTAGCTCAATATCTCAATTATAATAATAGTAGCTTTCTGTTATGGTAAACTGTTATTTAGATTGTCAGTCAAGAATATATATTCCTAAAGGCCAGATTTCATTTTTTTATTTTTTTTTGTTCCAACTAAGTTTAGTTAAAATTTAAGAATACATTTTTTATCATGGTAGCTTTGTCGAGTAAAAGACAGTGTTTTGGGAGATCCAATTTTTACTCCTTACTATATTAATCTACATACATGACAGCACTGAGGAAAATCTTGTTTGTACCCCTCATTATCAATGTATTATTATATGTCTTTATTTTGTAACAATGTAATAATAGTAAAAATATATATTAAATAACTCGAAATTTAATAGCGCTGAAAACAATATAATTTTTTTTTAAATGATTAAAAGAAACATAAGTTAAAATCTGTTGCCTGGCTTTTTATCTTATCTGTTACAGACGCTCTTGATATACAGAAGATTATTGCATCCTACGCTCATCTATGGACTTTTGAATAAAAATTTTATACAATTTATTTCTACAGGACAGTGACTAGAAATTGTCGACTGCGTAGAGCTGAAAGGCAGCTCATTAATATACCTAGTATGTTTTAGTTTGTATCTTAATTCCTTAAATTAACATTTGAGAGGCAGCTCATTTTATATACCAAGTATGTTTTCTTTGTATCTTAATACCTTAAATAACATCAGTCAACTTTATGTGGAGACAAGTTAGCATAAAATTTAAGAAAGCAAAGGATGGTGGGTATTAATGGAGGAAGGCAATTGATTTAAACAGAGGAGAACATGTATTTTTGTTATTGTCTCCGACAGGCATACAACCACATCTGGACATTTGTTTATCATGTTGTGTATGTAATAACCTTGTTTAGGAAAATTTAGAGTGTAACACATGTGTACTCATGTTGTTGAAAATGTTTGTAATGCGCATTGAGGCCGTTCATAGCTTGGGGTACTGTGCTATGTAAAAGAAAATAAGGGTACAAAATAAATAAATAATGTTTCACTATTGACATGTGATGCTATGTATGACATGTGATGCTATGTATGACATGTGATGCTATGTATGACATGTGATGCTATGTATGACATGTGATGCTATGTATGACATGTGATGCTATGTATGACATGTGATGCTATGTATGACATGTGATGCTATGTATGACATGTGATGCTATGTATGACATGTGATGCTATGTATGACATGTGATGCTATGTATGACATGTGATGCTATGTATGACATGTGATGCTATGTATGACATGTGATGCTATGTATGACATGTGATGCTATGTATGACATGTGATGCTATGTATGACATGTGATGCTATGTATGACATGTGATGCTATGTATGACATGTGATGCTATGTATGACATGTGATGCTATGTATGACATGTTTAGTGTATGTTATCTGAATGTTACAAATTTCATCATACAACTCAGATGTAATGAATATGTGATGATGTGTTATGAGTGGGTTACACAATGTTTTTATTAAGTGGAGTAAAAAAATCGCCTATCTTAGTGAGATGTCATTAATTCTTTAAAATTTCTATCCTACTTGTGTGCATCAGTGTTAAGGTAAAATCCAGACCATTATTATTCAATTTCATTAAAGTATACAAAGACGTCAACACAAAATCACCATTTGTAGAAGATTTCTCATCACTTGGAGATGATGGAACCAGTGCAGCTGCTGCCAAACCTGACCACATCTACATGGACTGCTTTGGGTTTGGCATGGGCAACTGTTGTCTCCAGGTGACATTCCAGGCTTCGTGTCTAGATGAGGCTAAAACACTCTATGACCAGCTAGCTGTGATGTGTCCTATTATGGTGAGTGTGTCATAACCATTGCTTTATTTTTGTTTAAATGTTGTATTACTTTAGAATGATTTCATCAAGACAAAAAAATAGGGCAATAATTTTACCTGTTTTCTTTGTCTTGTCTTACAGACACTACTTCTATATAGAAGATTATTGTGCCCACAGACCATGCCGGTCTGTCGGCAAGTGACACAGCGTTCACAGGCCAAGGCTGTAAGGGTTCCACGCATTACCCAGCCACCTTTGTTTCCCTAACTAATGTTAGGTACCCATTTGGAGCAGGGTGGACTCAGGGACACCCTTGCCGCTGGGAAAAAATCTCTGCCTTCTCAGGGATTTGAACCCATGACTGTCGGTACACCAGCCGAGCGTGCATGCCACTCGACCACAGTGTCCTTTTAGTTAAATGACTCTGGTCATTTTAATTTGATAAATAAAAAACACATACCCTTACTAATAAGCATTACTTTTCCTTAGGGTTAGTTACATTAAATGTGTTGAACTGTTATTTTTTTTGTAATCATTATGTTTTCATATGTTTAATCAATGTTGAATGTCTGACAAATTGTTTATCTCAACAAAATTTTAGTTTAAAACTTTGAACCCTTAGTTCAAGTGAGCATACTGAAATTTTATGAATATTTTTTTTTAAACTCAAATCTGCCTGTTACATCAACATATAGACATGCCAGTATATTTGAACATTTATTTTGACAGCTGGCCTTAAGTGCAAGTTCCCCAGTGTACAGAGGATACTTGTCTGATAATGATACACGCTGGCCGGTCATGACAGGTGCTTGTGATGACCGGACAAAAGAAGAGAGGGGTCTGGAGGTAAATGAAAATGACCAATTTAGAGAGTGATGAAAAGTGGTTTTAAAGTTATGGGAAATTCCTTGGTATAATTTCTAAACATAAACACATTATTATTATTATTATTATTATTATTATTATTACTATTATTATATATCTTAAATTCAAAGATAATTCTTATTTTTTAATTAGCTGTGAAGATTAAGGAACTTGGTCTTAATGGTTCCAGTCCCTGGCTTAGTGTGGTGAATGGGGGGGAGCTGGGTCCTTGGGGTCACTCAATGCCTCAGAAAACAAATAACATGATGCCTGTCATGATCATCTGGAGAAAGTGGCTTTTAGCTATCAACAAGTTAGGGGCAAATCATTCTCAACTAACCTGGAGACTGACAACACACACGATGTCACTGGTTCAAAGGAATAATTTCACTTTAAAATACTCAAGACAAAATGTTACTTATAAAATTAATAATGGCTATTTTTCCTAACTTGTATTTAAAAATTAAATTTAAAAAGTAATTACTATTTTAAAAAAATTTTTTTAATGAATTTTATGTTTAGCCACTGAAAGAGAACCAGTATAGAATAGCTAAGTCACGCTATGACTCCATAGACAGTTACATCTCACCATTGGGACATCAATACAATGACATCCATTTAACTTTTAACCAAGAAATCTATGAGAAACTTGTTGCTGAAGGTAAATTTACTTTAAATTATAGATCACATCTGAACTCTACTGTCAGATTCCTTTTATTGGTCAAATATGATGTCATCAGTTATGTTTATTGTATGGTCAAATATGACGTCATCAGTTGTGTATATTGTATGGTCAAATTTGGCATCATCAGTTATGTATATTGTATGGTCAAATTCTTGAAAGCTAATATTACCTTGGTTCAAGCCCTATTTTAAGCTTACAATTTCATGAAATGACCAAATTACATTTGTTAAAATGACTTTCAATTTGGTTTATTTTTATTATAGGTGTGGCTGATCTCCTGGCCAAGCACATTGCTCACGTTTTTATTAGAGACCCAATTTCCCTGTTTGTTGAACACCTTGATGAAGATGATGAAAATGACACAGACCACTTTGAGGTCTGTTTGTGTTAAGTATTTTATAGTCACAAATGTGAGGCAGTTTGAGATAGGAGGCATCATAGGGAGGCATCATTAGGAGGCATCATTAGGAGGCATTATAGGGGGGCATCATTAGGAGGCATCATAGGGAGACATCATTAGGAGGCATCATTAGGAGGCATCATTAGGAGGCATCATTAGGGGGCATCATTAGAAGGCATCATTAGAAGGCGTCATTAGGAGGCATCATTGGGGGGCATCATTAGGAGGCATCATAGGGAGACATCATTAGGAGGCATCATTGGGAGGCATCATTGGGGGGCATCATTAGGGGGCATCATTAGGAGGCATCATTAGGGGGCATCATTAGGAGGCATTATTAGGAGGCATCATTAGGGGGTATCATTAGTGGGGCATCATTAGGAGACATCATAGGGAGGCATCATTAGGAGGCATCATTAGGGGGCATCATTAGGAGGCAGCATTAGGGAGCATCATTAGGAGGCATCATTAGGGGGCATCATTAGGGAGCAGCATTAGGGGCATAATTAGGGGGCATCATTGGGAGGCATCATAGGAAAGCATCATTATGAGGCATCATAATCATAGGGAGGAATCATAATCATAGGGAGGAATCATTAGGGGGCATCATTAGGAGGCATCATAGGGAGGCATCGTTAGGAGGCATCATTAGGGGGCATCATAAGGGGGCATCATTAGGGGGCATCATAAGGAGGCATCATTAGGGGGCATCATTATCAATGGTGTTGATAAAAAGTTGGATGCTGTATGAATATTTATTTAATTATTATATGTATGTTATTATGTTGTTATTATGGTATGAATGGTTATTTAATTATTATATGTATGTTATTATAGTATGAATGGTTATTTAATTATTATATGTATGTTATTATCTCCATGTAAAGTGCTGTCAGTCTGGTTCCTTACTGGGATACAGGCTATATAAATTATCAATTATTATTATCATTATTATTATATTATTATTGAACTATTGAAAATTGTATTGAGAATTAAGTACATTATATAAATGCAAGAGATTAATTTTTAAATCCTTCTCTTCCTCTTCATACAACTAAGCTTTACTAAAATATTAAATTACTCCTCTGCCTGGGATTAAATTCATTAAATTTTACATCGACTTTTAACAATGACTTTCTAGGCATTGATCTTCATTGTGCATTCCACACTAGGAAATTGTGATTTTGCAAGTTGATTCATTTCACATTAAGAGAAAACAAAATTAGATGAATTTGAAAAATTTAATGATAGCTTTATCATAAAATTATATTACAAACGTTTTGATTTATTAAATTTTTTATATTTTGTTTGGTGGTTATGGTAATTTCCAGAACATCCAATCCACCAATTGGCAGACGATGAGATTCAAACCTCCACCACCTAACTCAAATATTGGCTGGAGAGTGGAGTTTAGACCCATGGAGGTAATATTTAATTAGACCCATGGAGGTAATCTTTAATTAGACCCATGGAGGTAATCTTTAATTAGACCCATGGAGGTAGTCTTTAATTAGACCCATGGAGGTAATCTTTAATTAGACCCATGGAGGTAATCTTTAATTAGACCCATGGAGGTAATCTTTAATTAGACCCATGGAGGTAATCTTTAATTAGACCCATGGAGGTAATCTTTAATTAGACCCATTGAGGTAGTCTTTAATTAGACCCATGGAGGTAATCTTTAATTAGACCCATGGAGGTAGTCTTTAATTAGACCCATGGAGGTAGTCTTTAATTAGACCCATGGAGGTAATCTTTAATTAGACCCATGGAAGTAGCCTGTAATTAGACCCATGGAGGTAGATATTATTAGGAATTTGAAAAATTTGTTTCATAGGTTACATAATTTTTCTATTTTGAGAATAAAACTTTAAAATTAAATGCAAATAATTAAAAGTAGAACTTAACTACTTGATTAAACTTTGAAAAGTATATCGAGGATTTAATACTATTTTTTTACTCCAGGCTCAGCTTACAGATTTTGAAAGTGCTGCATTCTCTGTCTTTATTTTGCTTCTTACAAGAGTTATCCTCTCATACAACCTCAACTTCCTGATTCCTATATCAAAGGTGAAGATAAATGGTTTGTGATTATTTATATTGCTATATACAGAGATTTTATATACAGTCGAACCCACTTACCCCGAGCTCGGTTAGCTCGACCACCCTATAATGTCAACATTTTTTATTGGAACCGCCAAATTCTCTCTTTGTCTTAGCATTTTTTCGTTGTTTAATTCGATTTTTTTAAGTCGCCGAAACCTCATAACATGAGCACAAAAAAGGGACAAATTTGCCACTTAATGCTGGTTATCTCGATCCCTATGACCAATCGCCAGCTTTTGAAAATGTTAGATGTGATTTTTTTATAACCAAATGAAGGCATAAAATTTCTGCCTCGCTGGTGACGTCACAGCCCGCTTGCTCACAGCGCTGTGTTACTAACTTAAATCCCCAGCTTTTGAAAATGTTCTTATTGATAGGGCTGAACCGATCGGTTCGGCTACTCGGCATCGGCCGATTTTTGTATACTCTGAGATACTCGGCAATCGGCCACGTAATTGATGCCGAGTATTACGTAATTGCTCCAATAGCAAAGATGCACGCAGAATCGCATGTCTAAAACATTTAGTTGCGTATGGAATAACAAAATGTACCGTGTGTAGACTTGTTGTCATTGGCAACAATTCATCCTTCAACCTCATTTTGACTATTACATGTACTGTACTACTGCTTTGTTCTCATTGTTTCATTCATAAGAAGTGGCCTTGTGCAAAAGCCATTTAACTATTGGTTAGAATTAATTAAAATGTATCAAAATTGAAGGTTCAAAAGTTCAAAAGGAGTTCCTAATTTATTTTTGTGCACTTTTATAGAGAAGAGTTCACTTTGTTATGAGTCATATATGGGTCATGATAAACAAATAACGGCAACACCTTTGTGTGAAAATCATGTGCATGTACATTCTCATTTATTAACGCTAGTGATGGGACGAAAAATCATAGGGTGCTTACTGTAAACAAGGCTCCCCAGATTTTAAAATATATAATATAACAGACTACAGACAGTTTACCCACCCCCACTATCAATCTCCCACGCCATTGTTGTTGGTTAGTCCTATTAGCATCAAGTTACCGAAGGAATTCTAAGTCCATTGTAAGCTGAGGGGATCGTATGGAATAATAAAATGTACCGTGTGCAGACTTGTTGTCATTGGCAACCATTCATCCTTCAACCTCATTTTGACTCTATTACATGTACTGTACTACTGCTTTGTTCTCATTGTTTCATTCATAAGAAGTGGCCGTGTGCAAAAGCCATTTAACTATTGGTTAGAATTAATTAAAATATGTCAAAGTTGAAGGTTCAAAAGGAGTACCTAATTTATTTGTGTACGTTTATATAGAGAAGAGTTTGCTTTGTCATGAGTCATATATAGGTCACGATAGACCATTCTAAGTCCATTGTAAGCTGAGGGGACGGACCCAAAGAAGATGATTAGGAAGAGAATGGTTAGGGGACAATTAGGGGATGTGTAGGTTACTTATTTGTGTAGCTTGTAAGGAAAATCAAGCAAGTGGCTTCGTAGGCACAGTATCGCTCAATCTGGGAATCACCGCAAAACGGCGTTATATTTAAACTTCAACGGTAATTAAAAACGAACGGTCTTAACAACCTTAAGAAAGAGTAAGAGTGAAGAAATAGGGCCCCGATATTCCGATACGATTCTGATTAATTCTCCCATCACTAATTAACGCACAACACGTATATAAAGAAATTTCAAGCGCATGTTAATATTTTGCCGCCATATTGGTTTTCGTTTTAACTCGATCATCGGTTATCTCGATGCCATTTTGCATACCCCAACGCCGTCGACTTAAGCGGTTTCGACTGTATATATATTTTTTATAATTTCAATGATGTAATGTACATAATGAAAGAGAACCATAATGTTGTATTTTATATAACAAAAATATATTTAAAAAAAAATCAAACTCAGGCTTACCTAATGTGATATTAAAAAGTAAAAGCTTAGGAAGAGTATGAATGATAAAGAATACAAATGATGAAGAGTATACCAGTGGAAATGAAAAACTAAACCGCTTTTCAGATTATACCAGGCTAAATTGTGCAAGGCCAAACTACACCGGCCTTTCTACGCCACCCCTGATGTCATGTGTGTACATTAATAAACTGATGAATGGCTAACTATTTAGACATTCTGTGTGGTTTTAGCTTTGTCCAATAAATTAAACTCTTTTCTCCAGTAAAATTGATTTATTTAAAATAATAAAATAATAATTAAATACTTTATATTTCTAATTATTGAAGGTCAGTCACTCTTTATTTGAAAAACAAATCAATGTACAAATACTGCATTTTATTTAACGCATCATTATTCACATTTAAAAAATATAGTGCATAATGGAGAGTTTGTGCATTATTGTTGGAGTCTGCAAATTTAAAATATAATTCATCATGTATTAGTTTGTTGGTTATAGATCAAAGAGTTGCTCTCTACAGAAATTGATAATACATGTACTATATGAAGTAAGCTTATTTTTTATAAATTGATAGACATAACATTGGAACACAATGAATTTATCAGGAATGTGATTCAAAGTGAATGTTAAATGAGATAGAGTAATGAATAAAATAGTTTTTGGCAAATGTAAAATGAGCGTACAAGTGTATAGTTTGTGTGTAGTGGTAATAATCTTCTGTATAGAAGGAGTGTCTGAAACAGATATGATATGATAATTGATTAATTTGTTTGGTAGAAATAGTTTTTTTGAAAATGTAAAATGAGCGTACAAGTGTGTAATTGGTGTGAAGTGTAATTAAGTAATTTGTTTGGTAGAATTTAGTTTCTAGAGGTTTCATCAATACACTATGGTATCTTTATAATTGTCTTGAATGTTTCTTGACCATCCTTTGTTTTCCTTGTTGCTGAGAAGCCATCAAGGCCATTCAATGTTAACTTTGTTATTCCCTCCCTTTTTCCCTCCCCTTATTCCCTCCCTTTTTCCCTTATAGACTTATTTAATTTAATTTTATTAACTTAATTTAAATAATAAATATTAAACCAACATCTGAAGTGTAATTTTCCTAACCAAAATAGCAGTAAAAAAGGATAACCATGGCTACATTAGCCTTCATTGTCAATAGCCTTCATTGCTTTATATCAAGAATCATTGTTGTAACCATCACATGGGCACAAAGATGGTACCATGCTGGATTGGTCCCTACTACTAATTCATTCTTCAAGCAATGAGAAAAGCTTAATATAAAAAGTTGGACAAGATACTGAGCAACACCTACAATGTCAGAACCCTTACAGTATACAGAAGGAGACGGGTTCTCCACCCAAACAGTGCCCCAATGATTACGTCAAAACACTGTCCATGTGAGGCAATGATTACATCAAAACACTGTCAATGTTCAATGATTACGTCAAAACACTGTCCATGTGAGGCAATGATTACATCAAAACACTGTCAATGTTCGGCAATGATTACGTCAAAACACTGTCAATGTGAGGCAATGATTACGTCAAAACACTGTCAATGTGAGGCAATGATTACATCAAAACACTGTCAATGTGAGGCAATGATTACATCAAAACACTGTCAATGTGAGGCAGTGATTATGTCAAAACACTGTCAATGTGAGGCAATGATTACATCCAAACACTGTCAATGTGAGGCAATGATTACATCAAAACACTGTCAATGTGAGGCAATGATTACATCAAAACACTGTCAATGTGAGGCAATGATCATGTCAAAACACTGTCAATGTGAGGCAATGATTATGTCAAAACACTGTCAATGTGAGGCAATGATTACATCAAAACACTGTCAATGTGAGGCAATGATTACGTCAAAACACTGTCAATGTGAGGCAATGATTACTTCAAAACACTGTCAATGTGAGGCAATGATTACGTCAAAACCCTGTCAATGTGAGGCAATGATTACGTCAAAACACTGTCAATGTGAGGCAATGATTACGTCAAAACACTGTCAATGTGAGGCAATGATTACGTCAAAACACTGTCAATGTGAGGCAATGATTATGTCAAAACACTGTCAATGTGAGGCAATGATTACATCAAAACACTGTCAATGTGAGGCAATGATTACGTCAAAACACTGTCAATGTGAGGCAATGATTACGTCAAAACACTGTCAATGTGAGGCAACAACAAATGAAACTAAAGAGCACAGGTGCCCATTATTTTAGCACAACTCTTGGCTTTTATTTTTGCAAGGTTAGGGTTAGGGTTACTATGGACACATAAGATATCAACAACCACACCATACATATAAAACCAAAGGGGGGTGAAAATCGCCACACATGAGCCATCGGCTACACTCTGAAAGGTTCAGAGGTCAACTACATTCTTCTCAAGATAAAGTCATTCACTACATGAACACTGACATGAAAAAAACAACTGCAGAATACTTGAACTAAAATATGGAGGAGAATATAAACATTACTGGCATCTGTCATGGTGGAGTCTGGGAAACTGATGCAGAGGTCCTGCCAACAAAAAACCTGTTATGTTAGGGCATCATATTTTATACAAACCTTTTATGTTAGGGCATCGTATTTTATACAAACCTGTTATGTTAGGGCATCATATGTTATACAAACCTGTTATGTTAAGGCATCATATATTATACAAACCAGTTATGTTAGGGCATCATATTTTACACAAATTACTTAAATCAGTGATTCAATGGATCATAAGATTGAATTGTCTTGTCTGATCTATACAGACGCACTTTCTATACAGAAGATTATTGTGTTCACATACCATGCTGGACTGTTGGCAAGTGACGCAGCGTTCACAGGCCACGGCCATGAGGGTTTCACAAAATTCCCAGCCACCTTCGTTTCCCTAACTAATGTTAGGTACCCATTCAGAGCTGGGTGGACTCAGGGATATCTTTCGCACCGGAAACAAATCCCTGCCTTCACTGAGATTCAAACCCATGACCATCAGTACGCCAGCCAAGTGAGCATTCTACTCGACCACTTTGCCACATAGAATATCAGTATATATTAATCAGCAGTCAACAACAGATCATGGAATTCATCTAAAAAGCCACCATGGTTATTTTGAAGTTTTTATCACTGTTGAACTTGTACTTTTCAAGCTGGTTATATTTTTTTTTAGTTTTAGCTTCAGGACTATTGTCATTTACTATGAAAAATCAAATAAATTAAACTTTGTTTTAGTTTCAATTGTAAAGCACAAGTTGTATCACTTGTGTTCTTTTATTCAGTTCTGTATTTACTATTTGAATGTTTGAGATTGTATATTCCTCTTGTTGGCCAATAAAATCCAGAGTGTTAAGAATTTTAAAATTTAAGTCAAATACTTTCTTATTTAACCTCCCTAACACTGTTTTGTTAACTCCAAAACACATAAAACATAAAATGTTATTAATATATGAGTTAATGACTGTAAACTAATGATAACGTGGGGTATGGCCTGGGGGAGGGTACATTCTAACCTGGAAGGGTATTATTTGGCCTGAGCTAGTTTAACTCCTGGGTATTACCTGTACAAGGGTTTAATCTCACCTGTTACACTGGTAATCAAATTAGAAAAAAAAATTGTTTACTATAGCTTCCTTTCTTTTAATCCATCCTCATAGTAAAATTTTTTATGGTAATGATATTTTATGCAGCTGTTATTTTTTATTGTCCAGGTAGATGAAAACATGCAGACTGCTTTTAAAAGAGATGCTGTCATCAGTGACAAGTTTCACTTTCGAAAGAATATTCTGACAGGTGATTTTTAAAATAAAACATATCTTCTAATTTTGAGCACCATTTAAACAAGTATTTTAAGCCTATAACAATTTATATTCTTTTTGCATTAACATTTTTTAAAAAGAAAAATGTAATAAAAATTAATTTACAATTATAAAACATAATTAAATAGTTACACTACTATTATTCAGAAAGATGTTATTTCAATTTCTGTGGGAACTCGTCTACATAGTGCTCTATTATAAATTCACCTAATCATTAAAGTTATACTGGAAACAATGTTTTGTGTTTCAAAATTATTTCTACCTTAAAAGAAGACCTTTGAGTTAATTTAATAGTTTTATTTGATTTTTTTTTCAGAATACTCCAGTAATGCAATGAATGGATCTGAAACTCTTTATGGACACCAGGAATATGAACTAATGACTATCAATGAAATATTTCATGGCAAGGTAACATTTTGGTATAGTTAGCAATACATGTATACAGATTTGAAGAATTTATTAGTGCATGAAAAAAGAAATGCTTAAGGGATCAATATAGAATAATAAATATATCTTTTTTAAATGATTACTTACATTCAATTTCATTTTTTAAAATTTTTTATTGAAAATAAAATAAAAAAATAAAGAAGCATTCAAGAATGTCACCCCATTTGTTAACTACTTTATATTTTTAAATATGGATCATTTATTCTAATCCCTGAAAATTAAATGGATTATTAACTTTCCAGTCTATGGAAATATTTATAATTAAGTTAATAATTAAGTCTATTCCCTGAAAATCTACTTTGTACTGTTCACTCTATTTAAATTTGAATCACAGAGCCTTTTCACAGAAAGGGAACTTATTAGTATTTATTCTTTTTAAATGTATCATTCGTTTTATTTATTTAACATTCCATTTCTTGTGTTAAAGCCTACATATAAATACATTTCCAGGAAGATTTTCCTGGCCTATTGCCATTGATTGATTCCTACATAGACAGCATAGATATAGATGTTGATACCAAGTGCACTATTACACAGTATGTAAGGCTGATATCACTAAGAGCATCAGGTACAACTGCTTTCAAATGTTAGCTTAAAATCTGGATATTATTTAATAATTAGCATTAAACTTTAAAAGCAAAAGCAAATAAAATTACAGTAGAACCCACTTAACTCGAGGCCGGTTAACTCGTCAGCTCTATTAAGTCGACGTTTTTTATTGGAACCGCCAAATTCTCTCTTTGTCTTTGCATTTTCTCATCGGTTAATTCGATTATTTTAAGTCACAGAACCCTAATACCTCGAGCACAAAAGAGGGCCAAATTTGCCACTTAGCGTTGGTTATCTTGATCCCCATGACCAATCGCCAGCTTTTGAAAATGTTAAATGTGATTTTTTTTTGCAAGGGAAGGCATTGAATTTCTGCCTCGCCAGGTCTGCTGGTGACGTCACAGCCCGCTTGCGTTCAGCTCTCAGCGCTGTGTTACTACATGTAACTTAAATCGCCAGCTTTTGAAAATGTTACTTATCGATAGGGCTGAACCGATGGGTACGGCTACTCGGCATCGGCCGATTTTCGTATACTCGGAGATACTCGGCAATCGGCCGCATAAGTGATGCCGATGCCGAGTATTACGTAATTGCTCCAATAGCAAAGATGCACGCAGAATCGCATGTTTAAAACATTTCGTTTCGTATGGAATAACAAAATGTACCGTGTGCAGACTTGTTGTCATTGGCAACCATTCATCCTTCAACCTCATTTTGACTCTTTTACTACTGCTTTTGTTCTCATTGTTTCATTCATAAGAAGTGGCTGTGTGCAAAAGCCATTTAACTATTGGTTAGAATTAATTAAAATGTGTCAAAGTTAAAGGTTCAAAAGTTCAAAAGGAGTTCCTAATTAATGTTTGTACACTTTTATAGAGAAGAGTTCGCTTTGTCATGAGCCATATATAGGTCATGATAGATGTGGCGGTGCCGAGGGGATTGTGACAAAATGAACCACACTGTATCGATAATCGACGTTGGTTTTTATTTTATATTTGTAAATTTCTGCTGTTAGTTGGTGCACATATACCTTTTGTTATTAGCAAACATGTATGTACATTTTTATAGCATGCCGATGGCTTCATCAAACAAATAACGGCAACGCTGTTGTGTAAAAAAAACATCCAAAAACACGTGCATGTACATTCTCATTTATTAACGCTATTGATGGGAGGATACAAAAATCATAGGGTGCTTACTGTAAACAAGGCTCCCCATATTTTAAAATATATAATATAACAGACTACAGACAGTTTACCCACCCCCACTCTCAATCTCCCGCAAGACAGAAAAATACAATGTCACTAGCGTTCGTGGCGGGCAGGAGTAGATGAATTCGTTATAGTTATGTACTAAGGAAAAAAAACTGAGCTTACGCAACAAAGGGTTATATTTAAACTTAAACGGTCCTTAAAAAGAACGGTCTTAACAACCTTAGGAAGGAGTGAAGAAATAGGGTCCCAATATTTCGATATGATTCCGATTAATCGTCCCATCACTAATTAACGCACATCATGTATATAAAGCAATTTCAAGCGCATGTTAATATTTTGCCGCCATATTGGTTTTCGTTTAAATCGATGATCCGTTATCTTGGCGCCATTTTTCATACCCCGAGGCCGTCGACTTAATCGGGTTCCACTGTAATTAAACTGGATGTCAAAAAAAAGTTCTGGTGTTTGTTTCAAATTTAATAAAGAATCAGAGAAAACCAAAAAAAAATGGATTGGTAAAATGTTCAATTAATTAAACTATAAATAAGAAATAAAGGTGTTTTAAATAATCTCTGTTTGCTTAATAATTGATATTTTGATCCTAATTTATTTGTTGTTGAAATTTTAATAGCTTTTTTTTATAGCTTTGATAAGTAGCATTGACATAAAAATCATTTTATTAATTATTTTGTAATGGTTATTTTATACATATTTTGATGGGATTATTTTTAAGGTCATCTACAAACTACGGCAAAATGGATGCGCAACTTTGTTTTAAACCATCCAGAGTACAAACAAGATTCTGTGGTGTCAGAGTCCATCAATTACGATCTTCTCTGTCGAATGACCCAGATCTCCAGGGGGGAAATATATGATCCCCTTCATCTCTTCCCTCACATGTCAAAGTCTTCTAACATGATTCCTGAAGCTGTGTGTCAGGCAGAGGCCCTGTTAGACCAGAAGTTGACATGTTGTCAATGTAGATAGTATCAAATAATGCAGGAGTAACAGCAGCTGTTGGACCAGAAGTTGACATGCTGTCAATGTAGATAGTATCAAATAATGCAGGAGTAACAGCAGCTGTTGGACCAGAAGTTGACATGCTGTCAATGTAGATAGTATCAAATAATGCAGGAGTAACAGCAGCTGTTGGACCAGAAGTTGACATGCTGTCAATGTAGATAGTATCAAATAATGCAGGAGTAACAGCAGCTGTTGGATCAGAAGTTGACATGCTGTCAATGTAGATAGTATCAAATAATGCAGGAGTAACAGCTGTTGGACCAGAAGTTGACATGCTGTCAATGTAGATAGTATCAAATGATGCAGGAGTAACAGCTGTTGGATCAGAAGTTGACATGTTGTCAATGTAGATAGTATCAAATAATGCATGAGTAACCGCTGTTGGACCAGAAGTTGACATGTTGTCAATGTAGATAATATCAAATAATGCAGGAGTAACAGCTGTTGGACCAGAAGTTGACATGCTGTCAATGTAGATAGTATCAAATGATGCAGGAGTAACAGCTGTTGGACCAGAAGTTGACATGCTGTCAATTTAGATGGTACGAAGTGATGCAAGTGGAACAGTTTCCACAGAAAGGACTCTACTGATAGAAGATCTACTGGTACTATAGTATGAAGATACCATAGAGACGGCATATTGCATGAGGCTATAGATATATAGTTATGATTTACAATAGTGGAAGATAAAAAAGGTGTAGATGATTATGTGTTGAAAGATAATTTCTCCACCACAAACATTTTTTTCCTATCAACACTGGAAGTTGATTTTCTTCTTTATGCTTCAGACAACTTGAATATGTTTTTTAACCACAATTTATCCAATTTTTTATATCTCAATCCTCTTTGCTCCACAATTTTATTACCATGTGTCCTATTAATTAAGCAATGAAAAAATGTATTCAATGGGATAACCATTGTAGTAAGTCCAAAAAATATTACAAATTATTGCAAATTTCTTAATTAAAATCATGTTTATTTGTTAAATATATAGAAGGAGCGTCTGTAACAGATAAGATAAATATCTGATAACATCAACAGATTTCCTTGATTACTTCCCTTTACTTGTAAGTTGATTTGCTTTGCCTCCATTTGTGCAAGGGTGTGAATCTGTTGTTGGGGCAAAACACACATATATGTTCCATATGTGAATCTGTTGCTGGGGTAAAACACACATATATGTTCCACATGTGAATCTGTTGTTGGGGTAAAACACACGTATATGTTCCACATGTGAATCTGTTGTTGGGTTAAAACACACGTATTTGTTCCTTATGTGAATCTGTTGTTGGGGTAAAACACACGTATATGTTCCACATGTGAATCTGTTGTTGGAGTAAAACACACGTATATGTTCCATATGTGAATCTGTTGTTGGGGTAAAACACACGAATATGTTCCACCTGTGAATCTGTTGTTGGGGTAAAACACACATATATGTTCCACATGTGAATCTGTTGTTGGGGTAAAACACACATATATGTTTTTTGATACAAGACTTTGAGAACATCAACATTTTGACAGTTGTGAATTTTTTATTTTATTTACCAAGGCAATTAATTATTCTTTATTTTAAAAAGACACAATTTAAAATCGTGAAATACAGTAACTGTTATTGCATAGAGGACATAAAAAAAACCATCTACTATCTACCAATTTCAGTGCCTAATAGTTTGCTACTTAATATATTTATAATTTATACAATTGAATAAACATGTTTAAGTAAGATAGACAATTAGTTTTATTTTGTGATACTTGTACAATGTTCTCTAAGTCAAACATAAAAAATGACATTGTATCCAACGCTTAATTAAAAAAATATGATAATAAATTACTAGCATAAATAAAATTGAATAATTAACAAAGATATGGATAACAAATTATAATAATTATAGGAACAATAGATAATGAAAAAAATGTAAGTGTGTAAAGAGTGATTTAATTTAAGCACGATTACAATTTTAAGTTGAGAAGTGAGAGTAGCATGTACATATTTACACAGAAGTGAGAGTAGCATGCAATTATTTACACAGAAATTTTACCTCATCTCACAAAGATTTAAAATAATTTGCTATCTGTTTATTGTACATAATATTAATAAAATAAATCAATAATTATGATACTAGTATTAGGCTAACCACAAATGCAATTTTTATAAGGTAAATCATGGTTTCTTGGATTCAAAGGACTATGCTTAGTGAACAATTAACTGTATAGTAAAAGTAGGCCTAAAACTATATTAAAAGAGTGTTACAAAACATTTACATAACATGGGAAAATTAACTTTAATTCCAACATGGGAATGTGTTAATAGTCTAAACTTGATAAAGATCAAGAGTGTTTGTCCCAGTCCTCTAACTTATCTGACTTAGGGTCAGTGATATTGGACTTGACCCTTAGGATTTCAGTCATGATATTGATTAGCTTCAAAACTGATCTGTTTTACGCAGAATCGCTTTTAAGGTCTTAGTAGGCATTAGGACTTGCCACTCTTATAAATCTTGGCGCTCCATAACTTAAACTGCCAACTAAGTATTTAACTGTACATTAGATGCGTCACTAAGGGGGTGCAAGGGATGCGGACCGCACCGGGCGACACCCTTACGAGGGCTGACACCTAAATGTAAAATTCTGTATGTTCCTGTTATTTGGCACTGTCAGACTGGTGGAGGTCTATGGGGTAAGTCGTGAGGGGGGGTGACACCATGAGCTACCACACTGGGTGATACCATGAGCTACCGCACTGGGTGACACCATGAGCTACCACACTGGGTGACACCATGAGCTACAGCACTGGGTGACACCATGAGCTACCACACTGGTTGACAACATGAGCTACCACACAGGGTGATATCATGAGCTACCACACTGGGTGACACCATAAGCTACGACACTGGTTGACACCATGAGCTACCACACTGGGTGACACCATGAGCTATAGCACTGGGTGACACCATGAGCTACCACACTGGGTGACACCATAAGCTACGACACTGGGTGACACCATGAGCTACCACACTGGGTGACACCATGAGCTACCACACTGGGTGACACCATAAGCTACGACACTGGGTGACACCATGAGCTACCACACTGGGTGACACCGACCTTAGTGACGCCTCTGCCGTACATTAAAGTTAAACACTTCACGTTATTTCCCAAATTAACTTCCCACCAATTTTACATATTTTGAGTCATGTCAAGTTTGTCTTTTTTCTAAAAACTTTCAGAAAACCATATTTTAGTAAATGGCATATAATATAGTTTTAGGCGAGTTAATTGCCCCTATCCATTTCATTTTTAAAAAATGAATTTCGTAAATGTAGTCGACGAAGAAACCAGTGCAAACACAGGACTGATGTCCTACGGAGGATAATTGTCGTCATAAGATTTCTTGCTGCAAGCTTTTCGCGGTTGCAGGCATTTATATCATGGGCACGGTGGTCGAGTGGCATGCGCGCTCGGCTGGCGTACCGATGGTCACGGGTTCAAAACCTTATAGAAGGCAAGGATTTGTTCCCGGGGCCTAGGGCGTCCCTGAGTCCACCCAGCTCCGAATGGCTACCTAACATTAGTTAGGGAAAAACAAGATGGCTGGGTACTGCGTGGAACCCTTATAACCGAGGCCTGTGAACGCTGCATCTCTTGCCAACAGACCATCATGGTCTGTGGACGCATTAATCTTCTGTATAGAAGGAACGTCTGTAGTCTGTATAGATAAGACAATAAGATAAGACAATTGCCTTAACAAAGGAAACTACGTCGGTTACATTCAGACATTAGATTTACAGAAATCAGGTGATGTAGTAGAGAGATTGTTTATTTTGTTTTTTTTTAAATATGTTTTTTTTTAAATATTTCTTTTGGGTAAGACGATGAACACCTTTTCGAGATTTAGCCGAGTTCTCTCAGACTTAATAATACACTATAGTATATATTACATGGGAGAACTTTGAAATTCGGCAAAAGATCTGACACAATCAGATTACAAAGAATGTGTAACATGCACGCGAGAACTACACCGGATTTACGATGAGTTGTGGCAAAGAAAAACTGATCAGGTTTTAAGTACAAGTACTTGTAACAAGTACTGCACTCAGTCTTTCTATGCGATCCTAGATAGGCTTATTATTGAGATGGGAAAAATGCGCGCAGCCTACTCAGTATTTCTTGAAAGGTCTAACTTAATTCTAGACAGATATCTGTCAATCAGTAAAACAGTTTCTAATGCCCATCCACATATTGAGATGAATCCATCTGACCTGGAAGAAACTACGGATGCGTTTCTTTTGTTGTCATGAATGTTTAGTGAGAGAAAAACTCTGGCTGAAATTATTAGGTTTCAAATAAGATAACAGGTTGGTGACTTATATTTTCCAAACTGCAGCTAGTAAAAACGTATCTTTTAACGATGGGACCAACACGACTATACTCCCTGGAATTACTATAAAATGAAAAGAATTTGGTGCTGGATATGACACCGGAAGACCTCATGATAATGTAACAAGCTGAAAAGTTAACTTGCTGTATGTAATATGGGACCCAGTTATGAATGTTTGTAACATGAGACATTTCGAACATAAGGTTTGAATAAAGTCTCACACGTGAACCGAGTTTATAAATATGTTGATGATTCCGTTGGGGTCACCCATTTGGGGGGGGGGCGAACTTGACATGTTTATTAATTTGGTATGGTCCTTTCACCAGCCTATTAAAGTCAAAACTCAAGTTTCTGAATTATCGTTAAACTTCTTTTAACAAATTTCAGATTTAAAAATGTCATACTTCAGAAAGACAGCCGTCTGACGTCTGCCTATTTTAAAACTACTGACAGCCACAGTTATCTACTCTACCCATCTTCATATACTAAATGTTGTAAAGATTCTCTCCCCTTCTCACAACTTCTTCGCCTCCGTCGACTTTGCAAATCTCATGAAGACTTTTGAAGAAAGGCGCTTCAAATGGTTGAGTTTTGTTTTTTTAGACAAATGTCATACCCTGAAGCCATACTGCAATTTGCGCTTCAACGAATTAAAAGCTTCTTGTATCGACGCCTTTGATTCACGCATCAGTGACAACAGTGGCAGGAGGAAACTTACTTTCCCTTACCATCCCACAACATCAGAGCTAAACAAAAGTTCTGGAAAGAACTCGCGAACCCCGAGACTTACAGCGTCTTCTCAGCCCACCCTCATTGTGTTCAGGAGATATACAAATATATGCTAGTACCAGTGGCGTAGCTATGGGAGGGGGTCCAAATTCAAACGTCCCCCGGGCACCCACTTGAGGGTGCCCCCAAAGTAATGTCCGAATTTTTGTTCCATTAAATATTACGCCACCGCCATGTATTCAGGGCCCCCCAAAGAGACTTATTCAAGAATATTAGACCCTAGGCCTAGAACCACATGGGATGAATGAGTTGTTCAGACTAAAAATGTTGAAATTTCAATATGCCTACTCTTACCATTGGCCCTATAACCTCTATACTATGCACTCCCCCCTCTCAACATAACGTCACAGCAAAGTTTTTGTTTTATTTTTATTTCTCTTTATTAGTTTTTGTCTCTTTGTTCAATGAGGAAAGCCTTTTGCCGACACGTTAGTTGTTTTGTGACGTCACGCTTACAACTACCCTGTTAAAATAACATATTTTTTCTTTACAACCTGATTGCAGTCTCACCCACATTTAAATATAGGGACTCGTTGTGCTCGATTTCAATGCCAATTAGCACTGGTGTGAGTGTGAGAGGAACGTATGAATGATGATATCTGGGGGGGGGGAGGGTGTCAAGGTCAGCGCTATTACCTAATTTAATTATGGAAGAGCTTAAATCAGGAGCTCGTCTAAACAATTGGATCTTATCTTATCTTATCTTATGTTATCTTATGTTATCTATTACAGACGCTCCTTCTACGCAGAAGATTTATGCCTCATACGCTTATCCATGGTTTATGTCTAGTCTTGCATTTTAATTAGTTTTAAATGTTTATAATATGTTGGTTTTCCTGGTTTGTTCAGGCAACTCATTCACCGCCCGAATTTCAGACGGGAAGATCGAGAATTTGTATGTGTTTGTTCTTGCATAAGTTATAAGAAAAGTGTTTTTATCCCCGTGTTTATCTGATAGCTTTATTAGATCATCTGTGTGTTGTATTTCCAAGTTAGAATTAATTGCTTTATATATTACTAGAAAAATACCCGCACTTTGTAGCGGGAGTATGCTGACCCTTTATCCAAGTATTAGTTGCTGGTTATTACAATTTTCTATTTGCCAAGTTAAATTTCAGATTCATCTATTTAGTTAAAATCTTATGAGAAACAGAGATATGCCATTTTACCGCGTGAGTTGTTTTCACTGAATGCAGTGCCGTTTTAACATAACCTTACTATTTAAAAGATATGATTTATTAAATAATGATTCTTGCCGACCATAATAACTAAATTTACAATTTCATTCCCACTTGTACAAAATTAACATAACTTATAGGTTTTCCGAAAGAGCTCTACCACCCTCGTCACTCAAAAATTTAATATATAATTACGAAACTGCATCGTATCACAATTGTAAGTTATATAATATTTGTAACCACGTCTATGAGATAAAGAACATGTGGCACTATCCCTTTAAAAGGCAAAAGCTAAGTGACTCATAGCGCAAATAAACAAAATTATAAATGTACTTTCTAAAATACTTTTTTTTTAAAAACGGTCGTATTAAAATGATATGAAAAAAATGTGCACACCATATTTAGACAATATAGAAAGCTGGCCGCATAAAATAAAGTCTTGTTATAAAGTAAATGTACTGGACCAAAATAACTCCTCCTTTTGACGTATTCATAATTGTCTAAACAGGGAAATAATATTTAACATTTTTTATGTCTCTATATTTTACGATTTATATTTACGGTTTATAAGCAATGTGTATAATTTCAAAAAGGAATCTTTTTTTTTGTTCCCTATTTCGGATAAGGCATCATATTTTGTAAATTATATTCAATGCACACACACACACCAGATTTTATATCTGAAAAATAAAATAAAAATGAAAAAAAAAGATTCAACCGTCTGTTAATAAGTGCATCTTAAAAATGATTAAAAGGCAATTTTAGAAATGCCTATGCTATTCTGAATACAAAGGAATGAACATAAAAACATATTCAATTCGCAATTCATATTAATTAAGCGTTTTCAGGATCACTTCATTAAATTTAGTCAAGTTTTGTTAATACGTTCGGTAGCGAAAGTTTATAATGTATAGTGTATATAAAGCTTAAGTAAACTGTTTTAAAGTGTAAGTTTATTTGACATAGGCCATCACTTTCAACATAAAATAAACTCGCTACATCTATGGTTTTTAATTAAATGTCGAGTTATGAATTAAATTTTTAAAAATCCCAATTTTATTCATTGCATGTAAAATATTAATACAATGCATCGTGAAAATAATTGAAATAAAATAATTTAAACGCATATGTAATATATAAAGCTCAGTTGATATTTTTATGTTTGTTTGTTTGTATCCATTAAAAAAAGGCCACTGCTTTGTTGACATTTTTCCAAAAGATCTCTGCCACTGTCGTCACTAAAAAAGCTCTTATATATTTACGACACTGCATCGTAACACAATTGTAATTAATACAATATTTGCAACAGCGTCTATGAGATAAAGATAATAAAGATAAATAAAGAAATTAGGCTATATTCCTAATTTTAAAAAAACAAACAAAACAAATCAATTTTATGTTAAAAACGCATGTGAAACCATGACAATAATTGATTTTAAAAATGGCCTATGTTAATCCATCATCAAAGGAATGAACATAACATATTCAATTCGCAATACAAAATAATTAAGCGTTTTCAGGATCACTTTATTTAGTTTAATCTACTTATGTTAATAGGTCCGGTAGCCTAAGTTTAAATAGTATAAGTGTATAGGTTATGTAAAAAACAATAGCTTATGTAAAAGACAAACAAAATATAAATGTTATATTAATAGGACACAGCTAAATTTAAGATGCGTACACGAAAATGTGCGCACAGTAATCAGGCGATAAAAGATTTTAGAACGCGCACCGCTAAAAATGAAGCCTTGAAAAAAATACTGACACAATTATTACATAAATAGGTTTTTATTAAATGTCGAGTTATGGAACAGAAAATAATTAAAACAAATTCGCAATTAAATTTAAACGTGTAAACAATTAAATCTAATGCATCGTGTGGCAGTTGTAATTAAATATGTTTACGTGTCTATCTAATATATAGAAAGTAACAGTAAAGAAAATGACAATTCTTTGTACTACACAGCTCAAATTATGAAGCGTACACGAAAATGTGCGCACCGTAATTAGACATTATAATATTTTTTGAATGCGCACCGCTGAAAATAAAGTATTGGGGGGAAAAAAAACGTCACCAAAAGTAACTCGCTTTGAACGGCATTTGAACGTCCGCGTAAATTTGTTCAATACAGAAATGAGGTTAAATTTTTTATTCTTTGTCTCTGCATTTTCTGATTATTTAATTTACGGCATTCGGGCAAAAGGGACAATTACAAAAACTAACTTAAAACCACCTTCAGGGTAAAAGGAACCGTCCTGCCAAATTTGGTCCCCGTCCGTCATTTGGTTTTTCCGTGGCTGTCTAACAGAAAGTCGAAAAAGTGAAACATACAAATCAAGAAACAAACACCAACTGAGCTTTATATATTAGATTGCTACTTTGCTCTTCTATCCTCTAGTGCAGTGCTTCTCAAAGTGGTGGTCCGCGGACCGGTGCCAGTCCGTGGGCCATCCGATGCCGGTCCGCAGAAGTTATCAAAACAGGACATTTCGCTACCATGTCATTTCCGGGAAAATATTTCACCGATCTCTGGTGCAATGGAAAAAGTTCCTGCGGTCCGTGGTACTAAAAAGTTTGAGAAGCACTGGTCTGGTGTTTCAAGTTTCAATTCAAAATATTACATTCATGGAAAAGAACTGATCCAAACTAAAGATGCAAAATACTTAGGAGTCTTAATAAATGAGAAACTATTGTTGTTGATTTTGTTGTTTTTGTTGCTGTTTTGTTTTTGTTGTTTTGTTGCTGTTTCTGTTGTTGTTTTTGTAGTTGTTGTTGTTGTTTTGTTGTTGTTGCTTTGTTGTTGTTGCTATTGTTGTTGTAGTTGTTGTTGTTTTGTTTTTTGTTTTTTTCTTGCTGTTTTTGTTGCTGTTGTTGTTAAACCCGGGAAAGCCGGGTACTTGCCACTAGTATATATATATATACTAGGGGCAAGTACCCGGCTTTTTCCCGGGTTTAACAACACAGCAACAAAAACAACAACAAAACAACAAAAACAAAACAACAACAAAAACAACAAAACAAAACAACAACTACAACAACAACAACAACAACTGCAGGGCAAGGGATGTGGACAACAACAACAACAACAGCAAAAACAACACAAAAACAACAACAACAAAAACAACAACTACAACAACAACAAAAGCAACAACAACAAAACATTTATTTTATGGCGATAGTCGCCTTCTTGTTAATCTCGACACCAAAATGTTTATTATTTTGCGTCATTATTTTACGTCTTAATTTTCAATATTTTTATTTTATATAGCTCATATAAGGAAAAACTACACTTTGGGCCCCCGGCCCCCAGTACCTTATATATATGGAACGAAACCTATTTAATAACCTTTCCGGTATAATTTTGTGTACGTGTACCTAATTTCACGTTATTTGGTTGTCTGGATCTTGGGTTATTAGGGAACAGACAGACAGACAACAAATGCGTCTTATATGTATAGTATATAGATATATATATATATATACAGTTAAATATATATATATATATACATTTAAATATAAATATATATATACATTTAAATATATATATACACACATTTAAATATATATATACACACACATTTAATTAAATATATATATACACACATTTAATTAAATATATATATACACACATATTTAAATATATATATATATATATATATATATAATATATATATATATATATATATATATATATATATATATATATATACATTTAAATATATATATATATACACATTTACTTAAATTTTAGATGAGCCCTTTAGCCATTTTGAAACGGTTTAAATTATAATAAAATTTGCAGCTATTTTGACATGATAGCAAAACATGCCTTGTCATTGTCATACGAAAAAATAGTTTCAGTTGTCCACACACAATAAGTATAAGCTGTATAGAATTATGTCATGCAGAGGCGTCCCTACGGAGGTGCGGGTGCAGCGGACCGCACCGGGTGACACCATCGCAAGGTGTGACACCAACATGTTAAATTATGAATATTCTTGTTGTTTGGCACTGGCCGACTCGGAGGGGGTCTATGGGGTATTGTTTGTGATGGGGCGGGGTGACACCATGAGCTACAGCACTGGGTGATACCACCCCTAGTGACGCCTCTGCTGTCGTGTATAAGATAAGACACATTGTCTATTTCGCAAATGGAGTAGAAATTGGGGCAGGAAAAAATCATAAGCCTAGTTGTGCCTAATTCATACATTCGTGTATTTGCTGAGTGTACATCAAGGTCTTTGAATATTCTGAAAATAGTGTGGCCTATTTTTTTTAAAAGTCATATAAATGAAACAAAATATTGACATAAATGTGTTGATAACCTATTAATTACACCAATGTTTGCTATATATTGAAGGATAATATACTGTTTACTGTACATTATTCATTATACTTTATACGGTTGGTTTACATAATTGTTATTAAAAATCTATATTTTAAAGAAATTCGTGTTGTCACTTATTTTTATTGTACCTAAAACAAAGAAATACAAGATATAAAACTTTTACTAGGATAACTTTTAAAAATAATAATAATAATAAATAATCATTCCGATAATAATGATGCTGCTGTAAACATTTGAAATTCCCTTCACATTTAATTAAAGTGTATAGCCTACACCTTGAATTGTTTTAATGTCTCCTGCTCGCAATAGTTTACTTTATCAATCAAACAATGTCCGAATTATTTTGGTATGTGTGCTAGTTAGTGTTAATTATCTCATTGTGCTCAGCGACTGGTCAGTGGTGTAGAACTGATAAAAGACTAAAGTAGTTCCCTATGAATAATGGCTTCGAATTTTTGCGTCATTATAAGCATTTATACTATTCTTCGGTCGGTTTAAGTTTGGATGAACTCTTTTGGTGCATTATTTTGAATCAGCGAGCAGCTGAATTTTTTCTATCAAAGAATGTTGATGAGTCATATTTATTTTATACAAGCAAAATACTGAGAGTTATACATTTCTTTAATTTCTATCAATCCACGTTTTGAAAGGTTTCCGTTTATGATAAAACTTTATCACCCTTTTTGAAAGCACTACAAAGTATTGATTACAAGATATTGTTTGAGGTTGTAAGCAGCACAAAGCATTGATTTCAATGGGACTCCTTTATACAAGGGACACCGTTGTCCTGGGAGGACACCAAGAAATGGGGAGATCATGTCAGGAAGCATGGCATCAAACAATTTCTGGCTCAGTACAAGAAAATGATGTCAAAGTCAAGGAAGAAGGACATTTTGTACTGGGGCGATGAGGTAACATACGAGTATGTGACAATGTCATACATTCTCAAACTAACATTTGAAAAACTCAAGCTTCATATCTCTGCATCATCTTCTATCTATCCTTTTTTCTCTTTTCATTCTATATCTCTATCTCTCTCATGCACCCACTCTCTCTCTCTCTCTTTCTCCATTGAAACAAAATGTGTAATATTGAATGTGATTTTCAGTCTGATAATAAATGAATGATTCAAAATGTAACTTAAAAGGCACACATATTCTTAATAAAGGCTTCTTTTCTCATCCTCTTAATTACTCAAAGAGTATTTTGTTTTCAGATTGAGTACAAGTTATTTAAATTTGACCACACAAACAGAAAAGCATATGTTGCTTTAAAAGCTCAGGATGTACTCCAGAGACTTAGGAAGAACTCAGAAAAGAAGTAAGTTGTCAAATCTATTTCCTATCCATATCGTAAAACAAAATTTCTCAGAAATTGTATTCATTTTTAAATTATGTTGATTTTTTTGAAAATAAGAAAATGACATAGGTAAACATGAATAACAATGTATGTTTATTTTGAAACAAATACATATAAAAACTATAAATAATTAGAGTTTACCATGAAACTGTTCTCACAGTGCTTCAATAGCAACATCATGGCATCCGGAGTATGCTTCATATCAAGTTGAAGGGACACCTGGTGAACCTTATGGAGGTCTAATTGTCCATTGTAATATTGTAGAGGCAAATATGTCTCAAAGGTAGTGAATTGCTCCTCAAAACACACTACATGTATTCATTCATACATAGCCACACATATTGAACATAATTTAATATTAGCTTTATTCAGTAAATTAGAAAAATGGAGTCATAGTTTTTAAATATTTTTAAAAAAATATACATATATTTATTTTCAATTTCATTTTAGGAGAAAAAAAAATTCAAGAACAGTTAGAAGAAGATGAAGCTCCACTTTCACTTACAATATTTCCTAGGTAATTTGTAAGGTAACATATTCAAAATTTCAAAAATTGAATGCAAAAAAATAGTTAACCAAATATTTTCACAAAGTTTTAAAGACCTACAAGCTTATTAATGTTTTATATCAACTAAATAATTATATATTTTTAAAAACTTTTTAGGAGCAAATTTGTAAATTATTTCATCTTTTGTTTTCTTTCTAGACGCGGTGGTCGAGTGGCAGCGCACTGGACTGTCGTACCGATGGTCACGGGTTCGAATCCGTGTGAAGGCAAGGGTTTGTTCCCGGGGCCTAGGGCGTCCCTGAGTCACCCCGCTCCGAATGGGTACCTAACACTAACATGTAGTTAGGCGGCTGGGTAATGCGTGGAACCCACAAAGCCGTGGCCTGTGAATGCTGCATCACTTGCCAACAGATCATCTGTCATGGTCTGTGGACGCAACTATCTTCTGCATAGAAGGAGCGTCTGTATAGATAAGATAAGAAGATAGACTGGGTTGTGGGTCATTTACTTGGCCCTTCACAAAAACTAATCCAGTGAATGGAATATCCAGGTCAATTTTTATTCCAGATGAAATCATCAACCAAGAACATGTCAGATTCAAGTAAAATTTCCTTTCTACAAATTTTCAGTCACTTGAAACTCAGATCAAGATTTTAAAATCCTGATTTAGCTTACTTAGTGATAATGTTTTATATTTATAGAATAAATTGAATAAATCATTATTCATGAAGTTTTTGTGTTTATTAAGAACAAATTAGCTCCAAAAAAATAAATTATAATAACATGTCCAAGACTGCTATTGTTTTTCATCTGTTGTGATAGTCAAGTAAAATTTTATTTAGTGTAGAGTGCAGAGTAACATAAAGTGTTGGTTTTTGGAAACAAACGTTTACTGCTCACCTGAAAAATCTAAGTATATGAAACCTTTGATTTGGCACTAAGGAAAATTTTGCTGACAATCTTCATGCATTGTTGTTTGATATTGTATATTTTAGTCTTGAAATAATAGCAAAAATAAAATTTAAATTTAAAAATATTCATAAGGCTGACATAACACTGAAGAAAAAAAAGTTGTTTTATTAAAACAAAATTAGCAGATTAAAAGTTTAAATATTTACAGATGCATTATTCTATAAAAGCTTATCATTAAATCTATACAATTTATATAGAATGTAGACCTATGTAGCCTTAAATATAAATACATTATAATTATCAATTTCTACAGGACGGTTACTAGAAATTGTAAAGCTCGGAGAGCTGAGAAGCCCCTTATTAATATACCTAGTAAGTTTTACATTATCCTTTTCTTAATGTCATATAATATTATACGTTTTTTTAGTCAACTGTATTTTGACAAGTTAAGGAACAATTAAATGATGCACTGAAAGATTTGTTAAAGAACCCAAATTAACTTTTTTTTTCTAAGGAAATGTTTTTGACATACTTTTTAATTTCAATTTGTCATCTATTTTACTCAACTCTGATGTGGTGGTCATGAATAGGTGCTATGAATTAGTCAAAATTGTTTTTTTAGGACAATTCACATGATTTCATTAATTTGTGATGTCATTGACAGCCCTTCATTTGATATTTCAATCATGTTAGTGTGTATCATCTGCATCATGAAGGTATTATCAGTAATACTAATATCTTGTCAAACAATATTCTTTGTATTAATCTTACAGGTAATTATCACAGATGTCCCTCCATACAGAAGACTATTATATCCTACACTTATCCATGATTTGTGTCTTGCATTTTTAAAAGCGTTTTGAATGTTGAAAGTTTGTTGGTATTCCTGGTTTGTTCAGGGTACACACTCCATGCTGGAATTTCAGATGGGGAGCAGGAGAATTTGTATGTTCTTTTTCTTGCCTATGTCAATCTGATTGTCATATTAGATTATAGTTGTGTTTTATTTCCAAGTTAGAATAATTTTTTTCCTTTTGAATAATTAATACTTTACTCTCTGTTCTTTTAAGTATACAAAGATGTCAACACAAAATCACCATTTGTAGAAGATTTCTCATCACTTGGAGATGATGGAACCAGTGCAGCTGCTGCCAAACCTGACCACATCTACATGGACTGCATGGGGTTTGGCATGGGCAACTGTTGTCTCCAGGTCACATTCCAGGCCTGTAACATAGATGAGGCCAAGACCTTGTATGACCAACTGGCTGTCATGTGTCCCATTATGGTCAGTGTTTATTTATATCTACATTTTTAAACATCTGTAATAGTGATTTAAAATGACTTCATGACAGTCTATAGAATCATCAAATTTAAGTGAGTTGAACATTTAAACACTTATCCGAATTCCTTGAAAATTCATCAATTAAAACACCAGTAAACAAAAGATTTCTTACATTTTACCTTATAAGAAATATATATCAAAATCTATATCAAATATCAAAATTTCTTAATTCTTGTTGCCTAATGGAGCTAAAATTTTATACTGTTACTGATCCCTAAAGTCATTAAACCATTTCTCGTTTGGTAGATCCAAAGAGATTACCACATACCTATATATTCTGCAACTCAGTTTGTACCACTTTCCTGATACCTATTGTTTACTTACCCTCCCCTGTGACTACAAGACATATTATGATCAGTATGACACGAGTGACCCCCAATTACCCCTAACTGACCACTATCTTCCATCTTGTTTTGACCCTCTTCTTAATACTCCATTGAGCTGAATTTTTTTTTACATCTTATAACTCTAAGGTTCAGTTGCCCGTGTGCAAATTAACAAACTCATGTGCAAAGTTGCACAGCATACATTTTTTGTGTGCACTCACACATATATTATATTATGCCTATCAAAATTTTCTGCATGGTAATTCCAGACAGCTGCATGATGTCTTTCTAAAATATGCACAGCATCCATTTTGTGTGTGCACTCAGCCATGCAGCTTAAAGGGAACATTGCTTTTAAACCCCTCTCTTTAAGTAACCTTCTGATGAAATCTAAGAAATGAAAGATGATGAGATTTTCAGTGAATGTTTCTTTATGCTATAATTAATGGTTTTTGACAACATTGATGACTTATTATTTTTAATACTGAATATTTATGCTATGTCTTTTAAAATCAAATCTTCCTGTTACATTAACATATGGAGATGCCAGTATATTTTAACATTTATTTTGACAGCTGGCCTTAAGTGCAAGTTCCCCAGTGTACAGAGGATACTTTTTTGATAATGATACACGTTGGCCAGTCATGACTGGTGCTGGTGATGATCGGACTAAAGAAGAGAGGGGTCTGGAGGTAAATGACAATGACTCAAAATGATGGGAAGAATTTCTTTTTAAGGAAAATAAAATTTTAATTTTGAAGAGTAAACAATGGTGAATCATACAGTTCTGAAAGTCTTTTTTTTTAAATTTTCATAGTTTAAATAATTTTGAAGATAATGGTTTATCTAAATTAAATATTTAAGGAATATGTACCCTTAAAACACACAATAAATTTTTGTACATTACATGTAAAGTAATAATGGAAATAGTTTCTCATTATGTATTTTTAAAAAATAATAAAACTAAAAGGTTGTTTGAATTTTATGTTTAGCCACTGAAAGAGAACCAGTATAGAATAGCTAAGTCACGCTATGACTCCATAGACAGTTTCATCTCACCACTGGGACATCAATACAATGACATCCATTTAACTTTTAACCAAGAAATCTATGAGGAACTTGTAGCTGAAGGTAAATTTACTTTATGTTATTAAGTCATATTTGAAAACTGCTTTTAGATGCAGTTAAATATTGTTAACATTCAACATCAGTTTTTTATTTACAAAAAAGTGTTGCTCAAGGAAAGAAAAGGTTTTTAATCCTGTATACGTATTAAAAAATGCTCATATTGGCCATAAATAAAACCCATGTCCATCATAAAAAAGATAAAACTGACAGGGTGATTTTCCCCTTCCCACTTTTTATATACAGTATCTGAATTTCATAACCCATGTGTCAATGTTATCTTGACTCAGGTTTTAAATTGAAAATGATCATCTGTTGCAAGCTATTAGAAATTATGTTATCAGGAAAACTTTATTTACATTTGGGACAACCTTATTTTAAATATGAGAATGTCTTACACCATGTCTAGTGCTGTGAAAAGAATTGGTGGATGTTTATTCAGGATGATGATGGCTTCCAAAGGCTAGTCACATAGTGGATAGACAATGACAATGTGCTGACCTGCCTGCTTTTCCGATAAAGTATAAATTAGTCCAAAAATAACAACAACCTAAACGTGCTTCTATGTTTTGTGGTGAGATTTAATTTTATGTAGTTCACAATATCCTGAGTAAAAGTAAAAGTCAAGTCTTAGTTTTAGCAAATAATTTCGTGAAATGGCACAGTCACGTTTTTTCTTTCGATATGCAAATTTAACCAGGTAAATATGATTTTTAATTTAAAATAGGTGTGGATAATCTTCTGGCAAGACATATTGCTCACCTTTTTATTCGAGACCCAATCTCATTGTTTGCTGAAAACTTGTATCAAGATGATGAAAATGAAATACACAACTCTTTTTATTTTTAAAGAAGGAAAGAAATGCATGTATAAAGGGTAGTGGGTGAGGTAAATTAATTATCGGCGTTAAAATTGTTTTATTTGTTTACACTCTAGGCCTAGGCCTCTAGGCAACTTCATTAATCCCGTATTAGCATATTACCCTGGAGTTGTTGTTTTTTTTTAAATTTTAATTTGCTTAGTTATCGAGGCATTGTACGAGAGTGTTTGATGTGAACAGTGGTCAAGGTCGCGGACTATAACTATTTATATTATGGAACAATCAGTTAAATGACAAGACTTTATGAAGAAAAAAAGTTTTTTGACAATACGTATAGTATATAAAAGAAAATAATTATAAACTTACCTATTCTCAAAACAAAGAATTTCCACTACAGACACTAAATACTTTTTAACAACTTCAAGATCGCAATGATATAAGTCCATGTGCTCACAAAATAGACAACAATGTAATTATAGTCTGTTTCTTATAAAGACAAAGAAAGCTATAAACGCATATGACCCCGTGACCTATCATCAATCTCTGGTCACCGGTTTATAGTCTGTTTCCCGCGGTGGTCGAGTGGCAGCGCACTGGACTGTCGTACCGATGGTCACGGGTTCAAATCCGTGTGAAGGCAAGGGGTTTTTCCCGGGGCCTAGGGCGTCCCTGAGTCACCCAGCTCCGAATGGGTACCTAACACTACATGTAGTTAGGCGGCTGGGTAATGCGTGGAACCCAAAAAGCCGTGGCCCGTGAACGATGCATCACTTGCCAACTGATCATCTGTCATGGTCTGTGGACGCAACTATCTTCTGCATAGAAGGAGCGTCTGTATAGATAAGTCAAGTCAAATAAAAAAAAGTGATCGGCGCGATCCGCTTAGTGAAGTACCTATATTACGAGAGTCATTTGATAGACATAGCAAAGACATTTGACGTAAGATTACCATATTAATATCAAAACTGATATTTTCTTTAAAAAATTTAATTGTTATGACATAACTTATGTGTTGGAAAGGGAGTACGGCAAGTGTAGCTAAAACCCTATTGAAACAGGAAAAATGGGGAAAGAGGGGGGGGACGTCGTGTGCGCAGCAAAATTCAATAATTCTGGCGATTTGACGATTTAAAAATAATATGGTATTTAAATAAATTTCATTTTATCATCACTATTCACTGTTTACTCCGTAAGCTTTATAATTTTCTTATCAGACATCAATATTATTGTCTTATCAATATTATGGATTAATAAAATAAAGTAAATGAATGATTTCCAATGGGTAAAATGAATTGTTATATATACATAAGTCATAACTCCTTCGCGTTTGTAACAGTTTGTTGGCGCAATCAATAGAATAAATGCACCAACTGTAAACACTTAGTTTTCATTAGCCTATTTTTTGTTTGCGTCTCAATAGCCTGTGGGCTATTAAGACGTTAGCGTCTCAATAGCCACTGCCTAATTATACATGTATTTGATGCTATTTTTTTAATGCTGAAATATGACAAAAATTAATTTACATATGCAAAGCATAGTTGCATAGTTAAATGAATAGAATTCAGAAATCATTATTGCATTTTGATGTGAACTCTATAAGAAGTTTTTATTTTGAATTCTCTTAATCATGAATAGTATAGAGGTAATGATGTATTATGTAGCAATGTTCTTTGAAACTTAGGATAAGACAAGATTCACCCTTTAATTTCATAATCATAATTTTCATCTGATCAATTTTTTTTCTTTAGAACACAGCAATAGTGAAAGGAATGTTAGTTACATGCATAAAGTACATGAGGACTATGAACTAATGACTGTGAATGAAATATTTAATGGCAAGGTAACCTTTGATAATGCAAACCATCTTTGGATTTGAAGAAATATTTTCTGCACAGCAAAACTATTTGTTGAGCTCAGGATGCAAAAATTAATCCATCAGTGAATCTGAACGTTCTCATGATTTTCAAAAAATTCTTGAAAGTCAAATGATAACTTACCGTTCAATATTTTTAATTATGTATAATTTAGACCATCCCAGAACCCATCCGAGTTACTAATTATTCAGTCGATTAATATATGTATCTTTCAGTGTATCTAGTTTACACTCGTTTCTAAACATTTATTTAAATTCGGTTTAGGCAGACTTTCCAGGCCTGTTGCCACTTGTTGATTCATACATATACAACATTGATATAGATGTTGATACCAAGTGCACTATCACAGAATATATGAAACTTATATCACTGAGAGCATCAGGTACAATGACCTATTCAACTGCTTTGTTCTTAGCTTTTGATATCATACAGTAACTAACATGTGTTATCATTTAGTAACTAACATGTGATATCATACAGTAACTAACATGTGATATCATACAGTAACTAACATGTGATATCATACAGTAACTAACATGTGATATCATACAGTAACTAACATGTGATATCATACAGTAACTAACATGTGATATCATACAGTAACTAACAAGTCATTTAAATCAATCACCAATGAGAGTGTATTTTTAAATGAGAAAATGACATTGCCAGACACATTGCCAGTCACATTGCACAAAACAACTTGAATGAGAGAAACATTTGGTTTCTTTAGTATTTATTTCTTTGTCAATGAATACCAGAGGGTTTATTTTCTGTTAAGTTATAATTACATTTATTGATTATTTCTTTGTCAATGAATACCAGAGGGTTTATTTTCTGTTAAGTTATAATTACATTTATTGATTATTTCTTTGTCAATGAATACCAGAGGGTTTATTTTCTGTTAAGTTATAATTACATTTATTGATTATTTCTCACTAAATAAAATTTTAATTTACAAGGTAGCCCTTTTTGCAAAGCTAGTTTATTAATATTTAAACACTTGATTGGCAATTTTTCTATAAGTTGCTTTATCTTTTGATCTAAAAATATGTTTATAGATGTTTGGGAAAAAATTATCGTTGCCATTAACATTTTTTTCATTGAATATTTTTTAATGGGCTCGTTTAGGTCATCTACAAACTACGGCAAAATGGATGCGCAACTTTGTTTTAAACCATCCAGAGTACAAACAAGATTCTGTGGTGTCAGAGTCCATCAATTACGATCTTCTCTGTCGAATGACCCAGATCTCCAGGGGGGAAATATATGATCCCCTTCATCTCTTCCCTCACATGTCAAAGTCTTCTAACATGATTCCTGAAGCTGTGTGTCAGGCAGAGGCCCTCTTAGACCAGAAGTTGACATGTTGTCAATGTAGATAGTATCAAATAATGCAGGAGTAACAGCAGCTGTTGGATCAGAATTCGACATGCAACTAAAATTGCATATTATTTTGAGCTTGATACAGTTACTTGCCATTGTGACTGAGGGAGTAGTCTGTTGTTTGCTTTAACTCTTTACTATATAAACCACATAAAGATGTTTTTGATGCAAGATTTTGAGAGCAGAATATTGTTTTCATTTTTAAAATAAGCTGATGCAAGTATTTTTACAGTATAAGTAACACACCAAGTGCTGTGATATTTTATGCTTTTTATTATCATTTTGCATAAATAAGAATACAACATATGTAAAGTACACTTTTCTACTTTGTGGAATATTTTCTTAAGTATACAACAATTGAAATTACAACCAAAAAAAAAGCACACACTAAAACATGAACCAAAGAATTTATTCTGTGATCCTTGTAATGTTATTTGAGTAAAACATGGACAAATTTGTATAACATCCAGGACTTATATAAACTCTGATAACAAATTTGTATAACATCCAGGACTTATATAAGCTCTGATAACAAATTTGTATAACATTCAGGACTTATATAAACTCTGATAACAAATTTGTATAACATCCAGGACTTATATAAGCTCTGATAACAAATTTGTATAACATTCAGGACTTATATAAGCTCTGATAACATTTCCAACATACATGAAATAAAATCAGAAAATGATGGTTTAAAAATTACATATAAAATATAGGTGTCAAACAACTGAATATATAAAAATTTTATTAGCACCATTTCAATTTTTATACATTATTTACACAGGAATTTTGCCTTGCCTTATAAGGATACATACAACCTGTGCTCTCAAATACATTTTGTTGTATCCAAAAATATCAATTAAAAATTGATTAAAGCATAAAACTGACCACAAATCCAATATGTGTATATGACTAGAGCACAGTTTATATGATTTGAAACACTATGCCAATAAGTGTGGGTATAATTAAATGATAGAATAATTTTAACATTGAATCGACTAAGAGGACATCATGAAAGCACACAAAAATTACATATTCATATTGCAAAATGGGAATGTGAACCCCTTTTCAACTGTTTATGTTCAATTAGGACCAAGTGATTTGAAACGGTGTTGTCAAGCTTGTAAGAATGTTGGGAATAAACAGTACCTGCAGAGAAATATTAAAACATATTATCTTTTTATTTATATATTGCTACCCAGCAGCTGCACATGTTAAAAGTTATTTTATCACAGGGTAGCCCAGTTATTTTATCACAGGGTAGCCCACAGTTATTTTATCACAAGGTAGCCAACAGTTATTTTATCACAAGGTAGCCAACAGTTATTTTATCACAAGGTAGCCAACAGTTATTTTATCACAAGGTAGCCAACAGTTATTTTATCACAAGGTAGCCCAGTTATTTTATCACAGGGTAGCCCACAGTTATTTTATCACAAGGTAGCCCACAGTTATTTTATCACAAGGTAGCCAACAGTTATTTTATCACAAGGTAGCCAACAGTTATTTTATCACAAGGTAGCCAACAGTTATTTTATCACAAGGTAGCCCACAGTTATTTTATCACAGGGTAGCCAACAGTTATTTTATCACAAGGTAGCCAACAGTTATTTTATCACAAGGTAGCCAACAGTTATTTTATCACAGGGTTGCACATTTATTTTATCACAAGGTAGCCAACAGTTATTTTATCACAAGGTAGCCAACAGTTATTTTATCACAAGGTAGCCAACAGTTATTTTATCACAAGGTAGCCAACAGTTATTTTATCACAGGGTAGCCAACAGTTATTTTATCACAAGGTAGCCAACAGTTATTTTATCACAAGGTAGCCAACAGTTATTTTATCACAGGGTTGCACATTTATTTTATCACAAGGTAGCCAACAGTTATTTTATCACAAGGTAGCCAACAGTTATTTTATCACAAGGTAGCCCACAGTTATTTTATCACAAGGTAGCCCACAGTTATTTTATCACAAGGTAGCCAACAGTTATTTTATCACAGGGTTGCACATTTATTTTATCACAAGGTAGCCCACAGTTATTTTATCACAAGGTAGCCAACAGTTATTTTATCACAAGGTAGCCCACAGTTATTTTATCACAAGGTAGCCAACAGTTATTTTATCACAAGGTAGCCAACAGTTATTTTATCACAAGGTAGCCAACAGTTATTTTATCACAAGGTAGCCCACAGTTATTTTATCACAGGGTTGCACATTTATTTTATCACAAGGTAGCCCACAGTTATTTTATCACAGGGTTGCACATTTATTTTATCACAAGGTAGCCCACAGTTATTTTATCACAGGGTTGCACATTTATTTTATCACAAGGTAGCCAACAGTTATTTTATCACAAGGTAGCCCACAGTTATTTTATCACAAGGTAGCCCACAGTTATTTTATCACAAGGTAGCCCACAGTTATTTTATCACAGGGTTGCACATTTATTTTATCACAAGGTAGCCACAGTTATTTTATCACAAGGTAGCCAACAGTTATTTTATCACAAGGTAGCCAACAGTTATTTTATCACAAGGTAGCCAACAATTATTTTATCACAAGGTAGCCAACAATTATTTTATCACAAGGTAGCCAACAATTATTTTATCACAAGGTAGCCAACAGTTATTTTATCACAAGGTAGCCAACAATTATTTTATCACAAGGTAGCCAACAATTATTTTATCACAAGGTAGCCAACAGTTATTTTATCACAAGGTAGCCAACAGTTATTTTATCACAAGGTAGCCAACAGTTATTTTATCACAAGATACAACTGAAAATGATATTAAAGATTATTCCATCAGTTTCAACCATTTTAATTCCAAGTTTTTTTTACAGACTTTACTCATTAATTAATTTATTTTTTAAATTTTAATAAAGGGCCATACACACAAAAATTAGTGTTTATCTAGAATCCAGATATTAAAATTAAAAAGATGTTAACAAATTAGTGAATCAAATAGTTGGATAACACACAATCATTAACCATACCATATTCTTGTATATAAACTGGACAGAATTTCCATTGAGCTGGACACTGCTTGGCCTCTTTTCCAGACCAAAGATTGTAACGTTATTGAGTTCCATGGGTTCAGTTATGTAGTTGAAGTGCTTGACCGTGTTGACAAGACCATCCTGGCCAGAGACGTCAAGAAATCACATAGACTCATGTTAACAAAATACATAGGGAGAGTCATGGCTACTATATATATATAACTAGAACCATGGTTACAGTGTATATATAATATATAAGATATATAAGTTTAAGGGTATAATTATAATATAGAATAGGAATGTGATAAAGCTTTTAAATATAATAAAACAAATTGTGAAATCAAAACAATAAATGAAATAACAAAACAATAAATGAAATAACAAAACAATAAATGAAATAACAAAACAATAAATGAAGTAACAAAACAATAAATGAAGTAACAAAACTATAAATGAAATAACAAAACAATAAATGAAAAAACAAAACAATAAATGAAATAACAAAACAATAAATGAAATAACAAAACAATAAATGAAATAACAAAACAATAAATGAAAAAACAAAACAATAAATGAAATAACAAAACAATAAATGAAATAAAAAAAACAATAAATGAAATAACAAAACAATAAATGAAATAACAAAACAATAAATGAAATAACAAAACAATAAATGAAATAACAAAACAATAAATGAAATAACAAAACAATAAATGATATAACAAAACAATAAATGAAATAACAAAACAATAAATGAAATAACAAAACAATAAATGAAATAACAAAACAATAAATGATATAACAAAACAATAAATGAAATAACAAAACAATAAATGAAATAACAAAACAATAAATGAAATAACAAAACAATAAATGAAATAACAAAACAATAAATTATTAATTGACTAATACAACAGTAAATGTTTCTGCTAATGCCTTCATCAGTACAACTAACACAAGTTCAGGTATCGTAATTAAATTGACATGATATATTACTTACTATACCGTGGAAAAATAATTTAGCAGAGTTTACTTAACAAAAAAAACAGGATAGAAAAAGATTGCTTACCTTTGTGGCAGAGAAGGTGATCCAGTTAAAAAATCCATGTTCAAAAGTATCTATATTGGAAAACAAATATTTATGTTGGTTTGAAATATAGAAGCTTAAAAAATCTGGGTTATTGTGGAAAACAGAGGCTTGATTGACATGAGGAAAGAACACACTTGTATTTTTATTACACATTAAAGACACTTGTATTTTTATTACACACCAAACACACTTGTATTTTTATTACACATTAAAGACACTTGTATTTTTATTTACCACGTTTTTATTAACTTGCTTTCGTTCCTGTTTGTCCACAATTTTTCAAATCTGCCAACGTAAAATTAAACCACTTCTGATGGTCCTAGAGATCTCAAAAATTTACCACGGATAGATCTTGGATGACAATGCATTGTATCAAAATTTCAGATCGATTGAATGTACCGTTATTAAATTATTGAAATTTTTAGTTTATCTATATATAAGCATATGTATTATCCGTCTGATCTTGTTTACATTACATTCATGTGCCGATTTCACACCAACCCCGACAACATCAACCATGTTTAACATCAAGGGGAGATCAGTCATTTCCAGTCTGTAAATGTTTGTCGGGCAATGCGTATTATATTTGAACATAATCAATACTTCAAAACTCACCATGGCATACACTTAGACTAAAAAGAATAAAATAAATAGAAGTAAAAAAAGATTTTTAAAAACCACGTTTTTATAAGTGGACTAAAAAGAAGAAAATAATATAAAACTTATAAGTTCAAGTACTTTAATTTAATATGACTAAAAACGTGGGGAGGGTGTTTGGTATAACAATTTAAAATTTATAATTTAGAATGCAAAAGAGAGATAATTGAGAGAATGAATGAACTGCATATGTTAAACCTCATAAGCGCCCGCCCCACATCTTTAGTCATATTAAATGAAAGTTCTTGAACTTATAAGTTTTTAATTATTTTCTTCTTTTTAGTCCATTTATAAAAACGTGGTTTTTAAATATCTTTTTTTTACTTCTATTTATTACACATTAAAGACACTTGTATTTTTATTACACATTAAAGACACTTGTATTTTTATTACACACCAAACACACTTGTATTTTTATTACACACCAAACACAATTGTATTTTTATTACAATTACACACCAAACACACTTGTAGTTTTATTACACACCAAATACACTTGTATCTTTATTACACACCAAACACACTTGTATTTTTATTACACACCAAACACACTTGTAGTTTTATTACACACCAAATACACTTGTATTTTTATTACACACCAAACACACTTGTATTTTTATTACACACCAAACACAATTGTATTTTTGTTACACACCAAACACACTTGTATTTTTATTACACACCAAACACACTTGTATTTTTATTACACATTAAAGACACTTGTATTTTTATTTACCACGTTTTTATTAACTTGCTTTCGTTCCTGTTTGTCCACAATTTTTCAAATCTGCCAACGTAAAATTAAACCACTTCTGATGGTCCTAGAGATCTCAAAAATTTACCACGGATAGATCTTGGATGACAATGCATTGTATCAAAATTTCAGATCGATTGAATGTACCGTTATTAAATTATTGAAATTTTTAGTTTATCTATATATAAGCATATGTATTATCCGTCTGATCTTGTTTACATTACATTCATGTGCCGATTTCACACCAACCCCGACAACATCAACCATGTTTAACATCAAGGGGAGATCAGTCATTTCCAGTCTGTAAATGTTTGTCGGGCAATGCGTATTATATTTGAACATAATCAATACTTCAAAACTCACCATGGCATACACTTAGACTAAAAAGAATAAAATAAATAGAAGTAAAAAAAGATTTTTAAAAACCACGTTTTTATAAGTGGACTAAAAAGAAGAAAATAATATAAAACTTATAAGTTCAAGTACTTTAATTTAATATGACTAAAAACGTGGGGAGGGTGTTTGGTATAACAATTTAAAATTTATAATTTAGAATGCAAAAGAGAGATAATTGAGAGAATGAATGAACTGCATATGTTAAACCTCATAAGCGCCCGCCCCACATCTTTAGTCATATTAAATGAAAGTTCTTGAACTTATAAGTTTTTAATTATTTTCTTCTTTTTAGTCCATTTATAAAAACGTGGTTTTTAAATATCTTTTTTTTACTTCTATTTATTACACATTAAAGACACTTGTATTTTTATTACACATTAAAGACACTTGTATTTTTATTACACACCAAACACACTTGTATTTTTATTACACACCAAACACAATTGTATTTTTATTACAATTACACACCAAACACACTTGTAGTTTTATTACACACCAAATACACTTGTATCTTTATTACACACCAAACACACTTGTATTTTTATTACACACCAAACACACTTGTAGTTTTATTACACACCAAATACACTTGTATTTTTATTACACACCAAACACACTTGTATTTTTATTACACACCAAACACAATTGTATTTTTGTTACACACCAAACACACTTGTATTTTTATTACACACCAAACACACTTGTATTTTTATTACACATTAAAGACACTTGTATTTTTATTTACCACGTTTTTATTAACTTGCTTTCGTTCCTGTTTGTCCACAATTTTTCAAATCTGCCAACGTAAAATTAAACCACTTCTGATGGTCCTAGAGATCTCAAAAATTTACCACGGATAGATCTTGGATGACAATGCATTGTATCAAAATTTCAGATCGATTGAATGTACCGTTATTAAATTATTGAAATTTTTAGTTTATCTATATATAAGCATATGTATTATCCGTCTGATCTTGTTTACATTACATTCATGTGCCGATTTCACACCAACCCCGACAACATCAACCATGTTTAACATCAAGGGGAGATCAGTCATTTCCAGTCTGTAAATGTTTGTCGGGCAATGCGTATTATATTTGAACATAATCAATACTTCAAAACTCACCATGGCATACACTTAGACTAAAAAGAATAAAATAAATAGAAGTAAAAAAAGATTTTTAAAAACCACGTTTTTATAAGTGGACTAAAAAGAAGAAAATAATATAAAACTTATAAGTTCAAGTACTTTAATTTAATATGACTAAAAACGTGGGGAGGGTGTTTGGTATAACAATTTAAAATTTATAATTTAGAATGCAAAAGAGAGATAATTGAGAGAATGAATGAACTGCATATGTTAAACCTCATAAGCGCCCGCCCCACATCTTTAGTCATATTAAATGAAAGTTCTTGAACTTATAAGTTTTTAATTATTTTCTTCTTTTTAGTCCATTTATAAAAACGTGGTTTTTAAATATCTTTTTTTTACTTCTATTTATTACACATTAAAGACACTTGTATTTTTATTACACATTAAAGACACTTGTATTTTTATTACACACCAAACACACTTGTATTTTTATTACACACCAAACACAATTGTATTTTTATTACAATTACACACCAAACACACTTGTAGTTTTATTACACACCAAATACACTTGTATTTTTATTACACACCAAACACACTTGTATTTTTATTATACACCAAACACACTTGTAGTTTTATTACACACCAAATACACTTGTATTTTTATTACACACCAAACACACTTGTATTTTTATTACACACCAAACACAATTGTATTTTTGTTACACACCAAACACACTTGTATTTTTATTACACACCAAACACACTTGTATTTTTATTACACACCAAACACAATTGTATTTTTAAGATTCTCATTTGGCCCAGACATCTGGAAATGAACCTTGTATTTTTGATGGTAGTATTAATGTGACAGACCAATTCTCATGTTACCTGGGGAATAGATTCTTTGATTCTACTTAATTGTACTTAAATAGAAACCAATGTTTATTTACCTATGGAGTCTCCATCATCAAAGAAGATATCTCCTGTAGCATTCCCTGCAGCATCTAACACAACCAGAAGCCAAAATGGCTGCTTGCGACTGCAAGATGATCAAATAACAATATGATGCTAATAATAACTGATATTTGCCTTCTGATAAAATGATAATTCGATTGCTTGGTAATATAATGACTGATACTTAAGGAGCAATGCTAAATACATTATTAGACATAGGGGTCTACTGATATGCATTTTTGCCGATATTGCCGAAAATGATATTACTGATATTTTTTTTGGCCGATATGAGTATTTGTTAGGACAAAAACCAGCAGTCATATTTACCTCCACATTTTGTGACCTTAATTCTGCTGTTCACGTCACACATTTTTTCTCTCGTTTTAATAATGATTTTATTTTCAGGATCAATGCTATAAATAAAATTATTATTTCTTTATTTTGTTTTTAAAATATTCTTTATTAATAACTCATTTATCTTTCTATAAACAGTAAAATTTATCTTTAAACAAAGTTTCTGATGTGTTTACAAGTTCCAGATCATGACCTACATTGTGACGCATGACATGATGAATTGTCAGCTATAAAAATGTACGCATAAAATTAGGAACTCAATTTGAACCTTAAACTTTGACTCATAATTAATTTTAACCAATAGTTAAATGCCTTTTGCACACTTCCACCTTTTATGAATGAAACAATGAGAACAAAGCAATAGTGATAGTAATAGTAATATAGTCAAAATGAGGTTGAAGGATGAATGATTGCAAATGACAAAAAGTCTGCACACGGTACATTTTGTTATTCCATACGAAACTAAATCTTTTAGACATCTGCGATTCTGCGTACATCTTGGATATTAGAGCAATTACTGTATACGCGGCATCGACATCACTTACACAGAATTTCCAAGCATTAGAAAAATCGGCCGATACCTAAACTGTGTCAAAATTAGCACATGTCACGCTGTATCATATCTGTACATATTAATACTCGGACTCTTTTGGTTCTTTCAATACCGGTATCGGGATCGTTAAAATTAATTTGTCGAGATATTTAAAAATCTAAATGATAATTTTTTTCTGAATTTTGTTGGTCAAAATGTCATTTATTATGAAATATCAGTGACGTCAATATCGGGACCTTTACATGCTACCGATACCGATATTTCTGATATCCTGATATCTGTGCCAATATAAGCCGATATATATTGGTAGACCCCTAATTAGACACAATAAATAAAAGCCAATTATCAGCTTTTTTTATGGTTATAGGGTTAAAAAAAATTGTACAGTAAGACTAAACAAGTATTTCACAGCATTACAGGGTTAAAAAACATTGCACAGCAAGACTAAACAAGTATTTCACAGCGGTTATAGGGTTAAAAAACATTGTACAGCAAGACTAAACAAGTATTTCACCACCAATGCACTTTGTTTTTCTAAAGATATAAATAAAATTATCAATCCTAAAAGCATAAGAGGCATTGTAAAGTTCAAACCATGGGCCACAATAGTACTGATTTGTTCAGGATAAACCT